>JASEVX010000009.1:31983869-32196369 GCA_031761405.1 Serripes groenlandicus
TTTGTGAGAAATTATTTTACAATTCATTCTTTAACAAACAAGTAAATCTTTTGAAAGTTTGGTCAAATATAATTTACCCTTTTATTGAACACGTCGACCAATTTCTTGTTGAAGACGCGTTTGTAGCAGACGACTTTTGAAAAACATCGTGAATAAAGGAGACATTGTTCAAAATTAGCAGTTTCTCCTTTTACCGTATGTTTTCAACATTACTATTATGTTTTCAAATGTTTGCAATGATTATACTTTATAGAATTTCCTAATTTCTAATGTCTTTTACACATGCCAAGGTCGTGTTTTTGTTTACATTCCATCGCCTTTTTTTACCTGATAAATTAAATTAACGGTAATTACGTTCTCAAACATCTCTATTATCTTATTCAATAAATTAACGGCAATTACGTTCTCAAACTTCTCAAATTATCTAATTACGGAAGTTAAAATAAACATTCAAAGCAAACTGTAATCAATTATAACACGGATAAATTTACCGCCCGCCCCACTATGATGAATTAATAATCTAAAACAAACATACATGTATACAATATTTACACCATTAAACTTCAAAAAGTGGTCCTTCCTCATAATCGGCCTTTTTGTACGAGACATTTTGGGAAATTGGCCTTTCTTTCTGGACCTGTAATCGGCCTTTTTGGACTGGCCTTTTACGCATTCGGCCAATTTTGACCTATACCTAAGATAAGATAGCGATCTGAAAATTTAGTAATCAATACGGTGCTAACCGGAAGTTGGTAACTGACGTCACAGGAAGTTGATTATAAGCAATGATGCCCATAGGCGATTGATACCGACGTGAAAACACAAACTTTAAAAGCATATATCTTGGTAGTGCAAGCATGTAAAAAAAAAGTAATTACATCAAAATGATACATTACTGTAGTGCTGTTTAGTCATATAGTTTAAATTTCAGCCGAGCGTATTCCTTTAAAGTAAACCGATTAGCGAAGATCACAGAAAATCAACATTTGCGTAAAATATCTGCTTATGCATCATAGCTAGGGATCCACATTGAAGCCGCTTTATAGACGTTTCTTGAAACCATCTATAGCTATTTGGCAAACAGTGCATCTCCAGACCAGATTGTGAGGATAAGTAGGATGATCTGGTTCTGCATTTATTGGAAATGCATTACTTATGTATTTCTAGGAGGACCCCTCATTAATCTCTCACTCGGACCTCTTCGGCTAAACTCGTAAACCTGTCAAAGGTCGTTCGTGAATACACACGAACTTTTGTTTGTCCGCATTTCAGCATTTCAGTTATATTCCACTTTCAATTCCGGCGATTATCCCATACAATAGTATTAAAGTATGCAATACTATTTAAGACTCATAACAATCGAACAACTAATTTAGTGTAAACAAAGTAATATCTGCTCTCACATTGCATATTCAACAATTTCTCATGAATTCAATCGTTTACGACGTCTGATTCTAGAACTCTCAACAATATCTTCCGTTCAGTCTGTGGTAAAATTCCGTCATGGGATTCGAACAAAGGATCATTTGATCACGCGAAAGGCGCTCTGCCCCTGAGTGATATTGTCCAACTAACTTCCTGTATAAACATGCGGTAAAATTATATCTTCGAACAAATACTCTTTTGATCACGTGAAAGGCGCTCTACCCTTTAATGATAGTTTACAACTGACAATCTATGTAAGTTTAATCAATGTAATATATATCCCCTTTCTAAATTTCACAGCACTATCTGAAGAATCAAGTATGTGGCCATTGCGAGAATTCCGCGGAGTGTGGGTGGCAACAGTAGCGAACATTGACTGGCCCTCTTCACGCACTGACAGCTCAGCTCGACAGAAACAAGACCTCGAGGCGATCGTCGACACGTGTCACTCTCTCAATTTTAACGCAATCGTATTCCAAGTCCGGACGTCAGGGGAAGCTTTCTATAACTCGTCCCTGGAGCCGTGGAGTCAATATCTAACAGGTGAGTCTCAAACTTGTCTGTACGTATCCTCTGCTTTGAAAACTCTGACTTGAATCATTGAATACGGACCACACTTGGAATGTTGTTAAAGTGTTCTTGTGATGCTACGTTCCAAGGTTAATTGTTGGAGATGCGTCAGTAGTCGTTTGTATCAAGGACAGGTTTGATATACTTTAAAGTATGTAAGAGTGCTAATAGCATATACTCTTAAAAGATCTGCTTCGAGAAAATAACGAATCTGTTTATACGTTTCATGATGCATACACTCTATAAACAGTCAGTATATACATGTAGGTCATATTTATCGACAAATGCCCTCTATTTGTATATGAATATATTCATTAGGGTAATAATCGAAGTGACCAGTCATGCTAATATGCTGAACTTTCTTTGGAGATGATTGTTAATGGCATCCGAATAAATCTCTAATTGCATCAGAATAAATATCTAATGGCGTCAGAATGGCGTCAGAATGATTATTATATGGCGTCAGAATAATCTCTCATTACGTCAGAATATATATCCTAATGGCGTCAGAGCTTGGAACACTTTTGTATAATTTTTACTTGCTTAGATAAGTTTTTTTCGCAAACAGAAACTTATAAAAGTCATAATAGCTGTGTACAGCGAGGTTTAAACATAATTACACACCATGTTAATTGCAAAACCATCACATCTTGGTTCCTCTCAATGTTACAGGCACACAAGGCGTTGCTCCGAATCCGTATTACGATCCTTTGGCGTTCCTCATAGAGAAGGCACACCAGAAAGGTATAGAGGTTCATGCTTGGTTCAACCCTTATCGCGCTCACGCCGGAAGTCCTTCTTTCTCCGGTCTTGCAGATAACCACATGGCAATGCGTTTCAAACAGTACGCATATCCTTACGGCAATAACCTCTGGATGGATCCAGGAGCAACAGTCGTACAAGACCATATCACCGCTGTGTTTACTGATGTAGTTAATAATTATGATATCGACGGAGTTCATATGGACGATTACTTCTACCCTTATCCCGTGTCGGGTCTTCCATTTCCGGATTCAGCTACGTATAATTCATACAGAGCTGCTGGAGGAACGTTAGGACTGAGTGATTGGCGCCGATCTAACGTTAATAACTTGGTTCAGCGGTTAGACACCGAAATGCATAAACTCAAGCCGTACGTGAAGTTCGGCATCAGTCCGTTTGGTATATGGAAACCAGGGTACCCGTCTGGAATAGTTGGTTTAAATGCTTATGATGAGTTGTACGCTGACTCTCGCAAATGGGTCCAACAGGGTTGGCTTGATTACATTACACCCCAATTGTACTGGGAAATAGCCCCACCTATACAGAGTTATCCGGCCCTTCTTAATTGGTGGCTTCAGCAAAATCCAAATAACCGCCATATTTATGTTGGAAATTACGCTTCTGCAATTGTGGTTAAACACTGGGACGTAGAAGAAATTATCAATCAAGTAAAGATTTCACGAAGTATGCACAGTCAATTGAGTCTTGGAAACATCCAATTTAGTATGATTACGTTTTTAAAAAACACAAAAGGCATTGCTGATAAGTTTAAAGATCAACTGTATCGGCTGCCAGCACTCACACCAGAAATGAAATGGTTAATGTCACCTTCGCCCTCAATACCAACCAATGTTAAGGTTACCGGAAGTTCAATCACGTGGTCACATGGATCTGATGTCATGTATTGGGCTATTTATAAATTGGAGTCTGACGTATGGAATTTGATAAATGTTTTAAGTAAGGCCACGACATCATTGGACAATGTTATCCCTGGTTTCTATGCCATTAGATCAGTAAACAGGATAGGAGCAGTGAGTTCTGAAGTGTCGTTTACTGTTGGCGGAACGCCGTCAGTTGTTGTCGGTTGACAAGTGATAGCCGTAGATTATTAGTGCAAATGGTAACTGTTTAACGTGATAAGTTTTTTACACATACTTTCGGAATAGCTTTCGGAATAGCTTGCCCATTAAATACATATAATATCAAATTTAAAAATACAACGTAAATATGTAATGAAGTAATAATTCAAAACGTGATTCCATTGCACAGTTCGCAGGAATAAAGAGTTCATTTGGAACGAATTGCTTTGCTTAATGCATTTGTATGCGAACACTATTAAATCAATGTAAACACATACATATTTAGATGACATCTGATGTAAACAGTACAGACAACTTACCGATATATAAATAAATGAAATATATAAATAAATTATATTTACTCTAAAGTCAGTTGAACATTTGACGGAAATTGAATGAAACAGGCATATATACTTTAAATTGTGGACCCACTATCTTCAATTATCTGCGATTTTACCGGGGTCCACCACTAATATTATAACTTTAACCCTTTCCTACATACATCAATTCTGCAGCACACAACTTTGAAAACATATCGACAAAAATGTGAAAATATCTCAATAAATTAGAGTTTAATCAATAAATAGAGTTGAAAACATTGTGGCAAAGGGGGAAAAATTGCTCATCATGACCAATTTCCCCTTTTGCCAGAATGTTTTCAAAGTTCGTCTGCTGCAAATGCGTCGGAATGCATATGTGGGAAAGAGTTAAGTCGAATAAAACAGATTTTTCAGAAGGCAAATTACGTTAGGATTTTAAGTTTTTTATGTGTTAATCTTTGAGGTGCAAGTAAAAGTTATCTGAAAATATCTATAGAGATGATAATACATAAATCCAAGTACAGTTCCATTTCACATCCATCCTATTAAACTGTATTTAGTTTATATATGAATATGCAGATAAATATACACGTGTGTTAGGCTTTTTGAATGGTGTTATTTGAACTGTATTGCGTTATTTTGTATTGTACGACAGAGAGAATAACAATACGCTTCAATCTTACAAATTAATCCACATATTTTGACATATGATTGTTATGCCATGTAATGTGTATACTTTTGGAAAATAAAATACGTTACTATCGTAAACTAACAGAACTGTCACTATATTTAACCTGGTACGGATGAATCAGTTTTCATCTCCGTGAGACATGAGCGCCAAGGAGTGAACACTCTGAATGCTGCATTTTTACCATTCATCACCATCAAATCGCAGCAAGGTTTTAAACTGGATCATGCAGGGTCAAATACTAGGTCAATATGCCAAATTTCAGAAAACCTTGTAAACACATTAGGGGTCAAATTTACTATTTAACCATCTTGTATTATGATCAGAACATCGATCTCCATCAAATATCAGTCAGCTTTGAATTGATTGTTTGGTGTTTAACGCCGATTTCAACAATTTTTCTGTTATATCTCTTCGTTTTCCGAGTAAGTTCCCGGTCCATTTATCCTGATATCAGCCATTCAGTCGTAATGCTCGTCCCGTAACCCTGAGCGCCAAGGAGGGCAGCCAATACTACCCTTTTTAAAGTCTTCGAAGTCAGGTTTAAAACTAGGTATTGGGGGTCAAAACTACAAGTAGTTACGTTTGGCTTTTCGCAGCTTGCTTGGAAGGTATTTACACATGTCGTTTACATATTTGCTATTCTTTAACAACGCCCTCGCTTTCAGCAAAGTATTGGCATTAAGTAAGACCTTCTCCTCAAATGAATTTTCAACATCGAGATGCATCTATAGCAAAGGTTGCAACCTCGTACTTCATTATTAAACTTGCTTACTGTATGAACTTAAATTGTTTTTAAAAATTGTCCTCAATAACTCAATTATGAATGAAATGAAATTAATAGTTTTGAATTGGACAGTTCTTTCCCTCAGCGTATGAGTATAGTGTCATTCGTCATTCGCCACATGTAGAAGAGTCGCCAGAATGAATGAATGTATATTGTTTTATGGCGCATCGACAGCTAAGGTCATTTAGCGCGCAATTAATTTTAATTATTCATGATCCCTGGGTAAACAAACCAGTACTAGGCTAGAAAATGTGTCTTGCCCAAGGGCACTCCACCATGACCGTAGTGCCGCGACTTGGGATCGAACCCGGGAAACCCGGTTTCGAAATCCCCGACGCTAACCACTCGACCACAGCGGATTCCAGAAGAGTCGCCAGATGTTTTAGACATCGCGATGCATGAACAGAATGTTTTTTGGAGTATTGGTGTGAGAAAGCCAAATAAACATGAGTAGGTGAACTGGCCGCCTTGATATGACTGAAAAATTGTTGAAAACTGTTTATACAAGACTGCAATGCGACTCGCCATACATATAACACTTAACAAGGTTCATTTCATTATGAACATGACTTTTTACCGTTCCTTTATTATAGCACCACTATAGTTGGATATACTTGTAGCTTTCTATCTACATATTTATATTTATATATGCAAATAGTACATCTATCTTTGAAAGTCTACACGTTGATTTATGCAGATACTACATCTATCTTTGAAATTATGGGCTCGAAAATACTGGCGATTTTGTTTAACTCTTTCTTTGCCAAATTCCACAAGGTCGACTCTTCCATTTTGAAAATTGGACCATTCGATTTTTCGTCGAACAGGTAATTTAGTAAATTTTAATGTCTAAGTGCCAAACATTGCAGATTTCGAGAGAGACACCTTGTTACGTGTTGTCTCAACTTCATCTGCATCGTTTGCAAAAGCCTTTAATTGCATTTGGCAGTGAAAGGGTTGATACCATTATCAAGGTCAGGGACATGACTAGGTCAGTAGATAACAGTAACGTTATTTAATGGTGTGTGAGTCTGTTGGATATCTTAGCAAGTTTATATTCCTTAAACCATCCCTACTTTCTAAAACTCTTTGGTTTAAGTATCCCGTTACTTTGTAAGGTTTGCGTAACTTTCTAAACATCACACATCACGTGTTAAGTCATAACATGAAATGTTTGCATGTATTTTATATTGTAATGTACAACTGTTTACTATATTCAATGATAAAAATAGGAGATAATTGATGCCACTGGGAGTGAGAAAAAAATGGAAGTTTTTGCAAACAATAGTACCGGTATTGCAATCATAGCTTTAAACTTCTGCCATTTTTCAACAAGCATCATTTGTGTTTCCCGATTTCCAATTTCCTAGATGTTAGACGTTCTTCTTTCAATGTTCAGATTTAAGCTAAACCTAAATAGCTATTGTTGGCCAGTCACCATGGAAACAGTCCGTCGAATTAGTTTGATATAATAAACCTATCTACGTTGTTTATGGACACAATATACCAATCTTGTGAATGCTCAAAACCTACCTCTTTAGTTGGGAGATGTATCGACTTGCTGCAAGAGACGGTGTGGGCACATAAATTATATTCAGATAAAGTCCTTTAATTTAAGTTACATATCTTTTGTTTCAGGTATATTCTCTAACAATGACATACCACACATTTACGGTTCTTGCTGGTCTTATGACCATCATACTGCCAGGTACGTCTCCTTTCTGTCATTGACTTCATTCTTCAATCTCTGATTAACGGTCCTTCCTTTAAATGTGTTGCATTCTAAGCTCAACCATAATATTCTATGTATATTCTCTCACTCGTGGCTCTTTGGCTAAATCATTGCATTTGATTTAAATCTCAAACGTTATTAAAGAATATACCCAAACTATCCGCAAGACAGTCCATTATACTTGGTACGTTTGCCAATTCATGTGTTTATACATCTTATAACACAGAATTGTTGTTCAGCACTTTTTCACACACCAAATTATTGTTCAAACAATTTGATGTAAACCAAGTATTGTATATTATATAAATTTCAAGTTAATGATAAAATATAACCTATCATTGGATTAGAACAAAGAAAATAGGAAATAAATTAGTGATATTCTCCAAACAACTTCTATGCCTTATATATATAATTCCACCTTTCCGAATTTCACAGCACTATGTGAAGATTCAAACATTTGGCCATTGCGAGAATTTGCAGAATGTGGGTGGCAACAGTAACGAACATTGACTGGCCCCTTTCACGTGCTGACAGCTCAGCTAGACAAAAACAGGACATTGAAGCTATCGTCGACACGTGTCACTCTCTAAATGTTAACGCCATCGTATTCCAAGTCCGGACGTCAGGGGAAGCATTCTATAACTCGTCCCTGGAGCCGTGGAGACAATATCTAACAGGTGAGTCTGTAAACGTCGTGAACACACTTACCGCAGCTCATCTGGTTTGAAAACTTAGAGCAAGAAACAAAGACTGACAAATGAGAACTGATATGCTATACTTTCACAAGAAATTACATCAACATTTCATTTGTACAAATATGATTTAATAAAGATTGTAAGCCGTTGAAAAACATCATCGGTACAATTATAAGCTTTGGTTATTCGTTGGAAAACAGACTGACACTATGTCTTTAATGCATACTTGTCCCCCGAGTTCAAAACTATGGTAGCTCCATTTTGACCATTTTAGGATATGCCCTGTTTAACCCACATGAGAATCTTGAAATAGCAGCCATACTTGACTTGCTGTATTTTTATTAATCAATGAGAGTTATGAACATATGCGTTGATCAGTCGTGCACACAGGGTCATATGCATAACTCTATTCGGAGAATATCGTTGTTGACATCAGATTAAATCTTAAATGGCGTGACAGTATCGGAATGGAAATAATACACACGTTTTCAATGTTAATGTGTTGAATAGGTTATCTTTATAAACATGAACTCATCACATAATAAGTCAGAATTGCTTGGTTTGAACACTAACAGAAGCCATGTTAATTGCAGAGCATTACATAGTGATGCTTAATGTTTATATTCAATGTTACAGGCACACAAGGCGTTGCACCGAATCCGTATTACGATCCATTGGAGTTCCGCGCAGAGAAGACACACCTGAAATCCATAGAGGCTAATGCATGGTTCAACCCTTATCGCGCTCACGATTGCATGCCATCGTTAGCCGGTCTTGCCACATGTCAATGCGGTACAAACAGTACGCATATCCTTGAGTCGTACAAGACCATATCACCGCCGTGTGTACTGATGTCGTTAATCATTATGATATCGACGGAGTTCATATGGACGATTATTTCTACCCATATCCCGTGTCGGGTCATCGATTTCCGGATTCAGCTACGTATAATCAAAAAATAATACTACAAAATAGTTAAACAAGACGACGCTTACCTGAACAGTTAATGCAGTAAACAGCCAAATATTGTTTATTCAGAAAGAAGTGCTGATTCCACCTTACAATCAATATATTTCTGTAATTAAAGTGTGAAAAGTAAATAAATTAAATGACCAATGATGTTACTATTACAGACAACTTACCGCCATATTACATTCAGGTGAACTTCTTTTTCGAAATGGAATGAAGCAGGCATACAGAACAACACTTTTACGCAGACGTCAATTGGAGACATCGGTCAGTTATCTCCCTTTAATACTCTCTACATCTAGCTAGGTCCTACCATTTGGTTTCCTCTGTTTTTATCATTGGTTTCTTTGCACTGGATGGTGCACTTATAATTGCATTTTCTTGGCCAACTAGTATTAGATTGATTAGTAATTCCACATTTGTTTTCTTTAAACACTGATATGTAAAAAAATTCTTTTGAATCATCACTTTAATTAACACATTTATGATTAATGTGTACAGAGTAATTGCAATATTTCATTGCGAAATAGCGATAAAGACAAAGGATTCCAACTAAAAGGACCTACCAACTATTTGGTCCTCCTTGGTCTTTATCTGACAAGGGAGATAATATAATTATTATTAATGTCCCTCATTGCCAGTCGTTTTACTGGAGTCTTTTACATCACTAATATCGATTACTTAAAGTCGAATAAAACAACATTTCATTATACAGATGGAATTCCAAGCAACTCCTGTTTCTATAAATCAACGCTCAAATCATTCATTTGTTAACACTTGTCCTATGAGAGCTATTGTCATTTTCCATTTATGTTTACTGCTATGAATTACCAACGTCAAGGGGCAAAAATTGTAAACCAATAACATAAAGTATGAGGTTGAGGCTGATCGTGGTCTCACACATGTTCAAAGATAATAGAAGGCTCTTCAAGCGGGCTACGCAAATGTCGTATGCTAGTATATGGGTTTAAAACCAAAATTAGTATGGCGACTAATTATATGCAAAACGACTTAATAAATACTTATCCATAAATGATAGTCACGTTGAGTATAATTGCGAACGATTTTATCCTGCACGTCACAAACATAGGAATCGATAAACGATGATCCGAGACGATCGGTGAGTGTATTAGTGACAAGTGCAGACGATGATCGCTTGTTAAATCCATATCGTTCAATCCAAGATTATTGGTAGATTGGTTGATTTGCGTTTAACGTTGTTCAGTCATATCACGGCGGCCCATTCACATACCCATGTATTTCTTGGCTTTCTCATACCAATACTTCACACAACATATTTTTCAAGCAACTGGCTGCTTTTCAACATGGACTGTTAGCCCGTTCAATGCAGACCCTTTTGACTAACTGGCCCACAATGTATGTCATAAATCTGCATTGGTGTACAGACTCATATTGGCCAATACTGGTCGCAAATGCTTAATGGTAACTTTTGCGGAAGCACAGTTCAAAGTGGATCATCTGACATATACCATTCGCACGCATGATATAAAATTCGCTTTCATACGCTATCCATTTCACTGTACGTTATGCATCTCTTATCAGAACAACATTTTACAATATTTTAGGCTTTTTTTGCGTTCATCACATTTGCTTGTCTGTGATTGGCTGAAATATTTTGTTCATAACCTCATGAATAAAAAAAAATTAACATTGACGACGTGCTGTACGTGCTGCATTATGGAAAAGAGTTTCGTGAATTCCCATGCAACATGCAGTTAGTTATTCTCTATTTATTACTCACTGAAATAGCCATATTAATGCTAAAATATAAGGAATGGAGCGGGTTTTTTTCGTTTTCATGGGGGTATGAACAAAAAAAACCTGATCACACATTCTATGAAACCGCTTCGCGATTTCATAGAGAGTGATCAGGTTTTTTTGTTCATACCCCCATGAAAACGAAAAAAAAGCTCTCCATTCCTTAAATAAAAGCGTAAAAAGGTAAACGTTTTGCTGAAAATGAGGACATAGGGCAATAAAACATACTAAATAAAAAGTATGACACCTTATTGGAATAGAATGAAGTCAGAACATGTATGCATTTTATTAACTAACTACATGTTACAAATTACGAAAACAACTAAACAGCATTATTTTATTCTATATACGTATACGAACTTCGCAAAGATGTTTAAAACAAATAGTTGGTATAATAAGGCCACAATCCAAGCATATGTGTATTTTGGGGGCCCATATGCCGTATAGAGGAAAAGGTGATTTTCGCCCATTTGGCTGTATGGTGTTTCAACACGCTGACAACAATGTTTTAGTAATATCACGGCTTTTCCCAAGAAAGTTACCAATACTCCTTACACGAGCTACAAATTCGTAATTATAACCAAACACAATCCTGAGCACCAAGGAGGGAACGCCAAGTCAAGGATCAAACCCGAGCCCTGTCGCACCAAAGTCCGCCGTTTCTTTTCCAATTGCAGTTTGCTTATATATACAGGTATTGGCTGTCTTCAGGTAAAGTGTTGACGTTATTACTCAGTTAAGTCCATTTGACCGGTAGGTGATTCTTCTTGATGACGAAGAAATGATATTAACCCTTTCCCGCATACAGCGAATCTGCATTAGACGACTTTATACAAGTTAAAGATCTTAGTTAATGAGCGTTTAATTATTAAAAAGAAAAGCAGAAAACATTGTGGTAAAAGGGGCAATTGCTAATTATGACCAAATTCTCCTTTTGACAATGCTTTCGTCTGCAGCAGAGTAATCAGAAGGTGTTTGTATAAGGGTTACTTATTCACTATAAATGAACATATTGTTTTCTGTTAACCTTATGAGACTACAGTTTAAGTTTGTTGTCAAAGGATGCTTTTAGCTTTTAGTATGCACTCACTGAGCTGCAACTGACGAGTTGGGGATCGTAACCCTTTCCAACATACATACATGTACTCATTTTTAGGCATCTGCAGGATACAACTTTTGAAAGCATTGGGACAAAGGAGAAAGTGCTCTAGAATATCAATTTCTCCCGTCGCCACAATGTTTTCAGCTGTTTTTAATAATGAAATATTAATAGTGTTTTCCATATTTGTGGTTTAAATTATGGGGCTACAGTTCAAGTATGTTGTCAAAGAATTAATCTACAACTGACTTGTATGTACAGGTATAGGGAAAATGAATTGAGACTGTGTGGATGTACTGGCTTGTCTGTACGCAGATGCATTAAAACTCCAAATTGCTAGACACGGCTTCTATGTAGAAAACTAAAAATGTCTCTTCCTACAAATGGATTGAACCCATGCCCTGATACAGACGACCCTAGACGCATAGTTATGCATCATAAATCTTTAGTAAAATACAGTGAAATGGTTAGAAATGTCTCCAGTTCTCATAGCGAATTCATGTATGCGTCTAAATTATACATTAGTTGCATACGTTTCCTCGCATGTGCCTCAGAGCATTGAACATTCTTCAAGTAAATGGTGTATACATACAAGTAACGCTCAACCGATACTTTAGTATAATAAAACTGTCATACGTTTTAAACCTGGTCTGATCGTTCTTTTCGGAAGATGCGGTATTTATGATACCGAATGTAAATCATCCGAAATTTCTTCAAAAATGTATAGATATAGAGAATGTACTTCGACATTTATAAAAAATAAAATAAGATGTGAGATTACCTGAAATTTAGGTGCTTAAATGCATTAAACCCTTTCAGCGCTGAATATCCTTAAGTAAATCCTTCCATAATCAAAATCAGACGATTCCATTTTTCACGCAAGGAAAATATTGTAATATTTTGATAATTTTAAGATAAACAATGCCAATTTCATGTGAGACAGCTCTTTACGAGCTGACTCACCTGAATCTGTATTGTTTGCATCAGCCCCAATATCACCATTTGTCACCAATAGAGATCAATTGATGACGTTGAGACTTCTGCTTTTGTCACACTGAGGCGAAAGGTGTAAAATCAGATATATGAGTTTCGTAGGTAATCCATTTCATTCAGTTATAATGTTTACAAACAATGTATCAAGTTTATAAAGGGACAGTGTCACACTAAAACTGTCATTCAGGACATTGGTCCCAGTGAAGATCAGCTCCTACCCTGACACTTATCCTTATTGTCTCAGGGGGACTATGTTTTAATAATCAAACTAAAATATGCAAGTAAGCATTAACATCGTAGTTGTCACATATAGAAACATTTCCCACTTGCAGGAGGTCGCGGGTTCGATCCCCGGTCGGGTCATACTAAATACTTGAAAAGTGGAAGTAATGGAAGTCCTCCTTGGCGCTCAAGGTTGCGGGGTTAGCATTTCGATTGACTGGCTTGAGCCAGGATAAATAGATCAGTAGTACTGGTACTTTACCATGGACACGCCGTGATATAACTGAACAAATTGTTAAAAGTGGCGTAAAAAACAACAAACAATCAATCAGAACATTGGTTCCAGCGAAGATCAAGACAAACCTGCTCTCCCTTGACGTCTGATCCGCTCCTTCACTGACAGACATCCTTATAGACCCAGGAGAACTATGAATTGATAAACAAACTTACTTACTGTATATACAACTAGTTGTCACTTATTTAAACATTTTCCATTGGCAGACGCCATTTGACGTATCTGCGGCAGACGACGTGTTTTAAAAATTGGGCGTAAGGAGAAACTGTCCAAAGTAAGCAGTTTCTCCTTTTGGCACAGTCTTGATTTTTATTCCATAAGCGTAAGTAGTTATCATTTATTGAGGTACTCAATATGTATGTTCTTAAAATCGTCCACTGAATACTCGTTACACGTGGGGAAGGAATACAACCGGTTTTTATGTGACATAACTTTATATTATAAAAATATTCTAGTTGATGCAACGTCAACAATAATAAGACTGATTGTCAATTACTAAAAATGTCACGTTTATTTATTTTATATCATCGTTTCATAATAAATCTGGGGGACAAACTCATTTCTTAATAGCGTTACTGGATGTTTATAGTGCTATTAAAAATAGATAATGCATTAAATGAAAACACCCATAATAATATGCACCTCATGTGTGTGCAAAGACACTCACGTGACTGCATAGATGCGGAACCAGCAGGGCTGCCAGTCTAGTGATTCGGTAGCAATTACCAAATTACCAGGGGCGTAGCTCCCTTTAGGCACTGTAGGCACGTGCCTACACATTTTTTCTAAAAATGCCCCAAAATGCAGCTGCGGCGATACACATCTGCGTAATGTATCGACCAGATCAGCCTGCGCTGTCCGCGCAGACTGATCCGGCCGACACATTCCGTCTAAGGGGGGGGGGGGGATAGATAGATAGATAGAGTAGTGAATCCTGAAACAGAAAATCCACAGGAGGCGAAAAGTGTATATCCGGGCACGCCTGTGGGGCATGCTTAGGCTGATCCGGGTTGATACTTTACGCAGAGTCCACAATGTTGATTTTCTCACGAGACGGCCTACGCATTGATTATTGTCAAGCTACGCCCCTGATTACATCTCGGCCTCGCTTCTTAAAGGCGGGAGAACGGGTGAGGGATATGGTGCGTCTGTGTGTATGTACAGACTAGCTCGAGTGTTCAACGTTCACAGGTGATGTTAATTAATCCTTTTCCCACGTACAACGAATATGAAGCAGACGACTTTAAAAACATATATATATATATTTTTTTAAATATACCTAAATTAAAGTTTAATTATTTATAAAAGTTTAAAATAATTTGACGAAAGGAGAAGTTATGATCAAATTCTACTTATGCCACACTGTTTTCAAACGTCGTCTACTGCAGAGGGTTCAGAAAGCGTATGTGGGAAAGTGTGACTAGACCCCAACATCACCCCATGCAGCTTGTTGTTTGTAACAGGTTAATGTTGTCATGTCAAGTGTTTACTGCATGAGAAAAAGGAACAAGTGTACATTTCTGAACAGTGTATGCTTCATATCAGCCTTTTCGTAATCCATGCCGTGTTATGAGAGTCTACACATTTTGACAGAATCTTCTAACAAGTTTATGTGCGTAAAATGTAAACGGTGTATATCTTGATCGGAATGTTAGTATGCTGCACTGGCTGATCTGGTTCTACGCTGTTAACAAGAAAGGCAAAAAGTATGTTTTTACCAAGAACAGGCTCGTTGTTATTTTACAACGCAAACCTTTCTGCTTACCACAGGTTGATGTAGTATGATGAACAAGCCTTCCGTTTTATTAATGCATTATTGTCTCACTATACCGCTTACAACACTTTTCCCTCATACGACACATATATGCAGCAAACGACTTTGAAAACAGCATACTTCAACGAAAAAGATGGTCAATCTCAAACAAATGAAAGGATAATTATTAAGTAAAAGTTGAAAACATTGTGTCAAAATGAGAAATTGGAATCATTGAAGAATTCTCGTTTTAAACCTCCATACTTTCTATGGATTATCCTACTGTTTCTTTCATCTGTATAATATTATATATACAATATGACCCTTTTATAATTTTTTCAACGTGTAGACGCATCTGCACCAGACGATTTTAGAAATAGTTGTGGCGATTGGAGAAATGAAAAGGAAACCAAAACGTTCCCTGCTTGGAAAAAGAGAAATTGGTATCTCTGAAAGGATTCTCGATATAAACCATCATGATAAGTAATTTCACTTTTTGCCACAATGCTTTCAACTACATTGAATAATTTTATCTTCAATACGTTTACAAAAACTACTGCAGATTTGCTGCGTGTGGTAAAGGTTAAATGAGCCGTCTCGCTAGAAAACCAACATTATGGCCTCTGCGTAATGTATCAACCCAGATCAGCCTGCGCAGTCCGCGCAGACTGATCCGGGCCCACACATTCCGTCTCAGGGGTATAGAGTAATGATTCTTGAAACAGAAAATCCACAGGAGGCGAAAGTCTGATCCGGATCGACACTTTACGCAGAGTCCACAGTGTTGGTTTTCTCGCGTGACGGCGTCTTAAATAAATGGGATACTTACTGTTACACGTGTCACACTAGGTCAACGGTGTATTTGTTGAGTAGGATCACCTGTATAGGTAATATTCAGACGCGTCCAATAAAAATGGACCAATTCGTCACTTTGCCTTGTTTGTATGATATTTGTCGCATTAGCTTGGTTATTTCACGGCATATCCTGGATGAGTTACAAATACTACTTAATGATCTATCTAATGTTTTTGACACAAGCGTGTTAATCGTTATGTTAACTCCGCAACCCAGAGCGGCAATGAGGGAAAGCCATAAATACCATTTGAAAGGCTTTTGTATGACCCCTCCCTCCAATCCGTTATAAACATCAGTAAGTCAACATTTTACGCATTTAATTATGTGGGATTTTTGTGTTAACCCTTCCCACATAATTGCATCTGTTACCGCCTCTCTGGAGCGGATGATTTATTGAAAACATTGTGACAAAAGGAGAGATTGCTTATAATAGTGTTTTCAACTATTTTCAATAAGTGTACTTTCTTTATAGGCCTTTCCAATAGTTTTGCCAATAGGTCACAATACAACAATTATATTCCTTCTTTGTACATCTTGTAAATCAACCAGTTTCAACCCTAAATAGTCGCCCTTTCTAAGTGGTAGATAGATATATATTTTATTTCGTAATTTAGGCCACCGGCCCATTATACAACAGGGAGTGATGAAATACATTATAACACTGACATTTGAAACTGGAAAAATAATTCAGATATTGAAAGAGTCTCACTTCTTAGTTTGAATGCACTCTGAATGTATTTTGCAGTATTGTATACTTCAGACTGGATATTTGTATTTAATATTGCATAACATTTGTCAAGAGTCTTGTTGTTTATCCAGGATACGTTAAAAAGTAGTGTTCAGGTAGAACACCCTATATTATATAAAGAATATACCTCTAAGCTTTAAAATAATCAAAAGAGAATGGGGGGGTCATGTATTATGCAAGAAAAAATACACCTCGCATGGATGTTAACCGTTATTTTTTCACGAAACTGGGCTGGGAGGAAACTTGCTTTTCACATACTCTTCTTTACCTTTCAAAAAAGGTCAAACTACTGAATAGAGTTGATAGAAGCATTGTGCAAAAAGAAGTATAGCTCAACATGGACAATTTATCATTTTGTTTCCAAAAGCCGTCTGCTGCAGATGCGTCAGAATGTGTATGTAAGTGAGAATGGGTTAACTCTTTCAGCGCGGAATTGTATAAGGTAGACTTGCCATGTTTAACATCGGGCGTCTCCATTTCTCATGTAATAAAAGTTTTGGACTATCTCGATGAATAAAAGGCAAACAATGCTGATTTCAGTTGAGACAGCTTGTTACGAGCTGACTCACCTGAATCTGTATTGTTTGCAAAAACCTCAATATTGGCTTTGGCGCTGAAAGAGTTAAGATAAAGGCCGTTGTCAATGGTATTTCAGTTATATCACGAAGGACAATTCACCTATGGCGTGGTTGTTCTGACTGTCTCGCACCAGCACGCCACACAACACTTGTACAAGCCTCTGGCTACCTTCCTTCCTTCCCACATAGACTAGTTGGCATATAAATGTAAGGGCACTTGCCACAACGAATGTCTTCAATCGTCGGAAGGGGGAAAGGACCGAGCTGGGATTTGAATAACAACAGGTGAAAACAACAACAAGTATTCGTGAATTATGACAAATAAATCTTATGATGAAAAACGATCAAACCGAAAGATAAATGAATCCATCTTCATTGTTTATATCCACTTTGGGCAGCTGTTTCAGATTAAACTTGTTTATTTTTCAATCGAATGCAAAACTAGTCTTCAGCTTATATTAATCACGCACGATATGTCTTGGACAGCTGTTTTATATAGGTTCTTGACGTACGAAGAAGGGTATTAAACTATTTGTCTGAAGCAGACGGCTTTTGAAAACACTGTCACAAAAGGAAAATTGCTCAAAACGAGCAATTTTTCCTTTAGACACAACAGTTTCAACTCTTTATTATAATAATCAAACCCTTATTTATTAAGGTTTGTAATATTTTTGTCAATATATTTTGAAGTCGTCTGCTGCAGATTTGTTGTATGTGAGAAAAGGTTATAGTAGTTCTCTGAAACAATGACAATGGCAATGACAATACTTTATTAAGCAATCAAGGCATCCGGTCCATAATACAAACAATTTAACAAATGCGATATACATTATATCGCACAGACAGAGTCTATCAAGCAGTGTCCATTATATGTCATGTGATATAAAACCAGAATTGTCATATATACACATACATACACACATATAGTATTTAGTTAACAATACATGTACGTAGTGTTAAGCAGTGTCCATTGCATGCCATGCGATACAACATTAAATGTCATGCGATATACACTATGATAATGCATATTAAAGAATACATAATACATTATATGCATACACATACTTGCTCATTTAACCGTTTAATGCTGTCTGTTCTTATTTTGATAGCGATACTGATTACTCGCGTCACCGTTGTTGTAGCTATCGCACTAGGAAACATTGCAGACAAGATAACACATACATAAACAGGAGCAGTTTCTCACTTTCCATAGACGTATTTTTCTTAAATTATGTTCCAATTATGTAGATGTTGCAAAATGATTACGCAGATTGTGTGAAAGTAGACAGCTCTAAAATGTCGTCTCGTGCTATGTGCTAAATACCTACTCACCACGTGAATTGTATATTTACGTAATTATTACTTTTGGTATCAACTTCATTTTTTAGACAACCATTTAGTCACAGTAGACTCCGCTTGAAAATTCAGAGAACATATTTCTATTTACGTTTATACCAACTAACGTTTTTTGACACGTGCGTTCAGTATTATGAGAGTATAAACGATACGTGTCTTTATCGGTCGAGCATTGCATCACAGGCGTCCGAATTTCTATCACAGCAAATAATGCGGAAAAAATACTCAATACCTCGTTAAAAAACTCAAAACGTCTCTCTATATAGTCTATACGCTGTAATAAAAATGATCGTAATAATACGGGGAATTCCGCACGTGTTACTATAAATAGCCCCTCTATACGTCCATATAGTGTAATAATAATGACAAGGTGTGCAACGGTGTTTTACCCCCTCGCTCGATTCGGGCTATAATTTCCGCAGAAAAACGTCTTAAACGACCTGGTCCCAGGTTGAGACAGGTTCATAAATGATTTTTCTCGTGATCCACCATATCAATATTTGCCAACCGACAAATACGCCGGCATTTTTAAGCTTAATGTTCAAGCTGTGTGAAGTTAGCTAAACATACGACATTCGACATTCGACATTCAAAAGTTGGAAAAAAAAACGAATGTCGTGCTGGCACGACATTCGACATTCGACATTCAAAAGTTGAAAACAAAAAACCGAATGTCGTGCTGGCACGACATTCGACATTCGACATTCAAAAAATAAAACTTCAAAAAATTGAATGTCGTGCTGGCACGACATTCGACATTCGACATTCAAAAGTTGAAAAAAAAAAACGAATGTCGTGCTGGCACGACATTCGACATTCGACATTCAAAAAATAAAACTTCAAAAAATTGAATGTCGTGCTGGCACGACATTCGACATTCGACATTAAAAAAAAATTACTTCAAAAGATTGAATGTCGTGCTGGCACGACATTCGACATTCGACATTCAAAAAATAAAACTTCAAAAAATTGAATGTCGTGCTGGCACGACATTCGACATTCGACATTCAAAATAACTTCAAAAGATTGAATGTCGTGCTGGCACGACATTCGACATTCGACATTCAAAAAATAAAACTTCAACAAATTGAATGTCGTGCTGGCACGACATTCGACATTCGACATTCAAAAGTTGGAAAAAAAAACGAATGTCGTGCTGGCACGACATTCGACATTCGACATTCAAAAGTTGAAAAAAGATCTCAAGGGAGTGCAACAACGGCCTTAAGGCGGATTTCACCCGAGTCTGCCGCGTGTATTACGGGGAGCACTTAGGCCTACAAGCCCTTGTCACGGGAGTCGAACAAAAAAAAATCACAATGGAGTGGAACACTTTGTTTTTTTCTTACGGTCGTGGAACAACGGCCTAAGGCGGATTGCTACTCGAGTCTGCTGCGTGTATTACGTGGAGCACTTGGGCCTACAAACCCTTGTCACGGCAGTCGAACAAAAAAAAAAGATCACAATGGAGTGGAACACTTTTATATTTTTTCTTACGGGCGCGGAACAACGGCCTTAAGGCGGATTCCTACTCGAGTCTGCTGCGTGTATTACGGGGAGCACTTGGGCCTACAAGCCCTTGTCACGGCAGTCGAACCCAAAAAAATCACAATGGAGTGGAACACTTTTTTGTTTTTGTTTCGGGCGTGGAACAACAGCCTTAAGGCGGATTTCTACCGGAGTCTACTGCGTGTTTTACGGGGAGCACTCTTCTGCTAGTCGGGGAAATGTAAGCCGGGGCCGCATACTCTTTAAGGCAGGTCCCGCAGTCTATCCGCGCTTACGGCAAAGTACAGAGCTTTGTTTTACGCTAGCACTCCGCTGCTAGTAGGGGAAATGAGCGCCGGTGCCGCATATGATATACGGCCGGTCCCGCAGTCTAGCCGCGCTTAAGGCGAAGTGCTGAGCCTTGATTTAGGCAAGCAATCGGCTGCTAGTAGGGGAAATGTGAGCCCGGGTCGCATACGCTATAAGGCAGGCCCTGCAGTCTACATCCGACATTGGAAATTCAAAAACGAATGTCGTGCTGGCACGACATTCGACATACGACATTCAAATATTAAAACTTTAAAAAATCGAATGTCGTGCTGGCACGGGACAGATACCAGGGCCGTAAGTCGAATTTCTACCCGAATTTACCGCATAATTTAAAGGGAGCACTCGGTCCTAGAGGCCTTAGTCAAGGCAGTCGAAGCCCGAACATTTCACAATGGAGTGGAACACTTTTTTTTTTTTTTCACGGGACAGCTACCAGGGCCGTAAGTCGAATTTCTACCCGAATTTACCGCGTAATTTAAAGGGATGACTCGGTACTAGAGGCCTGAATCAAGGAAGTCGAATTTCTACCCGAATTTGCCGCGTAATTTAAAGGGAGCACTCGGTACTAGAGGCCTTAATCAAGGAAGTCGAAGCCTGAACATTTCACAATGGAGTGGAACACTTTTTTTTTTTTTTCACGGGACAGCTACTAGGGCCGTAAGTCGAATTTCTACCCGAGTTTACCGCGTAATTCAAGGGAGCACTCGGTACTAGAGGCCTTATAGTCATGACATTCAAAATTTGGAAAAAAACCGAATGTCGTTTTTTTTCCAACTTTTGAATGTCGAATGTCGAATGTCGTATGTTTAGCTAACTTCACACAGCTTAATGTTCATTATATTTGGAAATTTGCAGTTGTCCTTACCGCCATGCGCTGACGTCACAATTTGCAACATTCCGCAGCGACAGATTAATCAAACAACGATTTAAAACACGGTCTAAAAATTATTTTTTATACTTCTTTCGAAAACGTACAAATAAATACCGTATTTTTTATGAATAATATTATTTTTGGAAGAAAAATGATTAAATGCCAACCCCAACAAACATTGCACAGGTACAATATTCTAAAAAAGCGCGTCATTTCGTGTTAAATATTCGCTGCGGAACGTGATTAGTGTGACGTCAGCGTATGGCGATAAGGACAATTGCAAATTTCCAAATATAATGAACATTAAGCTTAAAAATGCAGGCGTTTTTGTCGGCTGGCAAATATTGATGTGGTGGATCACGAGAAAAATCATTCATGAACCTGTCTCAACCTGGGACCTGGTCGTTTAAGACGTTTTCTGCGGAAATTATAGCCCGAATCGAGCGAGGGGGTAAAACACCGTTGCACACCTTGTCATTATTATTACACTATATGGCCGTATAGAGAGGCTATTTATAGTAACACGTGCGGAATTCCCCGTATTATTACGATCATTTTTATTACAGCGTATAGACTATATAGAGAGACGTTTTGAGTTTTTTAACGAGGTATTGAGTATTTTTTCCGCATTATTTGCTGTGATAGAAATTCGGACGCCCGTAAACTGGGTTAAAACCGTTGACACTTCATATAATGGTGTTACCTGCTTCGATCATTACTAGAGACTCTAATGATGTTGATCTCATTCGAAAGCTTTATAGAAAGTTATAGAAATATCAATTTATTTATATGACTAATTATAGATCCCCTTTCCCATATTTGACGTTTTCTGACGCCACTGCAGCAGACGACTTTTGAAAATATTGTGTCAAAAGGAAAGATTGCTCAAAATGAGCAATTTCCCCTCCAGCAACATTATATTCTTTGTTTTCGTCATTAATTATACCTTCATTTATAGAAACTTTCAATGTTTCAGCCTCAATGTTTTCAAAATATTCTAATGCAGATTTATTTCATGCGGGGAAGGGTTCATACAAAGATATTGGCGGTACTCGAGAGTCCACCACATACAAGGTGCGATGATTGTAGACCAAGATCATCTGTATCTTTATTTCACAATCTCATTCCGGGTTCTCATATATATGTTGAGTGTACACGCTAGATCAATTAGCTCGAGTCTTGACAACCGCCTCAGTGATGTTATGGAAGAGCGTCCGCCTCGGGTGCGGGAGGTCAACGGTTCGATACCCGGTCTGATCATACCAAAGACCTTAACAATGAGAGTGTTGGCTGCCATTCTTGACGCTCAGGGTTGCGTTGTTAGCGTTACGACTGACAGGCTGGTGTCAAGATGAATCGGCCAGTAAAACTGATAACTTAAACTTAAACACGAAACGCCGTGATATAAGTGCACAATTGCTGAAAGCGTTGTAAAACACCAAACAGTCAATCAACCAATCATGCCTTAACCATTAACCCTTTATTGATATCATCGTCCAGGTTAAAGCTAGACATTTCTTGGGGATGTTTTGCGCGCATATTCGAAAGCCAAAAGAGAAGAAATTGCTCGTTTTAAACATTTTTATTTTATTCACAAAGATTTATAAATGTGTCTGATGCCGTCGAGTCCGTTTTCTAATTCAGGGAAAATATGATACATACTTCTAGAAGATAATGTAGAGCCGATTGATTGGCTGATTGCTTGTGGTTTTCATGCTGTTTTCAACATGTATTCCGTCATTACACGGCGTCCAGTTCTCCTACCCAGGCGTACTCACACATATCACTGAGTAGACCTATTTCCTTGCAGAATATCCATGTGCATTCTCCCATTATCATTTATCTCACTATTTATTCTAATAGAAAATCATTATTTTGTAAATTTGGAATTATTCATGATTTTTTTATTTTGTTGGTGACTTATACGCTCATAGGGCCGGGTGCTCTTTGTAATTGTAAATGTATATACATCTGTAAATATGCACAATTCACAATAATAAACGATTTACTTACTTACTGCATGCCATACATAAGCATAGCCTGCCTCACCACATAGAGTGAGCATCCTTTGGTGGAAAACAAATGACGACTGTCGCATTGACTGTTGTCAAACGTCGGAAAGATTTTTTGTCAAACTGGGGTTCGAACCCACAAACCCTGGATTGCTTCCAACTGAGCCAACTATATATATTCGGTATGTAGAGCCCAAATAAATACGGAGGACTATAACGATGAGATTTATTATCCTTAACCCAATAGAGACAACTATTTAAAAACAGAAAAGATTTTCTTTCAATATCTCAACCCTGTTTCTAAATTATACTACTATTTAAACAGATGATGTTTTTGTTTCATACTACTATTTAAACAGGTGATGTTTTTGTTTTATACTACCATTTAAACAGATGATGTATTTGTTTTATACTACTATTTAAACAGGTGATGTATTTGTTTTATACTACTATTTAAACAGGTGATGTACATGTATTTGTTTTTCGAAAATAACTACTGCTCACCTACACAAGCATGTTGGCGCATTTGAAGCAAACGACTTTTGAAAACACTGTGACAAATGTAGGAATTGTTCATAATGAGAAATTTCTCCTTTTGCTACAATGTTTTAACTTTTCTCAATAATTATATTTTCATTCATAGAAATGTCAATAATTTTCGCTACATGTTTTCAAAGTAGTCTGCTGCAGATTTATTTTATTTGTGAAAATCGGACTTCAATAAACAATTTCATATAAGGTTAACATTTAATTAAGTCAAAACAAAACCTTATTATCTTAACCCTTTCCCACCTGCAGACGCAATCTGACGCATATGCAGCAGACGGCTTTTGGAAAACATGCCGACAAAAGAAGAAATTGCTCAAAACGAGCAATTTCTCCTTTTGTCACCATGTTTTCAACACTATTCAATTACACTACTTTCATTTAAATGGAGTTTCTATATATTTTTTTCGGCTATGTTTGCTGCCGATTTGTTGTATGTGGGGAAGGGTTAAGCTAGCGTCATTTAAAACAAACCTGTAAAGTCACTGTGATGATGATCCATTGCATGTTTTGCGGTGAAACCACTACAAACACTTAAATCAGTTCCCTGATAAACATTTATGATATTCAAAATGTTTGGTGCAGAAATCATTCGGAAACATTGTAAAAATCCTCCTTTTTCGACATTATTTTAAACATTGAAACACACAGTTACTCGTGCTGCCCTTGTGTATCATGCTTCTTCCCCAATATAATCACAGCAGACTTTTAACTTAAAATATCGGTTTTACATTTAACGACTCTCAAACAAAATGAATAGTTCAGTAGAGAATCATATCAACCCCATTCACGCAAGAGCCTTTTGTTTTAAGATTAAATAAATCACTACACTTTATATGCAAATAGAGGCTTGGTTAGAAGTGTACCTTCATTCAGTAATGCGAAAAGAGTATCCGTGTTAGCTAGAAGTAAACGTGGGCAATCAGTATAAACTATAGGATGACATGGGTTTATTTTCCTGAAAGTGATTGAGATGGAACGTTATTTTCATGGCAATAACAAACATTTTAACCCTGTATGATAACTGAATCCACATTTCTGAATCGCAATATTGAATAAGCTTTTTTGAATTACGCTTAACTTGCAGAGACTGAGAGAGAGAGAGAGAGAGAGAGAGAGAGAGAGAGAGAGACTTTAAGATATTATAAAATGAGAACTACACACAGAAAACTTTAAACACGCCTAACTTTAACAAATGAGAGAGAACATAACATATTATAAGCAATCGAACTAATTAACTAACTTACAATTGCAGAGATAACTTTAAACATGTTGAATTTATAACTGTTGAAATAGAATATGAGACAAACGTAACTATCTTACTAACAAAACTAACTTACAGCTACAGATAGAAAACTTTAAACATGCTTAACGTATAACTATTGAGAGAGAATATAAGACTAACTAACTAGTTGACTTACAACTACAGAGAGAGAATGTTAAACATGTTTAACCTACAACTGTTGAGAGAGAATATAGGACATACTTGAATATCTAATTATCTAACTAACTAACTAACTAACTAATTCAAAACTACAGCGAGAGAACTTAACAAATGTTTAACTTACATCTTTTGATAGAATATGAGAAAGTATTGACCAATTAACTAACTTAATCTACAGAGAGAGAACTTAAAACATCAATTGAGAGAGAATATAAGACATAGTTAACTATCTTACTAACAAACATACTTACAACTACAGGCAGAGAATGTTAAACATGTTTAGCTTACAACTGTTGAGAGAGAATATAAGACATACTTAGCTATCTAACTAACTAGCTTAAACTACAGAGAGAGAACTTAAAACATGTTTAACTTATAACTGTTGAAAGAGAATATAAGACAATCTTAACTATCTTACTAACAAGCTAAATTACAACTACAGAGTGATATCTTAAACAAATGTTTAACTTACATCTGTTGAGAGAATATAAGGCATTAAATTATAATTGTAATGCAAGTGAATACTAAATAATTTAACTGGGCATAAATCAATTGAATTGGTCATAAAATATCAGATACGGTGATATTTGTTTAAATTAACTTATTGTGCACAAGTGCATGGTGGCCATTTTGGATTTGGTGGCCATTTTGGATGTTTGCGGCATCTTGTATTTTTAAGCGTGGGTCTATGGCTCAATTTGTTTGGTTCGAAATGTGGTGCTTTTCCCATTTTCTGAAGAATTTTGGTAACAATATGACTGGACTTTTACAATTGAAAATGACATAACATAAGCTTTTCAGAACGAACAACTGAAACAACCTTTGAAACATTCGTAGCTTACACTTTCTGAGGAAGAATTGAGTTATTGTTGGCCATAAACTGTACAGGGTCTGTTTAAGAATTTAATATATTTCATTCGAATGGACTAGATGTCCATGATTCAATTTATATATTTTTTTAGTTTTCAATAGTAATTATTTGTTCCACTGTTTCCAATTAATACAACTGGACTAGTATTGGAAAATGATAACACAGCAAAATTGTTGAAATTAGGGTATTTTAGTATTTAAAATGCCTTAAATTTAATTAAATTCATAATAAAATGAAACATTTTTCCTTATCTGAGCGAAACAACTGATATATATATATTTATTTATATGAAGTGCATTTATACAACGTTTACAATGTCATGCTTATATATAACTTTTACCTATGTCATGCTAAAAAACATTTTTCACGATGTCATGTTCAGTTACTTTACTTATAAATATCATGCTTAGATACATGTTTCCTTTTGTCAAGTTTAGATACATATTTCCTCTTGTCAAGCTTAGATACGTATATCCTTTTGTCACGCTTAGATATAACTTTTACCAATATCTTGATTATATATACAATTTTTATTTATGACATTCTAAGAACAATATGTCAGGATTATTTACTAATCATTACAAATACGCCATATCCTTTTTATTAAATGAGTAGAATGAATTAAACATCTAGATAGTAGGAATTATCATTCTAGAAAAGAATAACTTTCAGAATCTTGTTCCAGAAAAAGATCAATCAAACACCAGGTTCTTAATGGATAGGGTGCATATCGAGGGCTTGGTGTGAAACGGTTGTATCTAAAAACCTATTTTGAAAACCCTGGTTTAGGGGCAATTTTGACCCTTTTGTAAACAATGCAAATTTAGGTGCCATTGCTCAGAACGAGCAATGGCACCTAAATTTCCATTGTTTACCAAGAAAATTGATTTAACGCTTATAAAGACTTTATGGCGAGGTGATTAACTTTGGTAAAAAAATACTAATTTTAGTTACAACCGTTTCACGCCAAGCCCTCGATATATACGTTTTAGAAAGGTATTTTATTGTTTGCTTGGAAAAGCCGAGCCCCGGTAGCTCAGTCGGTAGCGACGCGGGCTGTCAATCCAGGGGTTGTGAGTTCGAATCCCGGCTCGGCCAACTTTCTTTCCGATGATTGATAAAAGTCAATGCGACACGCGTCATTCGTCTTCCACCAATGGGCTAAGTCTATGTGGAAAAGCAGCCAGTTGCTTGGGAAGATTGTTGTGTGGAGTACTGGTGTGAGAAAACCAGAAAATGCATAAATAGGTGAACTGGCCGCCGTGATATAACTGAGAAATTGTTAAAAACGGCGTTAAACCACAATCAATCAATCAATTGATTGGAAAAAACATATTTAAAGAAGGAATAACTTTGAAAAAGAAAATTGAAAGTACCCTTATATATAATTAGATTTGTGTTGGCGATCACCTCTGTAAAGCAGCCAGCGCGATTTATGCAGCTTTTACGAGATTAACTTAAACAACATTTTCTTCTTTTTTTGACTTGTATTAAGCAGCCACCACCAGTGTTTAACAGCCAAATAAACACACTACCCTTGGTGCCTGCCTAAGACAAGTAAGACTGTAAAAGTGACACTATTGCATTTCAGTTTCCCCTCATGGCGTAATGTTTGAAACTGTGGTCTGTGTAAGCAGTAAGGGCTGGAAGATGTGAGGAAAGCCGTAAAATATTGTTGGAAACCCCTTTTATTGACGGGACCAAAACATTTGTAAGTTTTCGTTATTTTTGCGGTGGCCTTTAATTGACATCTTTAATTAGTTTACGAATGATTTACTTTTTTACTGTCTGTTTTTTGCATCAAATAGCTGTTTTGAGGACTTTAACCTTTGGGACATGGAGTGTCAGACCACTATATAAACTGATGCACACCACCATCTCCAACACATTCCCTTCTCCGCCTAGAACACAAGGTAAGTGATCATTATTGTACTTTATTGAACTTTATTTGTTGATTTGAAAATATTCATTTTTCATTGCAAGTTTCTTTTCGTTCTATAATATAAGTGTATGTTGTGAACGCATTCGCTTGATGATACAACTATGGAACGGTTGTTAAATTTGCAGCCTTTTACAACTTGCAGAATCATGTTGACGCATCTGCAGAATCCGACTATGAATACAGTTGCTCACGATGAAAAAGTTCACATTGTTTCCAACTTTTTCGACAGTTACACTTTCATTTAAATAGAGGTTCGATATTTTTAAAAGTTTGTCATTCTTTAACGCTGGCCATAAATAAATGTCGACTAGCCACGTGGCTTGTTTATGTTATTTACATATGGAAATATACAAGTTGGCATCTACACTAAGTGTATCGTCAGAACCGCCTAAATTATTGTACCGGGGTTACCAAAACACTTCTACACCATTTGAATAATTTTGTATTGTCAATTTACACAAATCTACCTCATATTTTGTTAAAAAACATAAACAATGAAATGATTCGCTTGGTTGCACATACAGGACGAAAATTGAAAGCGCTTTAAACCTGAATTTGTCCTCCAAATCCTGTTCCACTTTGTATAAAATTTCACTTCAAATGTATAAAGTGATGCGATTCTATCTATATAATTTGATTCCCAAAGCCGGAAATCTGGTCAGTGTACTCTCTACCTACAAAGGTAGACTCTTCATTAACTCGAAACATTCTTTTTTTCTTTTCAGACAGAAGCCATGAAGATTTTCGTTGTTTTAGCTGCGCTCGTCGCATCGGCCTTATCCACACGTAAATACTAAACTAGCAATATCTTACACATGACTTAAAATTGAACATCCCTATCCCTATTGGCTCGGTGATTTCCGTATGAGATCGTTGGGGATCGGTTTTCTTGTCTGTTGTATTTCATTTCCCCGTAATTGAACTGACTGGCTTGTGTCAGGATTAACTGACCAGTAGTACCGGTAACTTACCAAGGAATCGCCGTGATATAACTATGACATTGTTGTAAGAGAGCTAAAACACCATACAAACAAACAACACTTTACCTCAACACTCAACAAAACCTTGACCAATTTACGCCTCTACAATTGACAACTATTGAAAACATTGTGGCAAAAACGGGAAATTGCTCATCATGAGCAATTTAACCTTTTGTCGCAATGTTTTAATCTCTATTTAATCTCTATTCAATCATCATACTTGCCTGAACGGACTTTCTATATTTTTGCTCATAAGTTAACAATGTCGACTGCTGCAGATTTCTTGTATCGTGTTCAAAGTTACATTGTTAAAAAAATAGTAAACATTTCGAGGTTAAGAATAATGAAAAAGAGTGTTTGATCATTGTCTGTATGGTTTTTAATTGATGATAAAGTATGTTGCTGTCAAAAGTAACGTCATTCATTACATTCCAGCTGGTATGTATGGTGGAGGAATGGGCGGCTACGGAAGAGGCATGAGTGGCTACGGAGGCGGAATGGGTGGCTACGGAGGCGGCGGCATGGGCGGCTACGGAGGCGGCGGCTACGGAGGAATGGGCGGGGGAATGGGCGGAGGAATGGGTGGAATGGGCGGTTACGGAGGTGGTATGGGCGGATATGGGGGCGGAATGGGCGGTTACGGAGGTGGAATGGGCGGCTACGGAGGAGGAATGGGCGGTTACGGAGGTGGAATGGGCGGTTATGGTGGAGGAATGGGCGGTTATGGTGGAGGAATGGGCGGTTATGGTGGTGGAATGGGCAGTTATGGCGGAGGAATGGGCGGTTATGGCGGAGGAATGGGTGGTGGCATGGGAGGAATGGGCGGTTATGGTGGAGGAATGGGCGGTTATGGCGGAGGAATGGGTGGTGGCATGGGAGGGATGGGAAGTTATGGTGGCATGGGAGGAATGGGAAGTTATGGTGGCATGGGAGGAATGGGAAGTTATGGTGGAATGGGTGGTGGCATGGGAGGAATGGGAAGTTATGGTGGAATGGGCAGTTACGGTATGGGTGGAATGAGACGTTATGGTATGGGAGGAATGAGTGGTGGTATGGGTGGAATGGGCGGTGGTTATTACAGTAAGTGTTGTCTTCTTTTTTCAAATAGTTTACTATAAAGTTGTTGTTATTTGTTAGGCAGTAGGCATGACTGCACATTTGTTTTCTCTACAATGATTTTAAACTTGTAAGATATTGAGCTGTTTACCTGCACAATGTGCCAGTCAATTCGAGATACTCTCCGTTAGGCATTGTCCTTTGTTAACAGTTTGCGTTGATCCTATGGCAGATCTGTATCTTTTTTCGCAAATAAATACGCCATTGGTTGATTTCTTACATCATATATTAATCGAGCTCTGCTCCGGGAAAACCAACCGTAGCGTATCAGTAATGTCTGTGAAAAAGGTTGTCTGTACATCCATCAATCTGGTCTAAATCTTATCCTAATATCGTCTCACTGTAAGAGATCGTGTACTTTAATCAGATTGCGCATCCTTGATTAGAATCCAAATGGATACTGCTCTACATAAATTGTTTTATAACCTTTTATGGTTTATTGGCAAACAGTGTAAAGCCATATCAGACGTATCAGGTTATGCACTGGTTGCTAATACTTTATGATTGGTTTGTAACGAAATTATTATTGTATCTTGAGATAAGACAAACGTACCTGGGTCTACACTGGTCGCAACTTCGTTATGATTGGTTTTCGCAAAGGGCAACACAATTATAATTTTCCTTTAGTACAATGATATCCGTGTAACATGTGGTAAGATTAACTTTCTATTGAATATTTGCCTTTTTGAACTTCTGTTCTGTAGTTTGTACATGCGTAAGACACATTTATATTGAGTGAGTTTTTATTACTTGTCGTTGCAGAAAAAAAGTACAGACATAGAGGCTAACCAGTCATTGACAATTGCCTGTTTTATGGACCAGACCTACACACAATGCTATCCTGTCTATTATATAAAGAACATGTAAAACTTAATCGTTTGAGATTGTCTTTGTTTGTTGATTGATAGTGTGAACATTTCTTTTATATATATTTCTTTTAGTTTTATATAAATATTTTCTGAAGCATACATGATAATTGTCTTGTCTTTCTCCTTCCTTGTTGGAATTTATGTTTCACAATCTATAATATGTTATAGAGGAATACACACTACTTAATCGAATGTAAGGACGTTGAGAGTTGTATTATAATGTATATTTTATCTATCCAACAGCAATATGACTACCTTCAAAATATATTTCAAACTGCATGGTATGCCTCAAACCGTCCCTGTCTGGTATGCGATAATGCTTAAGACATACAGACATGCGTGACGTGTCGTTTATACCGTTTATCATTTATCCTATATGCTGCTGTCATACTCCTATTCAATGGGACATAAGAGGGTTGATTAATTGGTACGAGTTAAATGCCGTTTTCAACCTATTTTCAGTGTATCAAAGGTTTATGTATATGACAACACTTTTACTGCCTTGCTATAGAGCTAGCTTTTATAGCAACGTGGTAGAGCGTTCGCCTTCGGATCAAAAGGTCCAAGCTCCGAGCCCTGGTCAGATCGAATCTTTAGGACATTGACATCAGTTATATAACAGCGGCTAGTTCACTTAACCATGGCTCTCTCGCTAGAGTTCTCCACACATCAGTTTTCCAAAGCAACTGACTAACTTCCCACATAGTCTATTTTACCTCATTGGAGCAGGACAACAGAAGCTAATCAAAAATACTTTAGTCAATAATCGGAAAGATTCAATGGCTTTCGATGAAACGACCCGTGGACTGGCCTGATAGCAATCGTCTCTACCTTCTTACCTATCGCAGTAACGATGGATATCTCTGAGGTTGTGTGTGTGTAGGGAGGGGGTGGGGAACACGAGACTGGGACAGAGAAACAAGGAAAACCTTCAGTTTATTGCTTGATTGGGATTTGCCGTTTTCAACAATTTGTTAGTCATATCACCGGGGTCAGTTCAATGACTTTCTTGGCTTTCTCACACCAATTTTCCACACAATACTCTTTAGAAGGAAATAGGATTGTTAATATAGACTGTGAGCCCGCTTGTGAAAGACGAGTGATAGTTGCCGCAATGAATTTTGTCAAACATCGTAATGAATATTGGCCGAGCTGGGGTTCGACCTCACAACCCCTGAATTGAAAGGCCACGTCGCTCCCGATTGAGCTACCGGGGCTGTACAGATAAATGTGATATTCATGCACTGATTACAATACTATAGGCATTCGGACCAAAATACAACATATAATTATGAATATATTACAATCGTGAATCGAATGGAATAATAATCATTTAGCTATTTCAAGATCTCTTCGTTTCAGAGATTTTGATAATATATTGAGATAAATTTTGAATTTCTTATTGATTATAAACATATTTACATGTAAGTGATTTCACATCTTTAAGAACGGTTTGATGTGAACTTCTCTTATATCATTGAACATGGGGCAATGAAACAAGAAGTGTTCCTCATTCTAAATTTAATTCGGACATTTTGGATAGAACCGCCGATCAAAGAATATATTGTAATATCTTCCAGTGTTGGATTGAATAGGGAGAAGCCCACTTCTTAGTAAGCACATTTGTCTGACTAATTTCTGCTGCTATATATAATATAATTTTTTGAGAACAATTTAGCGAAATTAAGTTATGAAAACGGAGCTTATTAGAGCCTTTTAAATGTAATTTGTGTTTGTAAATGTCAAGCTTCGTAATATGAATACATGCAAACACTTGTTTTCATTCGTAGCACATTAGTTTAACCAGACATATCCAAAACCAGATTTTCAACTGATTTAGCCCAAGACTCTTTCCAAGGTAACTGCATTGTACGGGATAGTTTCTCAGTGAATACATAGGGTATTGCCCTAACTCGTTATATCCACTTGAATTTGAAGAGTACCTAGAAATTCCCAATATATTTACAAAACAACAGATGTACTTGAACTTGGCGGTGCTGGATTAAAACCTCAGACCTCTGAAACATAATTAAATATTGGCGCTATTTTCGAATCGAATATCTTCAACAGGATTTTGCCAGGTACTCTGCCAAATTTTGACAAGCCTGATTTTAAAGAAAATAGAGGTTTACTTGCTTGTGACGCTAGTGTCGTTTGAGTCATATACCATGATGCCTTTGTGGAAAAAACATTTCCTAAACAGATAATATGGTTCTACTGCAATAGGATGTTCGTCCAAGAACAACTTTTCGTACCTCCGTAAACGTCCATCCTTTCGTAAAACGATAACAAGAAAATTACGAGCTGAAGCTGAACTTTAGTTTCGGCAAATAGAAACATTAAGTGAAACACCTTATATAGTTTCATTTTGTATATTAAATTACTTTAAATGGTTTATAAACAGTCAAACAATTTAGAGGCGAAACTGTACGGCCTAGTTTCAAACCAGTTCGACAAGCGAATGACTCTGATATAGTATCTCCATCAAAAACACAGCCTTTCACATTGTCATATATTGCTTTTAGCGTATCTTGCATTATACTACTAATTTCATACATTTGAAGTTTTTTAAACAAAAGGTCTCGGTTAATCCGAACAAAATACTTTTCAAAGTCAACAAAGACAACATAAAATCGACCGTTAGGTTTTCTTAAGTATTCACGAACTAACGAATCTTAAACAAAAACGTTATCAACGGTATACCCTTTCCGAAAGCCGATCTGTTCCTCACCGACGATACTATAATCGTATGACTATTATGTTAAGCGTTCATTTAGAATTAAAGTAAATACCTTACTTACATTTGGTAATAGATTGATATCGCGGTAATTAGAATGTACAGTTTTGTTCCCACTGTCATGCATCGGATGAAAACACGCTTTTAACCACTCAATAGGGCAATATCCATTGTTATTTAACCTGTCATGCATATAAGAATAATATATGAGCCGCGTCTAGCGTTATGGGGTATTACTGCGTCTGCGTAGAGTAAAGACTTAATGAACGCGAGCATTTGTATCCGCACTGTTTCATTAAAACAAGACCTTAACTTCGCTTGCTGGTATATAGGTCTCATATTGACCTTTGTGTTAGTCAATCGAAGTGTCGCTTACCAAATAATGCGGTGTAAATCAGGGGAGTCACCTATATACATATACGATATAAAGAAGCAATGATTGACGAGTTCTGCGATTATACAGCACGGGCGTTTGTTGTATCGTGCGATTTCATTGGACAAAAACACCGAAACAGTGCTCATGGATATTTAAATGTATGAGGTAAATTCCAGACGACACTTTATGCGTTGTATTCCGATCCAATATAAGAACAGCGAAGTAATTTGGTCTAGTTTTATTAAGATTGCCCTGGCATCTAACTTGTAATTTACATTTATTGTGTGTAATGTTACACAGGGGAATTAATCGGATACTACGTTATCATTTTTGGATGGGTTGCGCCCCTTGAAGGAAAAGCAGCACGAGAATACATTTTCATTCAATATTTCAAGTGATGTCAAAATCAATTAAAAATGAATAACATAACGTCAACGCTCAATAAACATTATATCGCAAACTGGCGACTATTACTTAAAGATAAAGATAAATGATAGAAAACAATATAAGACGGAGCAGGAAATATTAAAAAATGCAAACGATATCAACATTTGATGTTTATTTTTTTAACCGTATTGGTTATAAAAATGTCTTCACGGTATTGTCAATCAATTACGTAAATCAATTCAGTACTGAAGACATATTAAGCCTAAGGCCCGATCACATTGGGCCGAATGCCATTCCATTTGCTTTTCTGATTAGGAATTTGGGTGTTCGGGAGCGAACGGATCATATTCGGGAAGCATTCGGTGTGTTCTAGGATCATACTGGCTAATCGGCTCCCTACGGATGCATAGGTAACGGAATGCATTAGCTACACAAATCTGTTTTGCATGTTCAAAATAATTTCCATCGACCTTCCGAATCATCCAACTGTGGCGTCCTTGTGTATTCGGGAAGTATTCGGGAAGCATTCTAGGAGCGTACAGCATGTACTGAAAACGTTCAGGAAACATACGTCTAGTTATTGGTGCATTCGGAATGAAAATTTGAAGGTGCTGGGTTCCGTATTCTTTCCGAACACCCCTAACGGATCATCCTCTCCTGCCAAGCAACAGCACCTGCATCATAGTTGTAGTACGCCGTCGGTATATCCCTCTGGTTTTGGGCAGCTAGGGTGTCACGGTTGCCGCCCAAGTGGCGAGTCATGTCTGGGAGGTCTCTTCCAGCTATCCACTCGCCGAGGAATGATATTGTGGTCTTCGTCCTATCTGTCCATGACATATGAATTGTTTTTACAGAAGCTCCCTTATTTATAGGAAGTTTGCAGACTTTAACGGCATTCGGAACGAATTCACCGGCATTCTGAACGCGTTCGGAAAGGGTTCGTCATGTTATATGTTCATTCGGGCATTTCTGAAAGCATACGGAACATACTGTGCATTCTGGAAGTGTACGAGCAGTTCGGAAAATGTTCTGAAAGAATTCTGGAAGGGTTCTGGCTATTCGGTACACATTCGACGACATTAATGAAAAATAATACAGAAAAGATACTGAAAACATTCTGAAAGCATTCGTCAAGTTCTATGTTCATTCGGGGTGTTATGAAAGCATACTGATCATACTATGCACTCTGAAAGTGTACGAGCAGTTCGAAAATGTTCTAACATAATTCTGAAAGCGTTCGGAATGTGTTGGCCGTGCTCTAAAAGCATTCAAAAAGCATACAGAAAGCGTTCGGAAAGAAAACCTTTCGAAGTCAAAATGTGGGAAATATTCGGTCAAATCTGAAACTATTATGAAACCATACTGAAAACATTCCGAAAGCAAACGGAAAGCATTCGATGATACATTGGGGAAAACACATTCGGAGCGACATTCGACAATTTTAAAAAATTACACCACTTTCGTATACGGAAAGCAAATGGAAGCTCATTCGGCCCAATGTGATCGGCATTAACACTTTGCCACATAGAGAGCCATTTTACGTCTCTACAACTCACGATAAGTCCTAGATCCCTTTGAAAAAATACTATGACTATCTGCAGCCCAATTAGTTGTACGCCTTTTTACCTCTTATATGATTTCTTTACAGAGAATCAATTATACCCAAACTCTATAGTCGCGATATATATAACACAATGCTAAATATCCTCTTTACTTTTCAAATTCATCCGATCGACATCTGATATAATATGTACGTCAAGTATTTCACCTTGAAAGTACCTGATCAAAATAACCTGGCAATGTAACCTTTGGAATTATTAGCTTTCTTCAATGTATAATACAGTCAGCATACCCCGGCGTTGTAACACAAAGTATGACGGAAAGATACTCGTTGCAACATCGGCGACAATCATTCTAACTACTAGTTAATATCATGAAACAACTAAAGTGGTGTCCGAACGTGGCGTAACTCACCTGCGTAGACGGTGTTTTTCAAATAACAGTTTCAACCGATGTGATAGGATTGCAAAACAGACAGGAGTAATATTCAAATGGTTTAACCATTTTCTAAACGCGTTTACTGAAATGATCTGGAACACTCTTTATCCAGGCTAATCAATTTATATGCTACTAACAATAGGTGACGCTTTGTGTTTGCCGTTCTTTCGGATTTTCGTTAGAATGAAATCTCAATAAAGCAAACAAGACTGAAGCTCATAAATCTAATCTTTTATACTTCTAGTCCTGATCCACTAAACATAACATTTTTACTTGTGGAACCGATTTCGTGAAGCCTATGCCGACAGACTCTACAGTCCGACCAGGCGCTCTTCTGCTGATTTCGAATCTCAACATTTTTATATTAATAGTCTTAAACTATATAACAGAAATTACTACTTGGATTTTGGGAACAAATGGATTATAAATTAGTAAACATAATGTTAACAAATATCAATCAAATGTCGTTCGTCGTAAGTGATCAGTTCTTTAACTACGGAAAATAACAGGTCTACTCTTCCTTGTCAATTCGTATCACATTATAATAGACAAGATAAGTCAATTTCGATTAAATGTATCATTATGGATGATTTTGTTATGTTCTTTATGTGTGTGTTAATTTTGATTAGTTTTTATATATATCTACTTTACGAAAATAACAAGAAACTGTACAGTTTACATCAATAAAATTAGTGTCATTGTCTTAATGACAAATCTGACAAATCTTTATTTTAAGTACTTAGGCCACCGGCCCATAATACATAACATAATATTTATACATCAATTACATTCTGAGAAATGTCCCTAAAACTAAAACTCTTTCAACAGCATGTATACATAGTCTGCTAATTTTCTAATTAGAAAAGGGTTATTATATTTTAGTAAGCTGAAATTACTAGTAATGTTAGTATAAGATTTATACCAGGTGAAAAGAAAATACTGTCTGGTTTCGTGGAACTTTTCACACTGGAAAAATACATGATATTCAAACTCTGTAATGTCATGATTAAATGTTTGCAAACAGTACCAGTATATCCTTTATTTTTTTCGAGTAATTTTGCTATGGCTACCAGTCTCAATTCGAAACTTATGATTAGAGTAATGAAATGTTGGTTAAATGACATGTCTATAAGTAGATATGATTCTGTATTCAATAGAGACTTATACATTCTATAGAGAAGACATCGACCAGATTCGTTGATACGTCGATGCCAATCTTGTTTGAAACAATCTATTAGACGGTGTTTAAAACATCCAATAAATTGATTCACGTTTCCAACGTCCTGTGAAATCCAAACGTTTACGAAACCATACAAGAAAACTAACAGTTGCGTGGATATCTACTATATGGCATTTCCAATAGTCTACTCCAATACTTAATATAATACATATGATAATCTATAAAGAGGGTATATCTTCCACATTCGCCTAAAGCTACCATATTATTTGTTGTACTATTTAATTTCAAATATATCTTACGAAAATTAAAGTGTACGGATTCTAGAACATCAAAATATGTATAACCCCAAATTTGTTCTCCGTAACACAGAAATGGTTTCATCATTGTATCGAACAATTTAAAGATATCTTTGCATGGAAAATAACCAAGAGATCTCTTATATCTGTATATAGAAAATGTAGCCTTCTTTGCTTGAGATGCTATTTTTTGTTGAGCTGAGAACCAAGACAACTTTGTTGTAAAATTCAGACCCATGTATTTATAACTTGATGCTATTCTAACACTTTCATTACCTAAAAAACATTTTTTATTTACTCGTAATGGACCGCCATTTCTAAAAACTATTGTTTCTGTTTTATCTAAGTTAATTTCCATACCTGTGTCAGAACAAAATTGTGTTACTAAATTAAGTTGATTTTGCAAATGTATCACAGTATCAGAACTATTTGCTATGTCATCTGCGAACATTAAGCAAATAACGTCAGGTATATTTGTCTGTAATGTAAATGACGTTTTTACATCCTTCACGGAGTCTTATACTAAGCTCATTTATAAACAACGAAAGAATTGTTGTGCTACTTGTATCCCCTTGTTTGGTGCCTATGTTGCATTTGAAAGAATTGTGTAAAACCTATATCTGTTTTAATGCAGGATGAAATATCGGAATACATAGCAATTAACACTTTCAAAAAATTACCGTATATACCTAAATGTTTTAGACATGAAAATAACTTGTGATGGTTTATTTTGTCAAAATCTGTTCAAAAGTCAACATATAAACAATAAAAACGACCACCTTGTTTCGATAAGTACTTTTGTATTATAGCTTGTAACGAAAACATATTGTCTGTTATTGAATAGTTGCGTCTAAATCCAGATTGTACTTCATCCATGTTATTGTTATCCTCTGCCCAATTATATATTCTTGTATTAATAATACTTGAAAATAGTTTATACATTGCTGTAGTAATTAGAGGGGTTGTTGTTTACCCCTGATTTGTATATAGGTCAAATAATAGATTATTACCGAGACTTTGGGAAATTACCTGTTGTGAATACCTTATTGACTGACTTGTGTAGACATGGTACAATTTCACACATACTATTCTTATAAAACTCTGCAGGGATACCATCAAGACCAGAGCATTTGTCATTTGAAAGATTTTTATTTGCTGTTTCGAACTCTTTTAAAGTAATTTCTACATTGGGACACGCAGCCTCTTGATTCATATGATCTGTATTTTCTTCTAAAATTAATGGTGGAGCTTCTTCATCATGTAGAAGTGTTTTAAAACAGTTTTACCATGTCGACGCACATATTAAGGATGTTTTTCTTGCCTTAATAGTAAATATAATTATTTGTCTTTAGTAGGCGCGACAATTCCTTAGGTTTGACCTTACAATTTATTAATGTGAGTCTCTGTTGTTGATGAAAATGTATTTTTTTCTTGCACACAGCATGCAAATGACAAGAAACTTTTCAGTTTACGTCAATAACATAATTGTCATTGTCATTCTCCTAATAGTGGCTACAGACTCTTCTAAATGCAAAGATGTACAAGGCAAGTTTAAAACGTCAGCATTGACAGGATTAATTATTTCGCTGCCAAAGGCATTTAAAGGCTTTTGCAAATAATCCAGTTTCAGGTGTCTCTCCTGAAATCTTCATTGTTTGTCCATTAGACATTACATTTACCAACTTTCCTGTTGGACGAACAATGGAGTGGTCCAATTTTCTACATGGAAGAGTCAAATTTCTGAAATCGGGAGTGAAGAACTTAAATCGAATGTCTTGCGAAGTTTGGACTGTAAAAATATTTGATATGCTACCAGTGCTTCAATCAGTTGTAAGTATGATTTATTTTGAAAATTATGATGTTTCAACATTAACGTTTATAGGTAATGTTATTTCACAGTAGCGAAACCTGTGTTTGTACATGTATTGCTATACGGAAAGCGGTGGTAACACTGATATCTAACCAGACCGAAGGTCCAGAGAAATGACATCTTGTCCACACTCCGAGTACACAATAGGCATACAAAGGCAGGAATCGTTACTGCAATACACTTTTTTCGTTTTTACTCTACATGTCAGTGTTTTAATGTATTGCATCACTCTTTGTTGTATATACTTATCAATTACGTTGTATAATGGGCCGGTGGCCGAAATTGCGATATAAATATCTTGTATCTTGTATCTTGTATCTTTAAGACAGAATATAACAATATACGTAAACTGCTATATTTTCAATAAGGCAATAACACAATTTAGATATGAAATAAAAGTTATGAACGGCGTGAAAATCACGCTTCACTACCGCAATTAATATATCAATTAATAAATATGTAATAATACATTCAAAAACATTGTGAATTAAGAGAATTCGGTGGAACTCAGAGATGTACTGCTGACAGAAAACGTACAAACATGAATGCTTGAGATGTAAATGAAATAACGTCACCTTATTCGACTTGACTAGAAACGTTATCAATACCGAATTTGCAAGTTTACCATTTGTCAAAGAACGGTACATCGGGCACTTGGTAAATGCTTAAATGTACTTAAAGTAGCACGTTTGATCTGGGACCGACTAGAGCATTGGGGTACGTGATAAACGTGCGAAGTTATCCTTTAATACGCATTTTCGACACATGTTAGTACAGTTGCGCAACAAAATTTAACGTGGGGGAATAAACGACATCACAAAGCAAGCTGAAAGAGGTTTGTATTGTATTGCTCCGTTAATCCAGTTTCTAGGATGCGTGTATATGAACTGTCCCATTATCTTGTACGACCGCGTTTGTGCGCAGGCTGTTTTCAGTTTCAATTGTTCGCATATGCAACACGAAACTCCTTTTTATGTGACGTTAACGATGGCATATGGAACTCAAAAGCCCTTGTCGAAGCTAATAGTTCACCCTGTGTTGTAATATGTACAAAGTACACATAATATAAGATACGACAAGAAATATAAAAAATTCTATACTTCAAAACCACTCTATATCAGAAGATGACCTAAGCGTCTAGGGGACCCGGTTTGTAAATAGTGTAACCTTAGACGGAAACAAAACAGTTTGTCTATGAAGACTTTTAAACAAGCGGTCGTCTGCAGAAATCAACCGTGGGCCATCTCTTACTAATAAGATACAGATCAACCAGCACATCAACGATCCTTAACCCTTTTCAAAATATAGACGCTATCTCACAACTCTGCAGCAGACGACTTCTGGAAATATTAGACATTGCTCATGATGTGAAATTTCTCCTTTTGCCATACTGTGTTCAACTCGTTTCATCAATAATACTCCCACTTGTTGAGATTTTCTAAATTTCGGACGAAAAGTTATCAAAGTAATCTGCTGCAGTTTTATTGTATGTGAAAAGGGGTTTATTAATGAGATCCATCCGTTCGAAGATTGGACGTCTTTTAACATCGAGACAAGGTTATGTTCATCGTATTTGCTAGCCGAATTATTTTTCGTCAAAATTGTACGAAACATATGACCACTTGCTTGCTTTCACTGTTTAAACCCTTTCCCACATTCAACAAATTGGCGGCAGCAGACGACCTAGAAAACATACCCGATTTGGGCGGGGGGCGAAACTCCTTTTAAATAAAATTAGAATAATTGAATGTTATCAAAAGTTGTCTGCTGCATATGCTTTACAATGCGTCTATAGGTTGGAAAGGGTGAACTATATACCTGCCAAGCCAAATTTGAACTCATCCAATTTTAATCATCTAAGAAATTAACGAGAAAGATGTGAACAATTATTTTCTTAAATTACAACAATAAGCCGAAACAGATTGATTGGAAAGAAGAGACAAATCAATAAGTGAATGTTATAAATCTTTTCAAAAGTCGTTCTAAAGTTATTTTCTATTCACAGGCATCCCTGTATGCCGCAGAGGCGTCAGAAATAATCTACATGTGAGAATCTAAAAAGTAAAAATAAATAAAATGTAGTTGTTTTGCTTACCTTCCAGGTTAACACTCAAACAGAAGGTGCATGATGACAGTTGAAGACCTTCTTATGTAGTATGGGGACGCTTTGTTCTGCAAGCGTAGCATTTTTATCATCATCAATTAAACATAGAATATATCGAAACAGAAATGAATCGATATTATATATCGTGTGGCAAGACGATATATCGATGTAAGTGTTATTCCTTATTACCAAATCAACATTGTATTACATGCCCAAAGAAAAGTAACCAACGACACATGACAATGGTGAATGACAAGGAGACAGTATGAAGAAACAAATTCTTAATCGCCTAGAAGGATTAATTGATTGATTGATTGTTTGGTGTTTTACGCTGCTTTCAACATGTGTTCGATATATCATGGCATTTTCTAGGTAAGTTAATAGTCCTACGGTACCTTTATCCTGACACCAGCCTGTCAGTGGTAATGATAACTCCGCAACCATGAGCGCCAAGGAGGGCAGCCATTACAACCATTTTTAAAGAATTTGGTGTGACCAGACCGGGGTTCAAACCCGTCACCAACCGCACATGAGTTGGACGCTCTATCACTACACCACCGAGGCGGTCCGATGTGGACGAAAATAAGTTACCAATACGCAAGTCATAAGGGACAGATGCTGCAACATAATGTGAATACAACAAGACGGATAGAAATTCCCGTATTTGACACGGTCCATACAATTCCAAGTACGATAATATGACGTCACTGAAATACTAGGCCACGTCGTTCAAAATACGGCATTGGGACATGATCCAAACATAAATCAATTTGTATAATTCATTTTTATTTTTATTTTAAAGCTAGTCTAGGTATTTAATAAAAGGGAAATTACGTTGTAGTAGCGATACCTCGGTTGGTATTGTACTACTTGGATCGTGGGTAAACTGACATCTCTCTCGACCTTTGGCCTAGCGAGATATAATATTTTCCACTTTCCTCGTAATACAATACCGATCGACGTATAAGTATTGTTAGTCCTTTGACATAATGTGATTAGCTAGTACTTTTCATCTGTAATTAAATGTTTTCAATGACCTTCTAGTACCAATAGATCGTTTATTCTACTACAAATAGGAGAAGGTAAGCAATACCGAATCCAACAATCAAATTAAATGTCTTTCGCTTAACATTCGCGGTGGTAGTACAATCTGAATACATACCCTGATAATATATTAAGGAAAGGTAAGCGGCGTAAAACACGATTAAAAAAGAACACACGTATGACGCTAATCGGTGCGTCCAGCTTTTTCTGTTTTAGACCGAAGATTAATTAGAGTCTGTAGCTTTTTTCCGTTGTAAGGAAAAACGTTAAAAACGTTACATTGCATTATATATCTATAGGTGCAAACGATTTACGAAAAAAGTAAAGTGATTGTAAATACAAATTAAAGAGCATACTTTAGCCATAAAAAATGATTTTAAAAGTAATTGACTACACTATAATAATGTTCATGTCATGTGTTTTGCATAATCATAACATGTTTGGAATTCGTAATGCTGTCGTCTAGTATTAAAGACAGAAAATAATAAAGTAAAGAGATGATGAAAACAAAATCTAAAAGTTTAGAAATAAATTTATGATGAATTATGTTTAAACATAATCGCCAAACTGACCCTTAATCGATCACCTGTAAGATGGCATAGAAGCAAATGTATAACTGATAATATGGCGGGGGGGGGGGGGGGGGGGGGGTTCGTTTATTTCGGCTCTTTTCTGATTACACATAGCGACTACCTTTTGCAAACAATCAATATAACTGGAACAAGTTATGTAGGGGGTCACAATTCTGCTTAACCCTTTCTCTAATACATTCGGTTGCTAAAGCCTCTGCAGCAGACGACTTAGAAAAAGTTTGTCGCAAAAACATAATGCCCTTTTTGAGCAAATTATCCTTTTGCAACAATGTCTGATCAATAATTATACTTTCATTTATAGATATGTTATCTCCTTGCCAAGTTGTTTTCAAAGTCGTCTGCAACAGATTTGTTGGTAAGGATTAATCATCTTGATATTAGACTAACATATTCGTCACATGGTCCAAGATGGTCCGAAATCAACCACCTGAGTGATGATATACATGTAGTAGCAAATATGTAACTTCTAAAATCGGGGATCTTTTTTGAATTATTGTCGGATAAAACTGCAATGAGCGTTAACGTGGGATGGCAACGGTTACCGATATTACTAACCAGTTATTCGTATAAGTTAGTAACCGGTTACTCGGTTAACCGTATAGACAATAAATCGGAGTTGTGTTATTGTTGTTGTTCTTTTAACTCGCATTTCCTGGTCATGTATGAATCAGACTAGAACGTTGTTATCGGAACGTTTTCGTTCGTGTCAACCAACTATTTTAATTTTATTTTTTTAATTTATAATTAAGAAAATAATCGGACTTTTTAACGAAGAGACCGTTATGCGATTTATAATATGTTGAATGAAAGAGATGCATAGCTGCATATGTTTAAGTACCAACTCAGGGGGGAATGTGTTAGAAAACTACTCTTTAAATCTTCTAATCCGATTGGTAAATAATTTACAAATACAACAATTCGAATTTATCAAATTCATTCCAATAACATTAATATGTCCTTATCATATATTTATAGCCTTGTTTTAGACATCAATTTTTTTTTTAAAAGAAACAAACTGTCCAGTAATTAATCGTTTGATCAGCCACAATTATTCGATAACGAACGGGCATCTATACAATCAAGTGTGGCCGTTATGTAAAGATTCCCGATCGAGGTGTGAATAATTAACTTCCGGTCAGATATGTGTGACAAATTGAAAAGAACAAAAGGTGAAATACAACTGTGTATATATTTTATCTAAGCTTCCGAGTATTCGGTTACTTGCATTACTAACCGATTAATCGAAAAACATACGGTTAACCGAGTAACCGATTATTCGCTGCCATCCCTAGTGTAAACAGTAAATAAAATACCTGAAGGGAGAAGGACATTTGTCATGTGGATTTGAATCTTCGATGAATTTGAAAGGAAAAGACAGATGAAACATTCTTTCGAAGTTTGGTTGATATCGATCAGGTGAATCAGGAGGAGATGTCGTTTTGAGCTAAAAATTCTTTTTACCCCTTTTGTGATTTCCCCTGCCGGCTATGTTTTTCACCAAATCAATGCAGTTTGAACGATTTATTTAGAGGGTCATGAAGGAAACAATTCTGTTAAATGATCATAAAATTGTGACGAGAACTTTCATAAGAATGGAATTATTAAGTTTTGTAAACTTGCCCCATTTCTGATTCCACCTGATCACAATTTCTTTCATCCAATCAATATGCTTTCAACAGTTTTTGTAAAGGGTCACCTAAGAGACATTTCTTCAAAAATATCTTGGAATTCGACAAGCCGATTAAGAGGAAAAGAATTTTAGAAGTTAAGGCGTTTAATTCCCTTTTCTGAATCCACAGCAATCAAAGTTAGATATGTAATTTATATGTTTCGACAATTCTGAAAGAGAATCACCAAAGAAACATTCCTGTGTCGTTTGGCTGTAATTGGTTCTTTTGACCTCTTTTCTGATTCCACCAGATTGTTATACCTTCCACAATGACTACCATGGGTTTCAGCAGTTCAAGATGGCTTGAACATTTGAGTTGACTAGGATTAGATGACATTTGAAGCTTAAAGTTCATTTACCTCATTTCTGATTTTGAAAAATTGCTATGTCTTTCAGACAATCAATATGGCTTCTACCAATTGTGTACCGCCTCGGTGGTGTTGTAATAATGTTCGTAATTCTTGGCTATGTCAGAGAAGAAGATAGCTTCCTGAATAATTGTAAGGAAGGAGAAATCTCTCTTATCAGAAAAAACAATTCTTTTCACAATTTTTGTTATGGACAAAGATTATATAAAGAGAGGCATTCATTTCCAAACATATTTTCTTTTCAGACAATATCATCATTCTATCATGTGTCATGATATTAAATGTTTATGCCCCAAAGCTCTATGTACAAGCAAGTGTTAGTGTTAACATGTAACTCTGTCCCACATGCAGATGACTTAAAACTTTATATAACAATGTGGCAAAATCATAAAATCCTGACAAGTAATTTCTGTTTTTGTCATTACGTTTACTATTGTATACAATACAAAAATGACCATGTATGGATGTTGCACAGGTTTTTGCTGAATTGTTTTCGAATAAGTCTGATTGATGTGAGAATCTGCTTATTTTTCAGTTTAATGGCTTCATGTGTGAAATGATAACTGCTATTATTTGATTTATTTCATTAAAGTCAATAAATAATAAACAAAACATTTTCACTGGTCTGAAAATCCTTATTGTTTGAATATTGTCATATATTACAAGTACAATTACACTGGCCAAAGGAATGTTTTCACTGGTCCGATCCAAAAGTCAATATATTCATTGAAATTGACTTTTAAATTTCACTGGACCAATGCTAATTACGTAGACTGACTGTGTAGGTCATGTTTGGTTCAGAATTACATTCCATGAGTGAAGTTAACGCTACTTCATCTTTAGACTGTTTCTGCATCGACCTTTACAGGGACATTGAGTTCAACAGCCCGTAAAACAAGAGGTCTCCTTGCAGGTGTTGTCTCCTTTACAGAATAACCAATATTAGGAAAGGAATATTCTGTTTATGTATTTAAAGGCATAATAACAACATAGTTTCAATGATTTTAAAAAGACAATGTTAATTGGTTGAAAGAAATGGCCGCCAGGGGGCAGGGTTGTTTTGTCTTATATGGCTAAAGTGAAAACTTAAGAAATCTTCTCTGACGAAAGTATCTGGCCGATTTTCAAACAATGTATGGCTGCCGGATGCGATGCTGCTAGCCTTATATTTGCTTTAGTGAACTGTTCCTTCGGTGACACTTTACGACATTCCTTCAACAAATTAAGATTGGTCATAAAACATGGCCACCAGGGGGCGGGGCGGTTTGGAGATTTAATTTTTGCCTAATGGCAGTGGAGCGACACTGGCCTACTATGGCCTCTTGTTTTCGTATTACACTTATAATGTTTAACAACTTGCATACAAATGGAATAGTTCATTTGATAATTAAAAAAACCGCATTTCGTTTTCCAATTAAAAACAAACATATACACTTAATATGCAAATATAGGCTTGGTTAGAAATGTAAGTCAATTAAAGAAAGTCCGGGGAAATTTATTAAAGACCCATTAAATGTGTCTAAAGTATTGTAATAACGGTAGAAGACAATGATTTTGTATCTTGCTGTTTCTTAAATCTTTTTATACAATTTATTTATTCATAAAGGTTGTTTTTTCGATCATATAACAGAGTTTTTCTTAACAATAATAATGTTGGTTGCTATATTTCCGATTACGTCACCCTATGGTACAAAATTAAAACCTATCCCATACTGTCGCCGCCCTACCACGTGGCGTCAACAAATATATACACTAAATATGCAAATATAAGCTTGGTAAGAAATGTACCTCAATTCAGTGATGCGGAAAGTGTATACGCGTTTAAGTAGACGTAAACGTGGACAATCAGTATAAACTATCGGATGACATGGGTTTTATTGCCCTTAAAGTGATTGAGATGGGACGTTATTTTCATGGCAATGACAAACATTGTTACCCTCTATGATAACTGAATCCGGATTTCTGAATTGTAATATTGAAAGCTGTTTTGTGAATTACGATTAATTTACAAAGACAGAGATATATAGAGAGCGAGATAGATAGAGACAGACAGAGATATGAGAGAGAGAGAGAGAGAGAGAGAGAGAGAGAGAGAGAGAGAGAGAGAGAGAGAGATAAATATATATAGATAGAAAGATATAGAGAGAGAGGCGCGAGAGGGAAAGATAGAGAGAGAGAGAGAGAAAGAGAGAGAGAGAGAGAGAGAGAGAGAGAGAGAGAGAGAGATAGAGAGAGAGAAAGAGAGAGAGAGATAGAGAAAGAGAGAGAGAGAGAGAGAGAGATAGAGAGAGAGAGACAGATATATATATATATATAGAGAGAGAGAGAGAGAGAGAGAGAGAAAGAGAGACAGATATAGAGTTTAAGATATTCTGAACTAAGAACTTCATATAGAAAACTTTGAACATGCCAAAATTAACAGAGGACATTGAGAGAGAATATAACACATAATTTACAATCTAACTAACTGACTAACTTACAAATACAGAGAGAACTTTAAACATATTTAACCTAAAACAACTTTTAAGAGAGAATATAAGACATAGTTAACTATCTACATGTTACTACATGTAACTAGCTAACTAACTTATAACTTGAGTGAGAGATCTTTAAACATGTATAAATCACAACTGTTGAGAGAGAATATAAGGCATTATTAACTATCTAACTTACAACTAGAGACATAGAAGATAAGACATACATTGTAGTTAACTGATGTACTAATTGATAACTGCTGCGAAAGATTACAAGACATAGTTAACTAAGTTACTTATGATTGCTAATAGAGAATGTATGATATAGTGTTCGTATTTTACAGACATTCTGTCATGAAAATTTGTAACGAACTCCATTGTGTGTTTGCATGACAATGACGGGAAAATACTTCAGACATCGACAATGAAATATGGATAATAAAATTATTTAAATGCATAATGCAATTTCGTTTCGTACATGTATATGAACTGTCCTTATATTACCCAATGTTCTCGTTTTAATAATTGCATTCCTTTAAACATCTATCTTTGAAATTTGTGACAGATGAATCGCTTCTACAGATATATAAATCAAACCAACTGTAAAAGGAAATCGGCCATGTGTTAAGATATATATCTTACGAATGTCATGCTTAGTTTCTTGGCATCCTAACGTCATGCTTAGTTTCTTGGCTTCTTGTGTCATGCTTAAATACATATTTCCTTATGGCATTCTTAGATACATGTATTTATGTAAACATTATTTAATATTTACTTAACCTTTCATACACCATACCATCTTTTTTTAAATGAGCAGAATGAATAAAACATCTTGATACTAGAAATTATCATTCTAGAAAAGAATAACTTAAAAATCCTTTCCCTTATTCAGATGCATCAAACGTCGGCTTCTGAATGCCTAGGGTTCATATACACGTTACCCAGAAAGGTATTTTATTGTTTGCTTGGACAAAATATATTTTAGGAGGGAAAATGTTAAAAAAGGAAAATTGAAAGTATCCTTTTCATATAAAATTATATACAGTCATTCTTGTGTCAGCGATCACCTCTGTTAAGAAGCCTGTGTGTTTCAAGCAGCATTATTCAGATTAACCAAAACATTTTTCTTCTTTATTTGCATTAAATTAAGCATCCACCAGTGTTAAGCAGCATTTTGAAGATAAACCAAAACATGTTTTACTCTCTCCACTGGGTGTCTGCTTAAGACAAGTTTGACTGTATAAGTGAGAATATTTAATTTTTTGTAGATTTTCTCCTCATTGCGTTATATTTCCAACTATTGTCTGCATGCCGTAAAAGGTGGACGCTGTGAAGAAAGCCGTACAATGTTGTTTAAAACACCTTTTATTGACGGGACTAAAACATTTGTAAGTTTTCGATATTTTTGCGGTGGCCTTTAAATGACATCTTTAATTAGTTTACGTATGATGATTCACTTTTTTACTGTCTGTTTTTTGCATCAAACTGCAGTTTTGAAGACTTAAACCTTTAAGACGTGGTGTGTTAAACCCCTATATAAACGTATGCACACAGCAATCTCCAGCACATTCCCTTCTCCGTCTAGAATACAAGGTAAGTGATCATGATTGTACTTTATTGAACTTTATTTATTCAGTTTTAATTGCAAGTTTCTTTTCGTGTTATATCATAATTGTGTGTTGTGAACGCATTTGCTTGGTAATACAACTATGGAACGGTTGTCAAAATGTTAAGCAGTTTCCAACTTGCAGAATCAATTTGAAGCATTTGTAGAATGCCACTTTGAAAACTGTTGCTCACGATGAAAATGTACACGTTTTTTCACAACGTTTCCAACTTTATTTAATAATTACACCTTCATTTGAATATATGTTCGATATCTTTAGATTTTGGTCATTCTTTAGCGCTGCCCATATATAAATGTCGACTAGGCGCGTAGCTTGTTGATACTATTTAAATTTGGATTGATCTCACGAAAACGTTCTTAACTAATTTAGGTACGTCACAAAAAAATCGTCTTTCGGGGGTTTTGATATTAACTTAGAACATCCCTAATGGATTCGGTGATGTCCATATGACGTCGTATTTATTAATAGCATCATTATTATAAGCTCGGCGTTATCCGTCGTAAGTGATTGGTAGTATTCGCAAACCTACGAACAATACCGATCCCTGACGACTGCATACGGAAACCACCGAGAACATAAGCCGCTACGATTAAATCGCCTATTTCTGTAATAGTTTAGAGGCTTAACTTTTCTTCAGAAATTATATGTTTGTGCTAAAATATGGAAAATAATTGAAAAGTAATGGAAATATTTGGCATTTTTTATCATAACATGTATGAACAATTTCTAATTTTGCCACAATGTTTTCAAAGCACGTCTGCTGCAAAAGCGCCTCAAACCGTCTGAATGTGAATAAGGAGTTTACGCCTCTAAAACTGACGACTATTGAAAACATTGTAGCAAAAAAAGGAATTTGCTCATTATGAGCAATTTAACCTTTTCGTCACAGGGTTTTCATCTCTAGTCAATCATCATACTTTCATAGCCTGAACGGACTTTCTATATTTTTGCTCATAAGTTAACAATGTCGACTGCTGTGTGATTTCTTGTATCTTGTTCAAAGTTAAATTGTTAAAGAAAGAGTAAACATATTGAGCTTAAGAATAATGAAAAAGAATGTTTGATCATTGTCTGTATGGTTTTTAATTGATGATAAAGTATGTTACTGTCAAAAGTCTGTATGAGGGTAAGGAAAATATCAACATAGAATGTATCAAAACGTCTGTATGTGAGTAAGGAGAATATCAACATAACATGCATCAAAACGTAAATAGTATAGGAGTCTAACAGTGGAAAAGATACAAGTTGGCTTATGTGAACATTGTAGATCTAGATCATAATGTGCGTCAACACAGTCTGATCAAGATCTACACTAAGTGTATCGTCAGAACCGCCTAAATTATTGTACCGGGGTTACCAAAACACTACTCCACCATTTGAATTATTTTTTTATTGTCAATTTACACAAATTTAACTCATAATTTGTTAAAAATCATGAACAGAGAAATTATTTGCTTGGTTGCACATACAGGATGAAAATTGAAAGCGCCCTAAACCTGAATTTGTCTTCCAAATCCTGTTCCACTTTGTATAAAATTTAACTTCAAATGTATGAAGTAATGCGATTCGATCTATATAATTTGATTGCCAAAGCCGGAAATCTGCAATTGCAGGTCAATGTACTCTCTACCTACAAAGGTAGACTCTTCATTAACTCGGAAATTTCTATTTTTCTTTTCAGACAGAAGCCATGAAGATTTTCGTTGTTTTAGCTGCGCTCGTCGCATCGGCCTTGTCCACACGTAAGTACTAAACTAGCAATATCTTACACATTACATAACGATGAACATCCCTATTCCTATCGGCTCGGTGATTTCCGTATGAGATCGTTGGAGATCGGTTTTCTTCGTAGGCTTGAATGTTATCTTTCATTTCCCCGTAATTAAACTGAGTCGCTTGTGTCATGATTAATTGACCAGTAGTAAGGAAACGCCGTAATATAACTGTAAAGTTGTTGAAAGCGGCGTAAAACACCATACAAACAAACAACACCTTACCTCAACACTCATTGACATCTTGAACTGTTTACGCCTCTACAACTGACGACTATTGAAAACATTTTGGCAAAAAAGGAAATTGCTCATGATGAGCAATTTAACCTCTTGTTACAATTATCTTTATTCAATCATCATACTTTCATAGCCTGGACGGACTTTCTATTTTTTTGCTCATAAGCTAACAATGGCGACTGCTGCGGATTTCGGGGTATCGAGGATGTTGATATAGATGTAATCGATACCCAAAGATGACGTTCTTAATAACATGTAATGATTCATTACATTCCAGCTGGTGGAGGAATGGGCGGCTACGGAAGAAGCATGGGTGGCTACGGAGGCGGCAGCATGGGCGGCTACGGAGGAATGGGCGGAGGAATTGTCGGAGGAATGGGCGGAGGCGGCGGCTACGGAGGAATGGGCGGAGGAATTGGCGGAGGAATGGGTGGAGGAATGGGCGGAGGAATGGGTGGAATGGGCGGTTACGGAGGTGGAATGGGCGGATATGGGGGCGGAATGAGCGGTTACGGAGGTGGAATGGGCGGTGAAGGAGGTGGAATGGGCGGTTATGGTGGAGGAATGGGCGGTTATGGTGGTGGAATGGGTGGTGGCATGGGAGGGATGGGAAGTTATGGTGGAATGGGCAGTTATGGCGGAGGAATGGGAGGGATGGGAAGTTATGGTGGAATGGGTGGTGGCATGGGAGGAATGGGAAGTTATGGTGGAATGGGTGGTGGCATGGGAGGAATGGGAAGTTATGGTGGAATGGGCAGTTACGGTATGGGTGGAATGAGACGTTACGGTATGGGAGGAATGAGTGGTGGTATGGGTGGAATGGGCGGTTATTACAGTAAGTGTTGTTGTCTTCTTTTATCAAATAGTTTACTATAAAGTTGTTGTTATTTATTATCCTAAAGGCATGACTGCACATTTGTTTTCTCTACAATGATTTTAAACTTGTAAGATATTGAGCTGTTTACCTTCACAATGTGCCAGTCAATTCAAGATACTCTCTGATAGGCATTGTCCTTTTTTAACAGTTTGCGTTGATCCTATGGCAGATCTGTATCTTGTTTGCAAAAGAATTCGCCATTGGTTGATATATTAATCGAGCCGTAGCGTACCAATAATGTCTGTGAAAAAGGTTGTCTGTACATCCATCATTCTGGTCAAAATCTTATCCTAATATCCTCTCACAGTAAGAGATCGTGTACTTCAATCAGATTGCGCATCCTTGATTAGAATCCAAATGGATGCTGCTCTACATAAAAAAAAATGAAACCTTTTATGGTTTATTGGCAAACAGTGTAGTGCCATATCAGACGTATTAGGATCTGCAATGATTGGAAATACTTTATGATTGGTTTGTTACGATATTATCATTGTAACATGTCATAAGATAAACATACCTGGGTCTACACTGGTTGCAACTACCAGATCAGACGTATCGAGCTGTGACTACACTGGAAGCAAATACGTTATGATTGGTTTCCGCAGAGTGCAACACAATTATAATTTTCCTTTGTTACGATAATATCCGTGTAACATGTGGTAAGATCAACTTTCTATTGAATGTTTGTCTTTTTGAACTTCTGTTCTGTAGTTTGCACAGACGTTCAGTATATGTACATGTGTATTACATGTCCGTTCTGAACGATAACGTATCGATACAACTTTAAAAAACTAACTTAGTAATTCTTGAATAACGGAAATGTTATAGCTAAACTCTAATACTGGGAGACCCTAGTAACAGGTAGAGATTTCAAAGAAGTTGTTTAGCTTCCAGATTATTTTTTCTAAACCCAATGTAACCACTGAAGTTGCTTGTGGTCAAAGTGGTTAACAAGCACATTATAGTAGACATTATACATTATTTCCTCCTGGTAATTGCTTATAAGTGCATATAAGAAACATTTATATTGAGTGAGTTTTTATTACTTGTCGTTGCAGAAAAGAAATACAGACATAGATACTAACCAGTCATTGAAAATTGCCTGTTTTATGGACCAGACCTACACACAATGCTATCCTGTCTTCTATATAAAGAACATGTAAAACTTAATCGTTTGAGATTGTCTTTGTTTGTTGATTGATAGTGTGAACCTTTCTTATATATCTATTTCTTTTATCTTTAAATAAATATTTTCTGAAGCATCCACGATAATTGTCTTGTCTTTCTACTTCCTTATTGGAATATATGTTTCACAATTTATGATATTTTATGGAGGAGTACACAATACTTAATCGAATGTAAGGACGTTGAGAGTTGTATTATAATGTACATTTTATCTATCCAACAGCAATATGGCTACCTTCAAAATATATTTCAAACTGCATGGTATGTCTGAAAAGGCACAACCGAAATCGTCTCTGTCTTGTATGCGATAATGCTTAAGAAAAACAGACATGCGTGTCGTTTATACCGTTTATCATTTACCCTATATGCTGCTGTCATACTCCTCTTCAATGGGACATAAGAGGGTTGATTAATTGATACGAGTTAAATGCCGTTTTCAACCTGTTTTCAGTGTAGCAAAGGTTTATATACATGGCAACACTTGTACTGCCTTGCTATAGAGCTATAGACATAGATTGTGAGCCGGCTTTTGTCAAACGTCGTATTGAATCTTGGCCGATCTGGGGTTCGGCCTCACAACCCCTGAATTGAAAGGCAACGTCGTTCCCAATTGTGCTACCGGGGCTGTACAGATCAATTTGATCTTTATTCACTAATTACAATACTATAGGCATTCGGAGCTTTGATCATATATTGAGATAGATTTTGAATTTCTAATTGATTATAAACATATGTACATGTAAGTGATTTTACATCTTTAAAAACGGTTTCATGTGAACTCCTCTTATATCATTGAACATGAGGCAATGAAACAAGAAGTGTTCCTCATTCTCAATTTAATTCGGACATTTTGGATAGAACCGCTGATCAAAAAATATATTGTAATACCCTCCAGTGTTAGACTAAATAGGGAGAAGCCCACTTCTTAGTAAGTATATTTGTCTGACCAATTTCTGCTAATACAGTCACTTTATAATTTATGAGAAAATTTACGAAGTTAAGTTATGAAAATGGAGCTTATTTTAGCCCTTTAAATACACATGTAGTTTATGTTTGTAAATGTCAAAGCTTCGTAACATGAATACATGCAAAAACTTGTTTTCATTCGTAGCACATTGGTTTAACCATACACATCCAAAACCATGACTATATAATAGATGTTCAACTGATTTAGTCCAAGACTCTTTCCACGGTAACTGCATCGTACAGCATATTTTTTTGGTATCTATGGCCAGACATTTTAAGCAGGCGAAATCAGTATTTAAGTAGACTTTTGTTTCTCTGTGAATACATAGGGTAACGCCCTAACTCGTTATATACACATGAATTTGAACAATACCTAGACATTCCCAATATATTTACAAAATAACAGATGTGCTTGCACTTGCCGGTGCTGGATTAAAGCCCCAGACTTCAGAACCATAATTAAATAAAAGCGCTATTTTCGAATCGAATATCTTCAACAGGATTTTGCCAGGTACTCTTCCAAATCTTGACAAACCTGTTTTTAAAGAAAAAAGTTGTTTACTTGCTTTTGACGCTAGTGTCATTTGAGTCATATGAAATGATGCCTTTGTGGAAAAAAACATTTCTGACAGGTTCTACTTCAATTGGATGTCCGTCCAAGAGCCAATTTTCGTAGCTCCGTAAACGTCCATCCTTTCGTAAAACGATAATTTTTGTTTTCGATTTATTTATTGAAAGGCAAATCTTTTTACAAAATAAACTAAACCTATTGATTACGTACTAAATCTGAGTTTCAGTTTCGGCAGGTAGTCTCTGTAAAGAAACATTTATAAAATTAAGTGTAACACCTTATATAGTTTCATCTCGTATAATAAATGACTATAAATGACTATAAATCGTTTATAAACAGTTAAACAATTTAGAGGCGAAATTGTAGAGCCTACTTTCAAACCAGTTCGACAAGCGAATGACTCTGATATAGTATCGCCATCAAAAACCCAGACTTTCATTTGGTAATAGACTGATACCGCGGTAGTTAGAATGTACAGTTTTGTTACCTCTTCTATGCATCGGCTGAATGAACGCTTTTAACCACTCAATTGGGTAATATCCATTGTTATTTAACCTGTCATGCATATATAATAAGGATAATTTATGAGCAGCATCTAGCGTTATGGGGTATTACTGCGTCTGCGTAGATTGAAGACTTAATGTACGCGAGCATATTTATCCGCACTCTTTCATTAAAACAAACTTCGCTTGCTCGTATATAGGTCTCAGATTGACCTCTGCGTTAGCAAATCGAAGTTTCGCTTACCAAATAATGCGATGTAAATCAGGTGAGTCACTCATATACATATACGATATAAAGAAGCAATGATTGACGATTTCTGTGATTACACAGCACGGGGGTTTGTTGTATCGTGCGATTTCATTGGACATAAACACCGAAACAGTGCTCATGGTTATTTAAATGTATGAGGTAAATTCCAGAGGACACTTTATAAGTTGTATTCACTCTGGCATCTAACTTCTTATTTACGCTGTTTCACAAGGGAATTAATCGGTTACTACGTTATCATTTTCGGATGAGTTGCGTCCCTTGAAGGAAATAAAGCACGAAAAAAACTTTTCATTCAATATTTCAAATGGTGTCAAAATCAATTTTAAATGAAAAACATAACGTCAACGCTCAATAATCATTATATCGCACACTATCAACTATCTCTTAAAGATAAAGATAAAGGATAGAAAACAATATTACACGGAGCAGGAAATATTAAAAAATGCGAACGATATCAACATTTGATGTTTAACCGTATTGGTTATAAAAATGTCTTCACGGTATTGTCAATCAAGTACTGAAGACATAGTAAGCCTAATTGCCCGATCACATTGGGCCGAATGCCATTCCGTTTGCTTTCCGAATAGGAATTTGGTTGTTCAGGGAGCGAACGGATCATATTCGGGAAGCATTCGGTGTGTTCTAGGCGCATACTGGCTGTTCGGCTCCGTAGGGATGCAAAGGGACGGAATTCATTAGCTACACAAATTTGTTTTGCATGTTCAAAATAATTTTCATCGACCTTCCGATTCATCTAATTGTGGCGCCCATGTGTTTTCGGGGAGTATTCGGGAAGCATTCTAGGAGCATACGACATGTAAGGAAACATGCGTATAGTTCTTGATGCATTCGGAATGAAAATTTGGAGGTGCTGGGTACCGTATGCTTTCCGAACACCCCAAATGGATCATCCTCTCCAGCCAAGCAACAGCACCCGCATCAGAGTTATAGTATGCCTTTAGTATATCCCTCTGGTCCTTGGCAGCTAGGCAGTAACGGTTGCCGCCCAAGTGGCGAGTCATGTCTGGGAGGTCTCTTCCATCTCTCCACTCGCCGGGGATGATATTGTGGTCCTCGTCCTACATGTCCATGACATATGAATTGTACTTACAGAAGTTCCCCTATGTACAGGAAGTTGCAGACTTTACCGGCATTCGGAAAGACTTCACCAGCATTCTGAAAGCATTCGGAAAGGGTTCGTCATGTTCTATGTCCATTCGGGTTGTTCTGAAAGCATACGAACATACTGTGTATTCTGGAAGTGTACGAACAGTTCGGAAAATGTTCTGAAAGAATATTGGAAGGTTCTGGCTATTCAGTAAACATTCGACGGCAAAAATGAAAAATAATACAGAAAGGATATTGAAAACGTTCTGAAAGCATTCGTCATGTTCTGTGTCCACTTGGGGTGTTCTGAAAACATACTGAACATACTGTGCATTCTGGAAGTGTACGAGCAATTCGGAAAATGTTCTTAAATAATTCTGAAAGCGTTCAGAAAGTGTTCGTCATGGTCTATGTCCATTCGGAATGCATACGAAACCCAGCACCTCCAACATTTCATTCGAAATGCACCAAGAACTAGAATAAATTCGGATGACTCGGATGGTCGATGAAAATTATTTTGAGCATGCACAACACGTTTTTGGAGCTACTGAATACCGTTCCGTATGCATCTGTACGGAGCCGAACATACAGTTTACTCCTAGAACACACCGAATGCTTCCCGAATATGATCCGTTCGCTCCCTGAACACCCAAATTCCTATTCGGAGGGCAAACGGCATGGCATTTTCTATAATGCACAGTATGTTCCGTATGCTTTTAGAAAAATACTAGGACTGTCTGAAGCCCAATTAGTTGTACGTCTTTTCACCTCTTATATGATTTCTTTACAGAGAGTCAATTATACCCACAAGCTATAGACGTGATATATATAACACAATGCTAAATATCCTCTTGTTTTCAATCCATACCACTGACATCTGATATGATATGTACGTCATTTATTTTCACCTTGAAAGTGTCTGATTAAAATAACGTGGCAATGTAACCTTTGGAATTGTTAGCTTTTTTTAATGTAGTATACAGTCAGCATACCCCGGCGTTGCAACACAAAGTATGACGGAAAAATACTCGTTTAAGCATGACATGCATTATCGGCGACAATCATTCTAACTACTGGTTAATATCATGAAACAACTAAACTGGTGTCCGAACGTGGCGTAACTCTCCTGCGTAGACAGCTTTTTTCAAATAACAGTTTCAACCGATGTCATAGGATTGCAAAACAGACAGGAGTAATATATAAATGGTTCAAACATTTTCTTAACGCGTTTACTGCAATGATCTGGAACACTCTTTATTCAGGCTAATCAATTCATCAGCTACCAACAGCAGGTACGCTTTGTGTTTTCCAATCATTCAAGATTGCCGTAGCGAATCAAAGTTTTCGGATTTTCGTTAGAATGAAATCTCAATAAAGCAAACAAGACTCAAGCTCATATATCGAACCTTCCATATTAACAGTCCTGATCCACTGAACATAACACTTTGACTTTATAGAAAAGATTAAGTGAAGCCTATGCCAACATTATAGAGACAAATCAGATGGCGCATCTCCACCGTCAGACCAGGCTCTCTACTTTTGATTGTGAATCTCCACATTTTTATATTAATAATCTTAAACTATATATAACAGAAATTCCTACTTAGGCTTTGGCAACAAATGGATTATAAATTAGTTAACATGATGTAAACAAATATTATAGATTTTGGCAACAAATTACTTGAAATAGTGTAAACAAATATCAATCAAAAGTCGTTTGTCGTAAGTGATCAGTTCTTTAATACGGTCAATAACAGCTTCCTAGTCAATTACTATCACATTACAATAGACAAGATAAATCAATTTCGATAAAATGTATCATTATGTATTATTTTGTTATGTTCTTTATGTGTGTGTTAATTGTAATTAGTTTTTATATATATATATCTATATTATGAAAATGACAAGAAACTGTACAGTTTACGTCAACACAATGAGTGTCATTGTCTTAATGACAAATCTGACAAATCTTTATTTAAAGTACTTAGGCCAACGGCCCATAATACATAACATAATATTTATACATCAATTACATTCTGAGACATGTCTCTAAAACTAAACTCTTTCAACAGCATGTATACATAGTCTGCTTATTTTCTAATTAGCAAAGGGATATTAGATTTTAGTAAGCTGTAAAAACTAGTAATGTTAGTAATATATTTATACCAGGTGAACAGGAAATGCTGTCTGATTTAGTGGAACTTTTCACACTGGAAAAATACATGGTATTCACACTCTGTAATGTGATAATTACATTTTTGAAAACAGTACAAGCATATCGTTTTTACACGAGTACTTTTGCTATGGCGACCAGTCTCAATTCCAAACTTATGATTAGAGCAATGAAATTTTGATGACGCAATGTTGTGGATAAAAGACATAAGTCTATAAGTAGATATGTTTCTTTATTCAATAGAGACTTATAATGTTTATAGTGAAGACATCGACCAGATTCGTTAATACGTCCATGCCAATATTGTTTGAAACAATCTATTAGACGTTGTTTAAAACATCCAATAAATTGATTCACGTTTCCAACCTCCTGTGAAATCCAAACGTTATCTAAACCATACAATAAAAGTAAGTTGTTCACATAAGTGGCCCAGGTTCTACGTCCTACGTCATATAAATATTTCAACATGAAATAACAGTTGCGTGGATATCTACTATTTGGCATTTCAAATAGTCTATTCCAATACTTAATACAATACATATGATAATCTTTAAATTGAGGATATCTTCCACATTCGCCTAAAGCTACCATATTATTTGTTGTACTATTTAATTTCAAATATTTCTTACCAAATTGATGTCTACGGATTCTAGAACATTTGAATTATTATGACCCCAAATTAGTCCTCCGTGAAACAGAATTGGTTGTATCATTGTATCGAACAATTTAAAGACATATTTGCATGACCAAAAGATCTCTGATATCTGTATAAAGCAAATGTAGCCTTCTTTGCTTGGGATGCTATTTTTTGTTGAGCTGAGAACCAAGACAACTTTGTTGTAAAGTTCAGACCCATGTATTTATAACCTGATGTTAGTTTAACACGTTCATTACCTAAAAAACGTTTTTTATTTGCTCGTAATGGACCGCCATTTCTTAAAATTATTGTTTCTGTTTTATCTAAGTTAATTTCCATACCTGTGTCAGAACAATATTGTGTTACTAAATTAAGTTGATTTTGCAAGTGTATCACAGTATCAGAACAATTTGCAATGCCATCTGCGAACATTAAGCAAATAATGTCAGGTATATTTGTCTGTAATGTAAATTCTGTTTTTAAAATCCTTCACGCAGTCTTATACTAAGCTCATTCATACACAAAGAAAAGAAGGTTGTACTTCTTGTATCTTCTTGTCTGGTGCCTATGCATTTGAAAGAATTGTGTAAGACCTATATCTGTTTTAATGCAGGATGAAATATCGGAATACATAGCAGTTAACACTTTCAAATAGTATATACCGTATATACATAAATGTTTCAGACATTAAAATAACTTGTGATGGTTTATTTTGTCGAAAGCTTTTCGAAAGTCAACATATAAACAATAAAAACGACCACCTTGTTTCGATAAGCACTTTTGTTTTAAAGTAATGAAAACAGATTGTCTGCAGTTGAATAGTTGCGTCTGAATCCAGATTGCGCTTCATCAATGCTATTGTTATCCTCTGCCCAATTATATACTTTTGTATTAAAACAATACTTGAAAATAGTTTATACATTGCTGTAGAAGTTATCGGGGTTGTTTTCGACTCCTGATTTGTATATAGGACAAATAATAGATTATTAACATGACTTTGGGAAATTACCTGTTGTGAATACCTTATTGAAGTACTTGTTTAGGCATGGTACAATTTTACACATACTATTCTTATAAAACTCTGCATGGATACCATCAAGCCCAGAGCATTTACCATTTGAAAGATTCTTATTTGCTATTTCGGACTCTTTTAAAGTAATTTCTACATTCAGACACGCAGCCTCTTGATTCATATGATGTGTATTTTCTTCGAGAATTAATGGTGGATCTTCTTCATCATGTAGAAGTGTTTTAAAATAGTTATACCATGTCGACGCACATATTAGGGATGGTTTTTCCTGACTTAATAGTAATATAATTATTTGTTTTTAGTAGGCGTCAAAATTCCTAAGGGTTTGACCTACTATTTATTAATGTGAGTCTCTGTTGTTGATGAAAATGTATTTGCTTTTTACTGCACACAGCATGAAAATGACAAGAAACTTTACAGTTAACGTCAATAACATAATTGTCATTGTCATTCTCCTAATATTGGCTACAGAGTCTTCTAAATGCAAAAATGTACAAGGCAAGTTTAAAAAGTCAGCATTGACAGGATTAATTATTTCGCTGCCACGAACAATGAAGTTGTCCAATTTTCTACATGGAAGAGTCGACTATCTGAAATCGGGAGTGAAGAACTTAAATCGAACGTCTCGTGAAGTCTTGACTTCAAAAAAAACTTGATATGCTTACAGTGCTTCAATCAGTTATACATATGATTTATTTTGAAAATTATGATGTTTCAACATTAACGTTTATAGGTAATGATATTTCACAGTAGCGATACCTGTGTTTGTACATTTATTGTTATACGGACAGCGGTGGTAACACTGATATCTAACCAGACCGAAGGTCCAGAGAAATGACATCTTGTCCACACTCCGAGTACACAATAGGCATACAAAGCCAGGAATCGTTACTGCAATATACTTTTTTCGTTTTTACTCTACATGTCAGTGTTATAATATATTGTATCACTTTTTGTTGTATATACTTATCAATTATGTTGTATAATGAGCCAGTGGCCGAAATTGCGATATAAATATCTTGTATCTTGTATCTTGTATCTTTAAGACAGAATACATAACAATATACATAAATTGCTATATTTTAAATAAGGCAATAAAACAATTTACATATAAAATAAAAGTTATGAACAGCGTGACAATCACGCTTCACTACCGCAAGTAATATACCAATAAAGAAATATGTAATAATACATTAAAAAACATTGTGAATTAAGAGAATACGGTGGAACGCAGGGATGTACTGCTGACAGAAAACGTACAAACATGAATGCTTGATATGTTAATGAAATAACGTAACCTTATTCGATTTTACTAGAAACGTTATCAATACCGAATTTGACGCAAGTATACCATCTGTCAAAGAACGGACCATCTGGCACTTGGTAAATGCTTAAATGTTCTTATAGTAGAACATTTGATCTGGGACTGACTAGAGCATTGGGGAACGAGATAAACGTGCGAAGTTATCCTTTAATACGCATTTTCGACACACATGTTAGTACAGTTGCGCAACAACATTTAACGTAGGGAATAAACGACATCACAAAGCAAGTTGAAAGAGGTCGTGTATTGTATTGCTCCGTTAATCCAGTTTCTAGGATGCGTGTATATGGAACTGTCACATTATCTTGTACGACCGCGTTTTTGCGCAGGCTGTCTTTAGTTTCAATTGTTCGCATATGCAACACGAAACTCCTTTTTATGTGACGTTAACGATGGCAAATGGAAATCAAAAACCCTTATCGAAGCTAAGTTCACTGTGTGTTGTAATATTTACAAAGTACACATAATATAAGATACGACAAGAAATAAAAAAAATCATAAACTTCAAAACCACTCTATATCAGAAGATCACTTAAGCGTCTAGGGGACCCGGTTTGTAAATAGTGTAAAGTTAGACGGAAACAAAACAGTTTGTCTATCACGACCTATAAAACAGCGGTCGTCTTCGGAAACCAACCGTGGGCCATCTCTTACTAATAAGATACATATCAATCAGCACATCAACGATCCGTAACCCTTTACAAAATATAGATGCTTTCTCACAACTCTGCAGCAGACGACTTTTGGAAATATAAGACATTGCTCTTGATGTGAAATTTATCCTTTGCCATACTGTGTTCAACTCGTTTCATCAATAATATTTTCCAAATTTCGGACGAAATGTTATCAAAGTAATCTGTTGCAGTTTTGTTGTATGTGAAAAAATGTTTATTAATTTGATCCGACCATTCGAAGATTGGACGTCTGTTAACATCTAGACAAGGTTATGTTCATCGTATTTGCTAGCCAAATGATTTTTCGTCAAAATTGTACGAAACATATGACCACTTGCTTGCTTTCACTGTTAAACCCTTTCCCACATACAACTAATCGGCAGCAGACGACTTTCAAAACATATCCGATTTTTTTATGGGGCGGGGGGGGGGGGGGGGGTGAACTCCCTTAAGAAAAAAGTAGAATAATTGAATAGAATTGAAAACATGGTGACAAAAAGAGAAATTGCTCGTTTTGAGCAAATTCTTCTTTTGTCGCAACGTTATCAAAAGGATGTCTGTTGCAGATGCTTCAAAATGGGGGAAAGGGTGAACCATATACCTGCCAAGCCAAATTTAAACTCATCAAGTTTAATCATCTAAGAAACGTAACGAGAAATGTGTAAACAATTATGTTCTTCGATTACAACAATAAGCCGAAACAGATTTATTGGAAAGAAGAGACAAATCAATAAGTGAATGTTATAAATCTTTTCAAAAGACGTTCCAATTTTTTTTCTCTGCACAGGCATCACAAGTCGTTTGTAAACTTTGAAAGGCAATACGAGCGTTTTAAAAAATGTCCAATCACCCAATCGAGTCCGGGATACCGTGGCTTCTATCAACATTCAATGTGCTAAACAATGGACAGCAATCTGAGTTCAACAGCCGGGCAATAAAAGATAAGACGAACATTTCAACATTTATGCTTTATTTAGAAATCACAAATATCACTAATTTTGACCAAAGTCGGGTTTAATCAAAGACGGCTGTTCGGTTTTCGTTCATCTCGATCTGTGTGCCATAACCAATTTATTGTTCGTTTCCAGATACGCTTATCCTTTTTTATCTGTAAAAAACATTTGTTTATATATAACAAATGTGTAAAACATTTGTTTATATAATAAATGTGTAAAAACATATGATGATTTAAACAAGTTATTGTGAGGCTGTGATTATTACATCAGAAACCTTATTATCCCTTTTTATCTGTAAACAAAGGAGAATTTGTTAATATAATAAATGCGTAAAAACATATAATGATTAATATGAGTATTTTGAGGCTGTGATTATTACATCAAAACCCTTACACACGAAAAGTAATAACTATGTGAGAGATTTCCTTCAATATTCGCTGTAAAGCATTTGTTTTACTATATTGTATTCTACACCACTTCCACCATTATAAAAGTGTTGGGATTTTTTCCAGCTATATAACAACGTTCCCTGTGTAAGTTAACAGTATTACTTATTTATTTATCTTTACACCAGCGAGACAGTCGTAATGTTAAACCTCAGTACCCTGACTGCCGAGGAGGGAAAGCCACTACTATCATTTTATTATTTGTGAGTATAACACTGTCTGGAATTAAAACCGTGACCTCCCGTACCTGGACGCTTAACCAAGTTCTTATGAAAGTTTTACGAATGAAGTAAATTAACATGTCCTAGTCATGACAATTCAGGGAATGAACTAGCCAGCAAAGTGTCTGGATGTTCTTCAATGGTCACTGTTATTTATTTATGAATAAACTTAATTCAATCCATTAAGTTTTCATATATATCTACAACACAGAAACACTTACAGTATGATCGGCGACCATATCCGCCTCCATATCCGCCTCCATATCCGCCCCCATATCCACCTCCAAATCCGCCTCCATATCCGCCTCCATATCCGCCTCCATAGCCACCACCATAGCCGCGTCCATAGCCTATTCCATATCCGCCTCCATAGCCGCCGCCATATCCACCTCCATATCCGCCTCCATATCCGCCTCCAAAGCCGCCTCCATAGCCGCCACCATAGCCGCCTCCATAGCCGCCTCCATAGCCGCCTCCATATCCACCCCCATAGCCGCCTCCATAGCCACCTCCATAACCGCCTCCAATGCCTATTCCATATCCACCTCCATAGCCACCTCCATAGCCACCTCCATAGCCACCTCCATAGCCACCTCCATAGCCACCTCCATAGCCACCTACATAGCCACCTCCATATCCGCCGCCATATCCGTAGCCGCGTCCATATCCGCCTCCATAATCTAAACAATGATATGCATTTGATGTATTCATTGTATGTGAAATGTATAACCTAAATTAAAGGTCGATACATCTATGCATGTGTACGTTTTGTTAAAAATAATATGATTATCAGAGAAAACATACAATGAGGAAAATAATAAAATGATGAACGGGTTAGACCTTTGGGGTGTTTTTGAAGAAAACGTCGCGTGTACTGACTAGGATTCAATGAATCAGACAACAGCGTCAGTCATACAAGCTGAAAGCTTGTTCCGCAATCATTGTTCAAACAGTAAGCTTACACTAATAAATAGACATGAAGAATAGCAATGACCTAAACAGACAGATTTCTGAGAGAGATAACCAGAATAAGAGAGGTATAGACGGAGTCAGACATGGAAAGTAAAACAGATGTTTATATTTACATCGATGGCACGCAGCTACTGCGATCAAGGCTGCTAGAATAAGAATGATCTTCATGTTTTTTTCTGTAAAGAAAGAGAACAAAGTTAAAGCTTACATTTGTTTTAACTCTTTCAGCGCCAATGGCAATATTGAGGTTTTTACAATCAATACATTTTAGATTATTATTTGATGTTCACGTATAGTTTTGTTTATGTGAATGATGAGATGCATGCGTTTGTATACATGTAAGTCAAATAAAATCTATCTTTCTATCACATTCAGGTGAGTCAGCTGGTTAAGAGCTGTCTCACTTGAACTCAGCTTTGTTTGCATTTGAATTTTCAAACTATTCCAAAACTCAAATAACATGCAAAATTGAGTGACCCGATTTTGAACATCGACGAGTTCACTTTATGGAATTGTGCTCTGCCAGGATTAGCACAATAACAATGTTTGAGAGGGTCTCGAAGATAATCAACATTAGCTTATTATTACACGACGCATATGTGCAACAATGTTAATAATCCATATGGATACTGCTTTGCAGAGGTTCCTCTGAACCTCTTCTATGACACGGATGCGCAGATTCATATGGGTCTACAGTGGTTGCAAACGCTTTGCAATTGGTATTAGCAGAGCACCACTCATTTAAGCAATTCTCCAAAGGTTGTTACTGTCAGTTAATGCTTTCAATGATATTATACCTATATGTTTAGCGCAAGTGTTAATGTAATGTAATGTTCGTAAATCGTGTACGTGTGTAGGGCGTTTCAAATCAGTTGAGCCGTTCCACGAGAGAACCAACATTATGGAATATGTGTAATGTATCGACCCAGATCAGTCCGCGCAGGCTCAGTCGGGCCGAAACATTCCGTCTTTAGGGTATAGAGGTACAGAATAATAATTCCTGAACCATAAAAACCAGAGGAGGCGAAATGAGTTTGTCCGGTTTAGCCTGCGCGGCATGCATAAGGTGATCTGGATCGATACTTTACGCATATCCATAATGTTGGTTTCCTCGTGGAACTGCTCATTTGTCTTTTAGTCATGAACGTTCATATATCTGATTACCAGATTGGAGTTGGTATACATAAAAAGGTAACAATTTTATCTCAAATAGTTATGTATGACAATAAACCTTTTTTTATTCGATATTTCGGGCCTGTGCCTTCTTCAATAATTTACTAAGGATATCCACAGACTATGAAGTCTGACATGATTATGGTTATATCAATTTTAATATGCAGTTTCTCGTCATATCATGTAATTGTGTTGATATTATATGTGTTATTGTTTATACAAAGTGAACGGCATGTGTTTGAATAAGAGGTCTACTACTCCTACCGATACATGTTGTAACCTTTGCATACTGATTCATAAAAGATTTGGAAAACAAATAAATCTAAAAATGTTACAATCTACCACTTATTATGAAGGTGATTATACCATTATAATATTTAGAATGATATTTAGCTAGAGATTAAAATGGTTCCCGTCATTTTGCACAGAATCGGTTTGGACCAAAACGGGTTTTCCACATACTCTATGTTAAGATGGTCAAATGAAATAGGTCCGATGCAGCCTATACATAATTACCATGAATTTAATTAATTGAAAAAATCTTAATTGAATCTCATTGTCACATATTCAACATAGTCTGCTGTAGGTATACACTTTCTCATTTGAAAAATATATGTAAATAAAGATATATACATTGAATAAAGCTGAAAACATCTTGACAAATGGAGAAATTGCTCATCATTAGCGATTTCTCCTTATGTCACAATGTTTTCAAAAGCTGTATGCCACAGAGGCGTCAGAAATAATCTACATGTGAGAAGCTAAAAAGTAAAAAAATAAATAAAATGTAATTGTTTCGCTTACCTTTCAGGTTAACACTCAAACAGAAGGTGCATGATGACAGTTGAAGACCTTCTTATATAGTATGGGCACGCTTTGTTCTGCAAGCGTAGCCTTTTTATCATAATCAATTTAACCTAGAATGTATCGATGTTATATATCGTGTGGCAAGACGATGTATCAATATAAGTGCTATTTCTTATTACCGAATATACATTGTATCACATGCCCAAAGGCATGTAACCAACGACACATGACAATGGTGAATGACAAGGAGACAGTGTGAAGAAACACATTTTTAATCGCCGAGTTTTTATTTGGTTTGTACACCGCTTTCAACGTTGTTTCAGTTACATAACGGCGACAGTTCATTCATTCATGATCCCTGGGTAAATAAACCAGTACTAGGCTAGAAAACGTGCCTTGCCCAAGAGCACTCCACTATGACCGTCGTGACGCAACTGGGGATCGCATCCAGGACATCGCCGAGAAGGATTGATTGAATGATTGTTTGGTGTTTTACGCCGCTTTCAACATGTGTTCAGTTATATCATGGCATTTCATGGGTAAGTTAATAGTCCTACTGTACCGTTTATCCTGACACCAGTTTGTCAGTGGTAAGGATTATCCTGCAACCCTGAGCGACAAGGAGGGCAGCCGTTACAACCATTTTTAAAGTCTTTGGTGTGACCCGGCTTGGGATCGAACCCTTGAAATCCCGCAGCAACATAATGTGAATACAACCAGACGAATAGATATTCGCCTATTTGACTCGGTTAAAACAGTTCCAAGTACGATAATATGACGTCACTGAAATACGAGGCCACGTCATTCAAAATGTGGTAGTGTGACATGATTCACACATAAAGCAATTTGTATAATTCATTTTTGTGGCGATTGGTTTGTCAATCGCCACAATGCTAACAGAAACAACAACAACGAAAAATATTTATATAGTCGGTTTTGAAAAGCCAGTTGATATTTATTTTCCTTACTGCAAACTAATTTACTCACATCCGTTATAGTTCCATCATTGATGCAGAGACGCGATTAATAATAATTATGTCAATGCTACTTTGGTACCGGATTGTTACTAATATTTGAGTTTTATCGAGACATTATCTACATAGAGTTAAAATATGATAATATTATCTTCGTCATGATTGGGCAGATAATAAATATCATTGCGCGTTCTATCTGCCTTGCAAATAACTCTGATGATACTCAAATCTGGAAATTTCAAAAGGTTCTATAAATAGCTCGCGAGACTGGTGATCTTAAATCTCAATATTATAAACGCTTTATTTTGTAGTTGTTTAAATATATGAAAGCGTCTAGATGATAAGACTGGTTTACAAAGGTTTAAAGGACACACGATGTCAGTGTGAACACACGTTATATATACACGTCTGCACGTTCTAGAGTCAATTAGCAATCAATGCTGAAAGTGTAGCTTAATTTAGTTTGGAGATCGAGCATTATAATATATGCCTATATTTTTATAAATTGAACAGTTTGGCAAATAGTGAAATTGTGCTTTTTGTGCATGTTTTGTGTTTGTTATTGCACTCAAATTTTTCGAAGCAGTTTAACAACCTCAGAGACATATAAACTCAACTTTTTCGAAGCAGTTTAACAACCTCAGAGACATATAAATACACTGTGTTTATATGTCTCTGACAACCCTCAATCATGCAATGTGAAGGGACTAAATTGAACAGACCTGATTAATATCGGACATCATTGAAACAAACACCAAACTAATGGATACTGTTTTCTCTCCTTTCTTGATAATTTTGTCATTTCTAAAGTGTACACAATATTTTATCTTAATATGGCCTAGCGACCTGGTGATTAAAATGTGATTACCCGAACAATTTAGATTACAAATAGTCATTCCAATGAGCTAAATTGGTAGTCTATCGAGTACCAACTAGATTTTTCATAAATTTGGAATGGCCTAATTTTGAACACATCATGACCAGTTTCAGAACGTAACTAAAAAATCACCAAGACAACATTCTGGCAAACTAACATTATTCTACTGTCAAAAGATGCAGGGTTGATACATTATCAAATTTACCCGCACCAAAGTGCACTATTATTGAAAATCGCAAGCCCTACACCGATATACTGCTTGTCACTTTGCAGGATTTTCCATACGGTCGCCACTACAGTGCCATTGGCGCTTTGATTATTTTTGTTTTTAAAGTTATTCTAGGTATTTAATAAAAATGGAAATTACGTTGTAGTAGCGATACCTCGGTTGGTGTTTTATTACTTAGATCATGGGTAGACTGACATCTCTCTCGACCTCTTTGGCCTCGCGAAATATAATAGTTTTACACATTCCTCGTAATATAATGTAAATTGACGTATTAGTATTGTTAGTAAATTGACATAATGTGAATAGCTAGTACTTTTTATCTGTAATTATTATGTCAATGACCTTCATTACCAATAGACCGTTTATTCTACTAAAAATAGGAGAAAGTAAGCAATACCGAATCCAATTAACTTTCGCCTATCAATCGCTGAGGTAGGACAATCTGAATACATACCTAGATAACATATCAAGGAAACGCAATGATATAACCGAATACTGTTGAAAGCGGCGTAAAACACGATGAAAAAAAACAAACGTATTACGCTAATCGGTGCGACCAGCTTTTTCTGTTTTAGACAGAAGTTATATGGGAGTCTGTAGCTTTTTTCCGTCGTAGGTGCTACCGATTAACAAAAAAAAAGTAAAATGATTGTAAACAAAATTGAAAGATTATTATTATACATTCTTTTCTTTTTTAAGTAATTAACTAGACGATAATAATGTTAATGACATTTGTTTTGCATACTCATAAAATGTTTGGAATTAGTAATGCTTAATCGATCACCTTCCCTGTCTGGAGTCCCTTCCCCTTATTACTATGTAAAGGATTACTATCATAAATAGTCGGGAACCAGACTAACCTGTATGATGGTATAGAAACAAATGTGTAACTATAATATCGGGGAAAATTTGTTGTTGTTTTTTCGGCCCTTTTCTGGTTTCACCTGGCGAAAACCTTTTGCAAACAATCAATATGGCTGGAACAAGTAATGTAGGTGGTCACATTTCTGAATAACCATTTCCCTAATACATTCGGTCTCTGAATCCTCTGCAGCAGACGACTTAGACAAAGTTTGCCGCCAAGGAACAGTTGCTCATTATGAGCAAATTATCCCTTTGCCTCAATGTCTGATCAATAATTATACTTTCATTTATATATATGTTATCTCCTTGCCAAGTTGTTTACGAAGTCGTCTGCAGCAGATTTGTTGTATGTTGGTAAGGGTTAATCATCTTGATATCAGACAAGCACATTCGTTTCATTATAAAAAATAGTGGAGAAAGATGGTCCTAAATCAATCACCTGATATAGTAGCAAATATGTATCTTCTAAAATCGGGGATTCTTTTTAATAAGGTTGGATGAAACTGTAAGGAGTGGAAAATATAAATAAAAAATCTTAAAGGGAGAAGGACATTTATTATGTGGCATTGAATCTTCGATAAATTTGAAAGGAAACATTCTTGATATTGAACAAATGAATCAGGAGGAGATATCGTTTTGAGCTAAATCAATGCGGTTTGAACGATTTATTTAGAGGGTAATGAAGAAAACAATTCTGCTTAATTATCATAGAATTGTGACCAAAACTTTCAGAAGAATGGAATTATTAAGTATTGTAAACTTGCCCCTTTTCTAATTCCGCCTGATCACAATGTTTTTTAACCAATCAATATGCTTTCAACAGCTTTTGTAAAGGGTCACCTAAAAGAGATTTCTTCCAAGAATATCTTGGAATTCGACAAGCTGATTAAGAGGAAAAGAATTTTAAAAGTTTATACATTTCATTCCTTTTCTGATGCTGCAGCAACAGAAATAGAGATATAATTTAATAGTTTCGACAATTCTGAAAGAGGAACACTAAAGGAACATTCCTGTGTCGTTTGGTTGTAATTGGTTAGGTGGATTACGAAAGGACATTTGAAGTTCTTTTGACCTATATTCTGATTATGCCAGAGTGTTATGTCTTCTACCATGACTACCATGAGTTTCAACAGATCAAGATGGCTTGAACATTTTAGTGGATTAGGAGTAGATGTCATTTGAAGCTTTAAGTTAATTTTACATCATTTCTGATTCTGAAAAATTCTTTCAGAAAATCAATGTGGCTTCTACGAATTGGATACCACCTCGTTGGTGTTGTGGTTGAGCGTCTGCCTCGGTCGAAGGCGGTTGCGATTTCGATCCCTGGCCGGGTTAATTCATATACTTTAAACATGATAGTAATGGTTGCCCTCCTTGGCGCTCAGAGTTGTAGGGCTAACATTACGACTGACTGGCTAGTGTAAGGATAAATGGACCAGTATTATTGGTACATTATCCTGGAAACAACGTGATTTAACTGAAAAATTGATGAAAGCAGTGTAAAACACAAACAATCAATCTACCAATGGTGTATAGCAACCAAAGTTCTATATAGAATTTAAATCTTTGAACATTTTGTGACAACTTTGTAATTCTTAGCTATGGCAGTGCAGCAGATAACTTCTTAAATAATTGTAAGGAAGAAGAAATCCTTCATATCAGAAAAAATAAATATTTCCTCAATTTTGTTAATGGACAAAGATTATATAAAGAGAGGCATTCCAATCTTTTCTTGAACATTGTTAGAAAAGGAGAATATGTTCTTACAATGATAAATTTCTTCATTTCCAAATATATTTTCTTTTCAGGAAAAACATCATTCTATCATTTGTCAAGACACTAACTGTTTATGCCCCAAAGCTCTATGTACATGCAAGTATTAATGTTTACATGTTACCCTGTCCCACATGCAGATGACTTAAAACTTTAGATAACATTGTTGCAAAATCAAAACATACTGACAAGTAATTACTCTTTTTGTCATAATGTTTTCTATTGTATACAACACTAATATGACCATTGATGGATGTTGTACAGGTTTTTGCTAAGTTGTTTTAAAATTAGTCTGAAAATGCTAAATTATGCTACATTTTTTTTAAGAATCTGCTTATTTTTCAGTTATATTGTTTCATGTGTGAAATGATAACTGCTATTATTGGATTCATTTCATTTGATTCAATAAATAATAAACGAAACCCTTTCACTGGTCTGAAAATCCTTATTGTTTAAATACTGTTATATATTACAGGTACAATTAAACATTAGCCAAAGGAACTTCTTCACTGATCCGAACCAAAATATAGTCATTGAAATTATGTTTTAAAATTTACCGGTCTGAAAATCCTAACTGTTTGGATATTGATATATATAACATGTAAAATAACACCGGCCAAAAGAACTTCTTCACTGGTCCGATCAAAAAGTTACTAGACACGTACCATAGGACCACTGCTAATTTCGTAGACTGATTGGGTAGGTCATGAATGAAATTAACTCCACTTCATCTTTAGGAATGTTCTGCATCGACTTTTACAGAGACATTGAGTTCAACAGCCCGGTATACAAGAGTTCTCGTTGCAGGTGTTGTCTTTTGTACGGAATGACCCATGTTAAGGACAGGAATATAAATGAAATATGAATAAAAAACATAGCTAGAAATAAATGTTCGTCACTTTGGCATAAGTATAACACGTTTACTGTGTGATTACAACATGTTGAATATTAACATAATCCCATTAAAATATCACCTTCATGTGATTACATGTGAAGCTCGGAACAATTCAGAAGCCCCTTGATGAATGTTGATACATAAATAATGTGACATGGAAATGTGGAATGATGTTAATTATCGATATTTAACTTCACTGGTTGTAAACAGTCGAGCTTATGGCATGGCGAATTGTCCGTCGTGCGTGCGTGCGTGCGTGCGTGCGTCCAGGTTTTGCTTCAAACGACTTCTCGTCCCTAACCACGATAATTGGTCGTAAAACATTGACGCCATGGCGGGGCTATTTTGCCTTATATGGAATCAGTGAAAACTAAAAAAATCTTCTCCTCCTCAAGAGTCTTGCCGATTCAAATTATGTTTTAGATGTGTTACTTGGGTTACCCTCTATCAGATTCCTTCAAGCCATGTTGATTGGTCGAAAAAAAAAAAACGCCAGTGTGCGTGGCTATTTTTTTCTTATATGGCTTAAGTGAAAACTTCTCCTCCAAAAGTGACAAGCTGATTTTCAAATAGTTTTGTAGAAATGTTCCTTTGGAGATCCTGTATCAGATTCCTTCAAGCCACATCGATTGTTTGAAAAACATGGCCGCCAGATTGATTTTCAAATAATTTTGTAGAAATGTTCCTTCGGTGACTCTCTATCAGATTCCTTCAAGCAATGTTGATTTGTTGAAAAACATGGCCGGCAGGGGGTAGAACTGTTTTGCCTTATATGGCTAAAGTGAACATTTACAAAATAATTTTGTAGAAATGTTAATTGGGTGACTTTCTATCGGATTCAATCAAGCCATGTTGATTGGTCTTAAAATATAGCTGCCGGGGAGCGTGGCTGCTAGCCTTATATTGGCTTTAGTGAAAACTTTAAAATCTTCTCCTCCCAAACTATTTGATCGATTTTCAAATAATGTTGCAGAACTGTTCCTTAGGTGACACCTTACGAGATTCCTTCAAGCATTTGTTATTGGTCATAAAATATGGCCATCAGGGGGCGGGGCTGTTTGGAGATTTAATGTTTACCTAATGGCAGTGGGGCGATACTGTCCTTCTTGGGCCTCTTGTTTTTGTATTACACTAATAATTATCCCCAATATTATCACAGCAGACTTTTAAATTAAAATATCAGTTTAACGTTAACCACTAACGTACAAAGGGAATTGTTCATTAGATAATTAAATAAACCGCATTTCGTTTTCCAATTAAAAACAAATATATACACTTAATATGCAAATATAGGCTTGGTTAGAAATGTACATCAATTCAATGATGCGGAAAGTGTATACGTGTTTAATGAGACGTAAACGTTGGGGATCAGTATAAACTACCTGAAATTGATTGAGATGGGACGTTATTTTCATGACAATGACAAACATTGTTACCCTGTATGATAACTTAATCCACATTTTTGAATTGTAATATTGAATACTGTTTTGTGAATTACGATTAACTTAGAGATAGAGATAGAGAGAGATAGAGAGAGAGAGAGAGATAGAAAGAGAAATAGAGAGATAGAGAGATAGAGAGAGAAAGAGATAAAGAGAGAGAGGGGGAGAGGGAGAGAGAGAAACAATAGAGATAGAGATAGAGAGAGAGAGATAGAGAGAAAGTGCAGAGGGAGAGATATATATACAGAGAGAGAGAGAGAGAGAGAGAGAGAGAGAGAGAGAGAGAGAGAGAGAGAGAGAGAAAAAGAGAGAGAGAGAGGGGGGGAGATAGAGAGAAAGAGTGAGACAGAGAGACAGAGAGACAGAGAGGGAGAGAGAGAGAGAGAGAGAGAGAGAGAGAGAGAGAGAGAGAGAGAGAGAGAGAGAGAGAGCAACGGGAGAGAGAGAGAAAGATAGACAGATAGAGAGTTTAAGATATTTAGAACTTCATATAGAAAACTTTAAACAAAATTAAATTAAAAGAAGAAATTGAGATAGAATATAACACAGAATTTACAATCTAACTAACTAACTAACTTACAGATACAGAGAGAACTTTAAACATATTTAACTTAAAACTGTTATAAGTATATAAAAGACATAATTAACTATCTACAAGTAATTACATGTAACTAGCTACTTAACGTTTAGCTAGAGTGAGAGAAATTTAAACATGTATAAATTACAACTGTTGAGAGAGAATAATTAACTATCTTACTAACTTACAACTAGATAGAGAGAATATAAGACGTCCATTGTAGTTATTAACTGATTTACTTATTGATAACTGCTGAGAAAAATTACAAAACATAGTTAAATAAGTTACTTATAATTGCTAATAGAGAATGTAAGATAAAGTAACTATCTACATAAATAATTATTGTTAAAAGAGAACATAAGACAAAGTTAAGTACCTTACTAAATAACAATTACCGAAAAATAATATTAAACATGGTTAACTAATTAAGTTACTAACTAATAACTGTTGAGAGAGAGAATATAAGTCATAATTAACTACCTAATTAACTTCTGATAGAGAACTTAAAAACTTGCTTTTACAATAATAACAATAAAGACACTAACATAAGCATTTCAGAACGAAATACTGAAAGAGACATTGAAATTGTCGTAGCTTTCAATTTCTGAGAGAGAATTAATAGAGTTCTTGTCGCCAAGAAACCCATTTTGAGAGCTAGGACTGTTTAAATGAATACTTAAATATATTTCATACGAATGAACTAGTTGTCCCTGATGTTGCATATTACCTTTTTTCTGATTGTTTTGATTCTGATATCTTCGAGTTTTCTCCTTATTCATATGTTCGTATTTTCAGGGACGTAGATAAGATCTTATCTACGTCCCTGGTATTTTACAGACAATCTGTCATGCAAATTTGTAACGAACTTCATTGTATGTTTGCATGACAATGACGGGAAAATACTTCAGATATCGACAACGAAAAACGGATAATAAAACTATTGAAATGCATAATGCAATTTCGTTTCGCACATGTATATAAACTGTCCTTATATTACCAATTTTCCCGTAAAATTACATTCCTTTAAACATCTATCTTTGAAATTTGGGACAGAAGCATCGCTTCTACAGGTATATAAATCAAACCAACTGTAAAAGAAAATGTGTTAAGATATATATATTACGTATATCCTGAGGCCAAGCTTAGATTCATATATCCTGATGTCATGCTTAGATACATATATCCTGATGCCATGCTTAGATAAATGTATCCTGGTGCCATGATTAGATACATATATCCTGATGCCATGCTTAGATACATATATCCCGATGTCATGCTTAGATACATATATCCTGATGCCATGCTTAGATATATATATATCCTGATGTCACGCGTAGATACATATATCCTGATGCCATACTTAGATACATATTTTCTTATGTCATTCTTAGATACATGTATTTATGTCATGATTATTTAATATTTACTGAACCTTTCATACACCATACCATCTTTTTTTAAATGAGCAGAATGAATTAAACATCTCGATACAAGAAATTATCATTCTAGAAAAGAATAACTTTTAACAATCCTTTCTCTTATTCAGATGCATCAAACGTCGGCTTCTGAATGCCTAGGGTTCATATACACGATTACCCAGAATGGTGTTTTATTGTTTGCTTGGACAAAATATATTTTAGGAGGGAAAATGTTAAAAAAGGAAAATTGAAAGTATCCTTTTCATATACAATAATATACAGTCATTATTTTGTCAGCGATCACCTCTGTTAAGCAGCCAGTGTGTTTCAAGCAGCATTTTGAAGATAAACCAAAACATTTTTCTTCTTTATTTGCCTTAAATTAAGCATCCACCAGTGTTAAGCAGCATTTTGAAGATACACCAAAACATTTTTCTTCTTTATTTGCATTAAATTAAGCATCCACCAGCGTTAAGCAGCCAAATTTACTCTCTCCCCTGGGTGGCTGCTTAAGACAAGTTTGACTGTATAAGTGAGAATATTACATTTTTTGTAGATTTTCTCCTCATTGCGCTATATTTCCAACTATTGCCTGTATGCGATAAAAGGTGGACGATGTGAAGAAAGCCGTACAATGTTGTTTGGAACCCCTTTTATTGACGGGACTAAAACATTTGTAAGTTTTCGATATTTTTGCGGTGGCCTTTAAATGGCATCTTTAATTAGTTTACGTATGATGATTCACTTTTTTACTGTCTGTTTTTTGCATCAAACTGCAGTTTTGAAGACTTAAACCTTTAGGACGTGGTGTGTTAAACCCCTATATAAACGTATGCACACAGCAATCTCCAGCACATTCCCTTCTCCGTCTAGAATACAAGGTAAGTGATCATGATTGTACTTTATTGAACTTTATTTATTCAGTTTTAATTGCAAGTTTCTTTTCGTTTTATATCATAATTGTGTGTTGTGAACGCATTTGCTTGGTAATACAACTATGGAACGGTTGCCAAAATGTTAAGCAGTTTCCAACTTGCAGAATCAATTTGAAGCATTTGTAGAATGCCACTTTGAAAACTGTTGCTCACGATGAAAATGTACACGTTTTGTCACAAAGTTTCCAACTTTATTTAATAATTACACCTTCATTTGAATATATGTTCGATATCTTTAGATTTTGGTCATTCTTTAGCGCTGCCCATATATAAATGTCGACTAGGCGCGTGGCTTGTTGATACTATTTTAATTTGGATTGATCTCACGAAAACTTTCTTAACTAATTAAGTTACGTCACAAAAAAATCGTCATTCGGGGGTTTTGATATTAACTTAGAACATCCCTAATAGATTCGGTGATGTCCATATGACGTCGTATTTATTAATATCATCATTATTCTAAGCTCGGCGTTATCCGTCGTAAGTGATTGGTAGTATTCGCAAACCTACGAACAATACCGATCCCTGACGACTGCATACGGAAACCACCGAGAACATAAGCCGCTACGATTAAATCGCCTATTTCTGTAATAGTTTAGAGGCTTAAATTTTCTTCAGAAATTATATGTTTGTGCTAAAATATGGAAAATAATTGAAAAGTAATAGAAATATTTGGCATTTTTGATCATAACATGTATGAACATTTTCTAATTTTGCCACAATGTTTTCAAAGCACGTCTGCTGCAAAAGCGCCTCAAACCGTCTGAATGTGAATAAGGAGTTTACGCCTCTACAACTGACGACTATTGAAAACATTGTAGCAAAAAAAGGAATTTGCTCATCAATTTAACCTTTTCGTCACAGGGTTTTCATCTCTAGTCAATCATCATACTTTCATAGCCTGAACGGACTTTCTATATTTTTGCTCATAAGTTAACAATGTCGACTGCTGTTTGATTTCTTGTATCTTGTTCAAAGTTAAATTGTTAAAGAAAGAGTAAACATATCGAGGTTAAGAATAATGAAAAAGAATGTTTGATCATTGTCTGTATGGTTTTTAATTGATGATAAAGTATGTTACTGTCAAAAGTCTGTATGAGGGTAAGGAGAATATCAACATAGAATGTATCAAAACGTCTGTATGTGAGTAAGGAGAATATCAACATAACATGCATCAAAACGTAAATAGTATAGGAGTCTAACAGTGGAAAAGATACAAGTTGGCTTATGTGAACATTGTAGATCTAGATCATAATGTGCGTCAACACAGTCTGACCAAGATCTACACTAAGTGTATCGTCAGAACCGCCTAAATTATTGTACCGGGGTTACCAAAACACTACTCCACCATTTGAATTATTTTTTTATTGTCAATTTACACAAATTTAACTCATAATTTGTTAAAAATCATGAACAGAGAAATTATTTGCTTGGTTGCACATACAGGACGAAAATTGAAAGCGCCCTAAACCTGAATTTGTCTTCCAAATCCTGTTCCACTTTGTATAAAATTTAACTTCAAATGTATGAAGTAATGCGATTCGATCTATATAATTTGATTCCCAAAGCCGGAAATCTGCAATTGCAGGTCAATGTACTCTCTACCTACAAAGGTAGACTCTTCATTAACTCGGAAATTTCTATTTTTCTTTTCAGACAGAAGCCATGAAGATTTTCGTTGTTTTAGCTGCGCTCGTCGCATCGGCCTTGTCCACACGTAAGTACTAAACTAGCAATATCTTACACATTACATAAAGATGAACATTCCTATTCCTATCGGATCGGTAATTTCCGTATGAGAAGGCTTGTCTGTTGTCTTTCATTTCCCCGTAATTAAACTGACTCGCTTGTGTCAGGATTAATTGACAAGTAGTAAGGAAACGCCGTAATATAACTGTAAAGTTGTTGAAAGCGGCGTAAAACACCATACAAACAAACAACACCTTACCTCAACACTCATTGACATCTTGAACTGTTTACGCCTCTACAACTGACGACTATTGAAAACATTTTGGCAAAAACGGGAAATTGCTCATGATGAGCAATTTAACCTCTTGTTACAATGTTTTCATCTTTATTCAATCATCATACTTTCATAGCCTGGACGGACTTTCTATTTTTTTGCTCATAAGCTAACAATGTCGACTGCTGCGGATTTCGGGGTATCGAGGATGTTGATATAGATGTAATCGATACCCAAAGATGACGTTCTTAATAACATGTAATGATTCATTACATTCCAGCTGAAACATATGGTGGAGGAATGGGCGGCTACGGAAGAAGCATGGGTGGCTACGGAGGCGGCAGCATGGGCGGCTACGGAGGAATGGGCGGAGGAATGGGCGGAGGCGGCGGCTACGGAGGAATGGGCGGAGGAATTGGCGGAGGAATGGGTGGAGGAATGGGCGGAGGAATGGGTGGAATGGGCGGTTACGGAGGTGGAATGGGCGGATATGGGGGCGGAATGAGCGGTTACGGAGGTGGAATGGGCGGTGACGGAGGTGGAATGGGCGGTTATGGTGGAGGAATGGGCGGTTATGGTGGTGGAATGGGCAGTTATGGCGGCGGAATGGGTGGTGGCATGGGAGGGATGGGAAGTTATGGTGGAATGGGCAGTTATGGCGGAGGAATGGGAGGGATGGGAAGTTATGGTGGAATGGGTGGTGGCATGGGAGGAATGGGAAGTTATGGTGGAATGGGTGGTGGCATGGGAGGAATGGGAAGTTATGGTGGAATGGGCAGTTACGGTATGGGTGGAATGAGACGTTATGGTATGGGAGGAATGAGTGGTGGTATGGGTGGAATGGGCGGTTATTACAGTAAGTGTTGTTGTCTTCTTTTATCAAATAGTTTACTATAAAGTTGTTGTTATTTATTATCCTAAAGGCATGACTGCACATTTGTTTTCTCTACAATGATTTTAAACTTGTAAGATATTGAGCTGTTTACCTTCACAATGTGCCAGTCAATTCAAGATACTCTCTGATAGGCATTGTCCTTTTTTAACAGTTTGCGTTGATCCTATGGCAGATCTGTATCTTGTTTGCAAAATAATTCGCCATTGCTTGATATATTAATCGAGCCGTAGCGTACCAATAATGTCTGTGAAAAAGGTTGTCTGTACATCCATCATTCTGGTCAAAATCTTATCCTAATATCCTCTCACAGTAAGAGATCGTGTACTTCAATCAGATTGCGCATCCTTGATTAGAATCCAAATGGATGCTGCTCTACATAAAAAAAATGAAACCTTTTATGGTTTATTGGCAAACAGTGTAGTGCCATATCAGACGTATTAGGATCTGCAATGATTGGAAATACTTTATGATTGGTTTGTTACGATATTATCATTGTAACATGTCATAAGATAAACATACCTGGGTCTACACTGGTTGCAACTACATGATCAGACGTATCGAGCTGTGACTACACTGGAAGCAAATACGTTATGATTGGTTTCCGCAGAGGGCAACACAATTATAATTTTCCTTTGTTACGATAATATCCGTGTAACATGTGGTAAGATCAACTTTCTATTGAATGTTTATCTTTTTGAACTTCTGTTCTGTAGTTTGCACAGACGTTCAGTATATGTATTACATGTCCGTTCTGAACGATAACGTATCGATACAACTTTAAAAAACTAACTTAGTAATTCTTGAATAACGGAAATGTTATAGCTAAACTCTAATACTGGGAGACCCTAGTAACAGGTAGAGATTTCAAAGAAGTTGTTTAGCTTCCAGATTATTTTTTCTAAACCCAATGTAACCACTTGAAGTTGCTTGTGGTCAAAGTGGTTAACAAGCACATTATAGTAGACATTATACATTATTTCCTCCTGGTAATTGCTTATAAGTGCATATAAGAAACATTTATATTGAGTGAGTTTTTATTACTTGTCGTTGCAGAAAAGAAATACAGACATAGATACTAACCAGTCATTGAAAATTGCCTGTTTTATGGACCAGACCTACACACAATGCTATCCTGTCTTCTATATAAAGAACATGTAAAACTTAATCGTTTGAGATTGTCTTTGTTTGTTGATTGATAGTGTGAACCTTTCTTATATATCTATTTCTTTTATCTTTAAATAAATATTTTCTGAAGCATCCACGATAATTGTCTTGTCTTTCTACTTCCTTATTGGAATATATGTTTCACAATTTATGATATTTTATAGAGGAGTACACAATACTTAATCGAATGTAAGGACGTTGAGAGTTGTATTATAATGTACATTTTATCTATCCAACAGCAATATGGCTACCTTCAAAATATATTTCAAACTGCATGGTATGTCTGAAAAGGCACAACCGAAATCGTCTCTGTCTTGTATGCGATAATGCTTAAGAAAAACAGACATGCGTGTCGTTTATACCGTTTATCATTTACCCTATATGCTGCTGTCATACTCCTCTTCAATGGGACATAAGAGGGTTGATTAATTGATACGAGTTAAATGCCGTTTTCAACCTGTTTTCAGTGTAGCAAAGGTTTATATACATGGCAACACTTGTACTGCCTTGCTATAGAGCTATAGACATAGATTGTGAGCCGGCTTTTGTCAAACGTCGTAATGAATCTTGGCCGATCTGGGGTTCGGTCTCACAACCCCTGAATTGAAAGGCAACGTCGTTCCCAATTGTGCTACCGGGGCTGTACAGATCAATTTGATCTTTATTCACTAATTACAATACTATAGGCATTCGGAGCTTTGATCATATATTGAGATAGATTTTGAATTTCTAATTGATTATAAACATATGTACATGTAAGTGATTTTACATCTTTAAAAACGGTTTCATGTGAACTCCTCTTATATCATTGAACATGAGGCAATGAAACAAGAAGTGTTCCTCATTCTCAATTTAATTCGGACATTTTGGATAGAACCGCTGATCAAAAAATATATTGTAATACCTTCCAGTGTTAGACTAAATAGGGAGAAGCCCACTTCTTAGTAAGTATATTTGTCTGACCAATTTCTGCTAATACAGTCACTTTATAATTTATGAGAAAATTTACGAAGTTAAGTTATGAAAATGGAGCTTATTTTAGCCCTTTAAATACACATGTAGTTTATGTTTGTAAATGTCAAAGCTTCGTAACATGAATACATGCAAAAACTTGTTTTCATTCGTAGCACATTGGTTTAACCATACACATCCAAAACCATGACTATATAATAGATGTTCAACTGATTTAGTCCAAGACTCTTTCCACGGTAACTGCATCGTACAGCATATTTTTTTGGTATCTATGGCCAGACATTTTAAGCAGGCGAAATCAGTATTTAAGTAGACTTCTGTTTCTCTGTGAATACATAGGGTAACGCCCTAACTCGTTATATACACATGAATTTGAACAATACCTAGACATTCCCAATATATTTACAAAATAACAGATGTGCTTGCACTTGCCGGTGCTGGATTAAAGCCCCAGACTTCAGAACCATAATTAAATAAAAGCGCTATTTTCGAATCGAATATCTTCAACAGGATTTTGCCAGGTACTCTTCCAAATCTTGACAAACCTGTTTTTAAAGAAAAAAGTTGTTTACTTGCTTTTGACGCTAGTGTCATTTGAGTCATATGAAATGATGCCTTTGTGGAAAAAGACATTTCTGACAGGTTCTACTTCAATTGGATGTCCGTCCAAGAGCCATTTCGTAGCTCCGTAAACGTCCATCCTTTCGTAAAACGATAATTTTTGTTTTCGATTTATTTATTGAAAGGCAAAACTTTTTACAATATAAACTAAACCTATTGATTACGTACTAAATCTGAGTTTCAGTTTCGGCAGGTAGTCTCTGTAAAGAAACATTTATAAAATTAAGTGTAACACCTTATATAGTTTCATCTCGTATAATAAATGACTATAAATGACTATAAATCGTTTATAAACAGTTAAACAATTTAGAGGCGAAATTGTAGAGCCTAGTTTCAAACCAGTTCGACAAGCGAATGACTCTGATATAGTATCGCCATCAAAAACCCAGACTTTCATTTGGTAATAGACTGATATCGCGGTAGTTAGAAGGTACAGTTTTGTTACCTCTTCTATGCATCGGCTGAATGAACACTTTTAACCACTCAATTGGGTAATATCCATTGTTATTTAACCTGTCATGCATATATAATAAGGATAATTTATTAGCAGCATCTAGCGTTATGGGGTATTACTGCGTCTGCGTAGAGTGAAGACTTAATGTACGCGAGCATATTTATCCGCACTCTTTTATTAAAACAAACTTCGCTTGCTCGTATATAGGTCTCAGATTGACCTCTGCTTTAGCAAATCGAAGTTTCGCTTACCAAATAATGCGATGTAAATCAGGTGAGTCACCCATATACATATACGATATAAAGAAGCAATGATTGACGATTTCTGTGATTACACAGCACGGGGGTTTGTTGTATCGTGCGATTTCATTGGACATAAACACCGAAACAGTGCTCATGGTTATTTAAATGTATGAGGTAAATTCCAGAGGACACTTTATGCGTTGTATTCACTCTGGCATCTAACTTCTTATTTACGCTGTTTCACAAGGGAATTAATCGGTTACTACGTTATCATTTTCGGATGAGTTGCGTCCCTTGAAGGAAATAAAGCACGAACAAAACTTTTCATTCAATATTTCAAAAGGTGTCAAAATCAATTTTAAATGAAAAACATAACGTCAACGCTCAATAATCATTATATCGCACACTATCAACTATTTCTTAAAGATAAAGATAAATGATAGAAAACAATATTACACGAAGCAGGAAATATTAAAAAATGCGAACGATATCAACATTTGATGTTTAACCGTATTGGTTATAAAAATTTCTTCACGGTATTGTCAATCAAGTACTGAAGACATAGTAAGCCTAATGGCCCGATCACATTGGGCCGAATGCCATTCCGTTTGCTTTCCGAATAGGAATTTGGTTGTTCAGGGAGCGAACGGATCATATTCGGGAAGCATTCGGTGTGTTCTAGGCGCATACTGGCTGTTCGGCTCCGTAGGGATGCAAAGGGACGGAATACATTAGCTACACAAATTTGTTTTGCATGTTCAAAATAATTTTCATCGACCTTCCGATTCATCTAATTGTGGCGCCCATGTGTTTTCGGGGAGTATTCGGGAAGCATTCTAGGAGCATACGGCATGTAAGGAAACATGCGTATAGTTCTTGGTGCATTCGGAATGAAAATTTGGAGGTGCTGGGTACCGTATGCTTTCCGAACACCCCAAATGGATCATCCTCTCCAGCCAAGCAACAGCACCCGCATCAGAGTTATAGTATGCCTTTAGTATATCCCTCTGGTCCTTGGCAGCTAGGCTGTCACGGTTGCCGCCCAAGTGGCGAGTCATGTCTGGGAGGTCTTTTCCATCTCTCCACTCGCCGGGGATGATATTGTGGTCCTCGTCCTACCTGTCCATGACATATGAATTGTACTTACAGAAGTTCCCCTATGTACAGGAAGTTGCAGACTTTACCGGCATTCGGAAAGACTTCACCAGCATTCTGAAAGCATTCGGAAAGGGTTCGTCATGTTCTATGTCCATTCGGGTTGTTCTGAAAGCATACGAACATACTGTGTATTCTGGAAGTGTACGAACAGTTCGGAAAATGTTCTGAAAGAATATTGGAAGGTTCTGGCTATTCAGTATACATTCGACGGCAAAAATGAAAAATAATACAGAAAGGATATTGAAAACGTTCTGAAAGCATTCGTCATGTTCTGTGTCCACTTGGGGTGTTCTGAAAACATACTGAACATACTGTGCATTCTGGAAGTGTACGAGCAATTCGGAAAATGTTCTTAAATAATTCTGAAAGCGTTCAGAAAGTGTTCGTCATGGTCTATGTCCATTCGGAATGCATACGAAACCCAGCACATCCAACATTTCATTCGAAATGCACCAAGAACTAGAATAAATTCGGATGACTCGGATGGTCGATGAAAATTATTTTGAGCATGCACAACACGTTTTTGGAGCTACTGAATACCGTTCCGTATGCATCTGTACGGAGCCGAACATCCAGTTTACTCCTAGAACACACCGAATGCTTGCCGAATATGATCCGTTCGCTCCCTGAACACCCAAATTCCTATTCGGAGGGCAAACGGCATAGCATTTTCTAGAATGCACAGTATGTTCCGTATGCTTTCAGAAAAATACTAGGACTGTCTGAAGCCCAATTAGTTGTACGTCTTTTCACCTCTTATATGATTTCTTTACAGAGAGTCAATTATACCCACAAGCTATAGACGTGATATATATAACACAATGCTAAATATCCTCTTGTTTTCAATCCATACCACTGACATCTGATATGATATGTACGTCATTTATTTTCACCTTGAAAGTGCCTGATTAAAATAGCATGGCAACGTAACCTTTGGAATTGTTAGCTTTCTTTAATGTAGTATACAGTCAGCATACCCCGGCGTTGCAACACAAAGTATGACGGAAAAATACTCGTTTAAGCATGACATGCATTATCGGCGACAATCATTCTAACTACTGGTTAATATCATGAAACAACTAAACTGGTGTCCGAACGTGGCGTAACTCTCCTGCGTAGACAGCTTTTTTCAAATAACAGTTTCAACCGATGTCATAGGATTGCAAAACAGACAGGAGTAATATATAAATGGTTCAACCATTTTCTTAACGCGTTTACTGCAATGATCTGGAACACTCTTTATTCAGGCTAATCAACTCATCAGCTACCAACAGCAGGTACGCTTTGTGTTTGCCAATCATTCAAGATTGCCGTCGCAAATCAAAGTTTTCGGATTTTCGTTAGAATGAAATCTCAATAAAGCAAACAAGACTCAAGCTCATATATCGAACCTTCCATATTTACAGTCCTGATCCACTGAACATAACACTTTGACTTTATAGAAAAGATTAAGTGAAGCCTATGCCAACATGATAGAGACAAATCAGATGGCGCATCTCCACCGTCAGACCAGGCTCTCTACTTTTGATTGTGAATCTCAACATTTTTATATTAATAATCTTAAACTATATAACAGAAATTCCTACTTGGGCTTTGGCAACAAATGGATTATAAATTAGTTAACATGATGTAAACAAATATTATAGATTTTGGCAACAAATTACTTGAAATAGTGTAAACAAATATCAATCAAAAGTCGTTTGTCGTAAGTGATCAGTTCTTTAATACAATCAATAACAGGGCTACTCTTCCTAGTCAATTACTATCACATTACAATAGACAAGATAAATCAATTTCGATTAAATGTATCATTATGTATCATTTTGTTATGTTCTTTATGTGTGTGTTAATTGTAATTAGTTTTTATATATATATCTATATTATGAAAATGATAAGAAACTGTACAGTTTACGTCAACACAATGAGTGTCATTGTTTTAATGACAAATCTGACAAATCTTTATTTAAAGTACTTAGGCCAACGGCCCATAATACATAACATAATATTTATACATCAATTACATTCTGAGACATGTCCCTAAAACTAAAACTCTTTCAACAGCATGTATACATAGTCTGCTAATTTTCTAATTAGCAAAGGGATATTAGATTTTAGTAAGCTGTAAAAACTAGTAATGTTAGTAATATATTTATACCAGGTGAACAGGAAATGCTGTCTGATTTAGTGGAACTTTTCACACTGGAAAAATACATGGTATTCACACTCTGTAATGTGATGATTACATTTTTGAAAACAGTACAAGCATATCGTTTTTACACGAGTAATTTTGCTATGGCGACCAGTCTCAATTCCAAACTTATGATTAGAGCAATGAAATTTTGATGACGCAATGTTGTGGATAAAAGACATAAGTCTATAAGTAGATATGTTTCTTTATTCAATAGAGACTTATCATGTTTATAGTGAAGACATCGACCAGATTCGTTAATACGTCCATGCCAATCTTGTTTGAAACAATCTATTAGACGTTGTTTAAAACATCCAATAAATTGATTCACGTTTCCAACCTCCTGTGAAATCCAAACGTTATCTAAACCATACAATAAAAGTAAGTTGTTCACATAAGTGGCCCAGGTTCTACGTCCTACGTCATCTAAATATTTCAACATTAAATAACAGTTGCGTGGATATCTACTATTTGGCATTTCAAATAGTTTATTCCAATACTTAATACAATACATATGATAATCTTTAAATTGAGGATATCTTCCACATTCGCCTAAAGCTACCATATTATTTGTTGTACTATTTAATTTCAAATATTTCTTACCAAATTGATGTCTACGGATTCTAGAACATTTGAATTATTATGACCCCAAATTAGTCCTCCGTGAAACAGAATTGGTTGTATCATTGTATCGAACAATTTAAAGACATATTTGCATGGAAAATGACCAAAAGATCTCTGATATCTGTATAAAGCAAATGTAGCCTTCTTTGCTTGGGATGCTATTTTTTGTTGAGCTGAGAACCAAGACAACTTTGTTGTAAAGTTCAGACCCATGTATTTATAACCTGATGTTAGTTTAACACGTTCATTACCTAAAAAACGTTTTTTATTTGCTCGTAATGGACCGCCATTTCTTAAAATTATTGTTTCTGTTTTATCTAAGTTAATTTTCATACCTGTGTCAGAACAATATTGTGTTACTAAATTAAGTTGATTTTGCAAGTGTATCACAGTATCAGAACAATTTGCAATGCCATCTGCGAACATTAAGCAAATAATGTCAGGTATATTTGTCTGTAATGTAAATTCTGTTTTTAAAATCCTTCACGCAGTCTTATACTAAGCTCATTCATAAACAAAGAAAAGAATGTTGTACTTCTTGTATCTTCTTGTCTGGTGCCTATGCATTTAAAAAAATTGTGTAAGACCTATATCTGTTTTAATGCAGGATGAAATATCGGAATACATAGCAGTTAACACTTTCAAATAGTATATACCGTATATACATAAATGTTTCAGACATTAAAATAACTTGTGATGGTTTATTTTGTCGAAAGCTTTTCGAAAGCCAACATATAAACAATAAAAACGACCACCTTGTTTCGATAAGTACTTTTGTTTTAAAGTAATGAAAACAGATTGTCTGCAGTTGAATAGTTACGTCTGAATCCAGATTGCGCTTCATCAATGTTATTGTTATCCTCTGCCCAATTATATACTTTTGTATTAAAACAATACTTGAAAATAGTTTATACATTGCTGTAGAAGTTATCGGGGTTGTTTTTGACTCCTGATTTGTATATAGGACAAATAATAGATAATTACCATGACTTTGGGAAATTACCTGTTGTGAATACCTTATTGAATTACTTGTTTAGGCATGGTACAATTTTACACATACTATTCTTATAAAACTCTGCAGGGATACCATTAAGCCCAGAGCATTTACCATTTGAAAGATTCTTTTTTGCTGTTTCGGACTCTTTTAAAGTAATTTCTACATTCAGACACGCAGCCTCTTGATTCATATGATCTGTATTTTCTTTGAGAATTAATGGTGGATCTTCTTCATCATGTAGAAGTGTTTTAAAATAGTTATACCATGTCGACGCACATATTAAGGATGGTTTTTCCTGCCTTAATAGTAATATAATTATTTGTTTTTAGTATGCGTCAAAATTCCTAAGGGTTTAACCTACTATTTATTAATGTGAGTCTCTGTTGTTGATGAAAATGTATTTGCTTTTTACTGCACACAGCATGTAAATGACAAGAAACTTTACAGTTAACGTCAATAACATAATTGTCATTGTCATTCTCCTAATATTGGCTACAGAGTCTTCTAAATGCAAACATGTACAAGGCAAGTTTAATAGGTCAGCATTGACATGATTAATTATTTCGCTGCCACGAACAATGAAGTTGTCCAATTTTCTACATGGAAGAGTCGACTTTCTGAAATCGGGAGTGAAGAACTTAAATCGAACGTCTCGTGAAGTCTTGACTTCAAAAAAACTTGATATGCTTACAGTGCTTCAATCAGTTATAAATATGATTTATTTTGAAAATTATGATGTTTCAACATTAACGTTTATAGGTAATGTTATTTCACAGTAACGAAACCTGTGTTTGTACATGTATTGCTATACGGAAAGCGGTGGTAACATTGATATCTAACCAGACCGAAGATCCAGAGAAATGACATCTTGTCCACACTCCGAGTACACAATAGGCATACAAAGGCAGGAATCGTTACTGCAATACACTTTTTTCGTTTGTACTCTACATGTCAGTGTTATAATATATTGTATCACTTTTTGTTGTATATACTTATCAATTATGTTGTATAATGAGCCAGTGGCCGAAATTGCGATATAAATATCTTGTATCTTATATCTTGTATCTTTAAGACAGAATACATAACAATATACATAAATTGCTATATTTTAAATAAGGCAATAAAACAATTTACATATAAAATAAAAGTTATGAACAGCGTGACAATCACGCTTCACTACCGCAAGTAATATACCAATAAAGAAATATGTAATAATACATTCAAAAACATTGTAAATTAAGAGAATACGGTGGAACGCAGGGATGTACTGCTGACAGAAAACGTACAAACATGAATGCTTGATATGTTAATGAAATAACGTAACCTTATTCGATTTTACTAGAAACGTTATCAATACCGAATTTGACGCAAGTATACCATCTGTCAAAGAACGGAACATCTGGCACTTGGTAAATGCTTAAATGTACTTATAGTAGAACATTTGATCTGGGACTGACTAGAGCATTGGGGAACGAGACAAACGTGCGAAGTTATCCTTTAATACGCATTTTCGACACACATGTTAGTACAGTTGCGCAACAACATTTAACGTAGGGAATAAACGACATCACAAAGCAAGTTGAAAGAGGTCGTGTATTGTATTGCTCCGTTAATCCAGTTTCTAGGATGCGTGTATATGGAACTGTCACATTATCTTGTACGACCGCGTTTTTGCGCAGGCTGTCTTTTGTTTCAATTGTTCGCATATGCAACACGAAACTCCTTTTTATGTGACGTTAACGATGGCATGTGGAAATCAAAAACCCTTATCGAAGCTAATAGTTCACTGTGTGTTGTAATATTTACAAAGTACACATACTATAAGATACGACAAGAAATATAAAAAATCATAAACTTCAAAACCACTCTATATCAGAAGATCACTTAAGCGTCTAGGGGACCCGGTTTGTAAATAGTGTAAAGTTAGACGGAAACAAAACAGTTTGTCTATCACGACCTATAAAAAAGCGGTCGTCTTCGGAAATCAACCGTGGGCCATCTCTTACTAATAAGATACATATCAATCAGCACATCAACGATCCGTAACCCTTTACAAAATATAGATGCTTTCTCACAACTCTGCAGCAGACGACTTCTGGAAATATTAGACATTGCTCTTGATGTGAAATTTATCCTTTGCCATACTGTGTTCAACTCGTTTCATCAATAATACTTTCCAAATTTCGGACGAAATGTTATCAAAGTAATCTGTTGCAGTTTTGTTGTATGTGAAAAAATGTTTATTAATGAGATCCGACCATTCGAAGATTGGACGTCTGTTAACATCTAGACAAGGTTATGTTCATCGTATTTGCTAGCCGAATGATTTTTCGTCAAAATTGTACGAAACATATGACCACTTGCTTGCTTTCACTGTTAAACCCTTTCCCACATACAACTAATCGGCAGCAGACGACTTTCAAAACATACCCGATTTTTTTATGGGTGGGGGGGTGGGGGGGGGGGGGGGAAACTCCCTTAAGAAAAAAGTAGAATAATTGAATAGAATTGAAAACATGGCGACAAAAAGAGAAATTGCTCGTTTTGAGCAAATTCTTCTTTTGTCGCAACGTTATCAAAAGGATGTCTGTTGCAGATGCTTCAAAATGGGGGAAAGGGTGAACCATATACCTGCCAAGCCAAATTTAAACTCATCAAGTTTAATCATCTAAGAAACGTAACGAGAAATGTGTAAACAATTATGTTCTTTGATTACAACAATAAGCCGAAACAGATTTATTGGAAAGAAGAGACAAATCAATAAGTGAATGTTATAAATCTTTTCAAAAGACGTTCCAATTTTTTTTCTCTGCACAGGCATCACAAGTCGTTTGTAAACTTTGAAAGGCAATACGAGCGTTTTAAAAAATGTCCAATCACCCAATCGAGTCCGGGATACCGTGGCTTCTATCAACATTCAATGTGCTAAACAATGGACAGCAATCTGAATTCAACAGCCGAGCAATAAAAGATAAGACGAACATTTCAACATTTATGCTTTATTTAGAAATCACAAATATCACTAATTTTGACCAAAGTCGGGTTTAATCAAAGACGGCTGTTCGGTTTTCGTTCATCTCGATCTGTGTGCCATAACCAATTTATTGTTCGTTTCCAGATACGCTTATCCTTTTTTATCTGTAAAAAACATTTGTTTATAAATAAAAAATGTGTAAAACATTTGTTTATATAATAAATGTGTAAAACATTTGTTTATATAATAAATGTGTAAAAACATATGATGATTTAAACAAGTTATTGTGAGGCTGTGATTATTACATCAGAAACATTATTATCCCTTTTTATCTGTAAACAAAGGAGAATTTGTTAATATAATAAATGCGTAAAAACATATAATGATTAATATAAGTTATTTTGAGGCTGTAATTATTACATCAAAACCCTTACACACGAAAAGTAATAACTATGTGAGAGATTTCCTTCAATATTCGCTGTAAAGCATTTGTTTTACTATATTGTATTCTACACCACTTCCACCATTATAAAAGTGTTGGGATTTTTTCCAGCTATATAACAACGTTCCCTGTGTAAGTTAACAGTATTACTTATTTATTTATCTTTACACCAGCGAGACAGTCGTAATGTTAAACCTCAGTACCCTGACTGCCGAGGAGGGAAAGCCACTACTATCATTTTATTATTTGTGAGTATAACACTGTCTGGAATTAAACCGTGACCTCCCGTACCTGGACGCTTAACCAAGTTCTTGTGAAAGTTTTACGAATGAAGTAAATTAACATGTCCTAGTCATGACAATTCAGGGAATGAACTAGCCAGCAAAGTGTCTGAATGTTCTTCAATGGTCACTGTTATTTATTTATGAATAAACTTAATTCAATCCATTAAGTTTTCATATATATCTACAACACAGAAACACTTACAGTATGATCGGCGACCATATCCGCCTCCATATCCGCCTCCATAACCGCCACCATATCCGCCTCCATATCCGCCCCCATATCCGCCACCATATCCACCTCCAAATCCGCCTCCATATCCGCCTCCATATCCGCCTCCATAGCCACCACCATAGCCGCGTCCATAGCCTATTCCATATCCGCCTCCATAGCCGCCGCCATATCCACCTCCATATCCGCCTCCATATCCACCTCCAAAGCCGCCTCCATAGCCGCCTCCATAGCCGCCTCCATAGCCGCCTCCATAGCCGCCTACATAGCCGCCTCCATAGCCGCCTCCATAGCCGCCTCCATATCCACCCCCATAGCCGCCTCCATAGCCACCTCCATAACCGCCTACAATGCCTATTCCATATCCACCTCCATAGCCACCTCCATAGCCACCTCCATAGCCTCCTCCATAGCCACCTCCATATCCGCCGCCATATCCGTAGCCGCGTCCATATCCGCCTCCGTAATCTAAACAATGATATGCATTTGATGTATTCATTGTATGTGAAATGTATAACCTAAATTAAAGGTCGATACATCTATGCATGTGTACGTTTTGTTAAAAATAATATGATTATCAAAGAAAACATACAATGAGGAAAATAATAAAATGATGAACGGGTTAGACCTTTGGGGTGTTTTTGAAGAAAACGTCGCGTGTACTGACTAGGATTCAATGAATCAGACAACAGCGTCAGTCATACAAGCTGAAAGCTTGTTTCGCAAGTTCAAACAAATAAGCTTACACTAAGAAATAGACATGAAGAATAGCAATGACATTAACAGACAGATTTCTGAGAGAGATAACCAGAATAAGAGAGGTATAGACGGAGTCAGATATGGAAAGTAAAACAGATGTTTGTATTTACATCGATGGCACGCGGCTACTGCGATCAAGGCTGCTAGAATAAGAATGATCTTCATGTTTTTTTCTGTAAAGAAAGAGAACAAAGTTAAAGCTTACATTTGTTTTAACTCTTTCAGCGCCAATGGCAATATTGAGGTTTTTACAATCAATACATTTTAGATTATTATTTGATGTTCACGTATAGTTTTGTTTATGTGAATGATGAGATGCATGCGTTTGTATACATGTAAGTCAAATAAAATCTATCTTTCTATCACATTCAGGTGAGTCAGCTGGTTAAGAGCTGTCTCACTTGAACTCAGCTGTGTTTGCATTTGATATATAACATACATGCAAAATTGAGTGACCCGATTTTGAACATCGACGAGTTCACTTTATGGAATTGTGCTCTGCCAGGATTAGCACAATAACAATGTTTGAGAGGTGCTCGAAGATAATCAACATTAGCTTATTATTACACGACGCATATGCGCAACAATGTTAATAATCCATATGGATACTGCTTTGCAGAGGTTCCTCTGAACCTCTTCTATGACACGGATGCGCAGATTCATATGGGTCTACAGTGGTTGCAAACGCTTTGCAATTGGTATTAGCAGAGCACCACTCATTTAAGCAATTCTCCAAAGGTTGTTACTATCAGTTAATGCTTTCAATGATATTATACCTATATGTTTAGCGCCAGTGTTAATGTAATGTAATGTTCGTAAATCCTGTACGTGTGTAGGGCGTTTCAAATCAGTTGAGCCGTTCCACGAGAGAACCAACATTATGGAATCTGCGTAATGTATCGACCCAGATCAGTCCGCGCAGGCTCAATCGGGCCGAAACATTCCGTTTTAAGGGTATAGAGGTACAGAATAATAATTCCTGAACCATAAAAACCAGAGGAGGCGAAATGAGTTTGTCCGGTTTAGCCTGCGCGGCATGCATAAGGTGATCTGGGTCGATACTTTACGCATATCCATAATGTTGGTTTCCTCGTGGAACTGCTCATTTGTCTTTTAATCATGAACGTTCATATATCTGATTACCAGATTGGAGTTGGTACATAAAAAGGTAACAATTTTATCTCAAATAGTTATGTATGACAATAAACCTTTTTTTATTCGATATTTCGGGCCTGTGCCTTCTTCAATAATTTACTAAGGATATCCACAGACTATGAAGTCTGACATGATTATGGTTATATTAATTTTAATATGCAGTTTCTCGTCATATCATGTAATTGTGTTGATATTATATGTGTTATTGTTTATACAAAGTGAACGGCATGTGTTTGAATAAGAGGTCTACTACTCCTACCGATACATGTTGTAACCTTTGCATACTGATTCATAAAAGATTTGGAAAACAAATAAATCTAAAAATGTTACAACTTATTATGAAGGTGATTATACCATTATAATATTTAGAATGATATTTAGCTAGAGATTAAAATGGTTCCCGTCATTTTGCACAGATTCGGTTTGGACCAAAACGGGTTTTCCACATACTCTATGTTAAGATGGTCAAATGAAATAGGTCCGATGCAGCCTATACATAATTACCATGAATTTAATTAATTGAAAAAATCTTAATTGAATCTCATTGTCACATATTCAATATAGTCTGCTGTAGGTATACACTTTCTCATTTGAAAAATATATGTAAATAAAGATATATACATTGAATAAACCTGAAAACATCTTGACAAATGGAGAAATTGCTCATCATTAGCGATTTCTCCTTATGTCACAATGTTTTCAAAAGCTGTATGCCACAGAGGCGTCAGAAATAATCTACATGTGAGAAGCTAAAAAGTAAAAAAATAAATAAAATGTAATTGTTTCGCTTACCTTTCAGGTTAACATTCAAACAGAAGGTGCATGATGACAGTTGAATACCTTCTTATATAGTATGGGCACGCTTTGTTCTGCAAGCGTAGCCTTTTTATCATAATCAATTTAACCTAGAATGTATCGATGTTATATACATGTATCGTGTGGCAAGACGATGTATCAATATAAGTGCTATTTCTTATTACCGAATATACATTGTATCACATGCCCAAAGGCATGTAACCAACGACACATGACAATGGTGAATGACAAGGAGACAGTGTGAAGAAACACATTTTTAATCGCCGAGTTTTTATTTGGTTTTTCACCGCTTTCAACGTTGTTTCAGTTACATAACGGCGACAGTTCACTCATTCATGATCCCTGGGTAAATAAACCAGTACTAGGCTAGAAAACGTGCCTTGCCCTAGAGCACTCCACTATGACCGTCGTGACGCAATTGGGGATCGCATCCAGGACATCGCCGAGAAGGATTGATTGAATGATTGTTTGGTGTTTTACGCCGCTTTCATGGGTAAGTTAATAGTCCTACTGTACCGTTTATCCTGACACCAGTTTGTCAGTGGTAAGGATTATCCTGCAACCCTGAGCGACAAGGAGGGCAGCCGTTACAACCATTTTTAAAGTCTTTGGTGTGACCCGGCTTGGGATCGAACCCTTGAAATCCCGCAGCAACATAATGTGAATACAACAAGACGGATAGATATTCGCCTATTTGACTCGGTCAATACAGTTCAAAGTACGACAATATGACGTCACTGAAATACGAGGCCACGTCATTCAAAATGTGGTAGTGTGACATGATTCACACATAAAGCAATTTGTATAATTCATTTTTGTGGCGATTGGTTTGACAATCGCCACAATGCTAACAGAAACAACAACAACGAAACATATTTATATAGTCGGTTTTGAAAAGCCAGTTGATATTTATTTTCCTTACTGCAAACTAATTTACTCACATCCGTTATAGTTCAATCATTGATGCAGAGACGCGAATAATAATAATTATGTCAATGATACTTTGGTACCGGATTGTTACTAATATTTGTCTTTTATCGAGACATTATCTACATAGAGTTAAAATATGATAATATTATCTTCGTCATGATTGGGCAGATAATAAATATCATTGCGCGTTCTATCTGCCTTGCAAATAACTCTGATGATTCTCAAATCTGGAAATTCCAAAAGGTTCTATAAATAGCTCGCGAGACTGGTGTTCTTAAATCTCAATATTATAAACGCTTTATTTTGTAGTTGTTTAAATATATGAAAGCGTCTAGATGATAAGACTGGTTTACAAAGGTTTAAAGGACACACGAACTCAGTGTGTACACACGTTATGTATACACGTCTGCACGTTCTAGAGTCAATTAGCAATCAATGCTGAAAGTGTAGCCTAATTTAGTTTGGAGATCGAGCATTATAATATATGCCTATATTTTTATAAATTGAACAGTTTGGCAAATAGTGAAATTGTGCTTTTTGTGCATGTTTTGTGTTTGTTATTGCACTCAAATTTTTCGAAGCAGTTTAACAACCTCAGAGACATATAAATACACTGTGTTTATATGTCTCTGACAACCCTCAATCATGCAATGTGAAGGGACTAAATTGAACAGACCTAATTAATATCGGACATCATTGAAACAAACACCAAACTAATGGATACTGTTTTCTCTCCTTTCTTGATAATTTTGTCATTTCTAAAGTATACACAATATTTTATCTTAATATGGCCTAGCGACCTGGTGATGAACATGTGATTACCCGAACAATTTAGATTACAAATAGCCATTCCAATGAGCTAAAACGGTAGTCTATCGAGCACCAAATAGATTTTTCATAAATTTGGAATGGCCTAATTTTGAACACATCATGACCAGTTTCAGAACGTAACTAAAAAATCACCAAGACGACATTCTGGCAAACTAACATTATTCTACTATAAAAAGATGCAGGGTTGATACATTATAAACTTTACCCGCACCAGAGTGCACTATTATTGAAAATCGCAAGCCCTACACCGATATACTGCTTGTTACTTTGCAGGATTTTCCATACGATCGCCACTACAGTGCCATTGGCGCTTTGATTATTTTTGTTTTTAAAGTTATTCTAGGTATTTAATAAAAATGGAAATTACGTTGTAGTAGCGATACCTCGGTTGGTGTTGTATTACTTAGATCATGGGTAGACTGACATCTCTCTCGACCTCTTTGGCCTCGCGAAATATAATAGTTTTACACAGTCCTCGTAATATAATGTAAATTGACGTATTAGTATTGTTAGTAAATTGACATAATGTGAATAGCTAGTACTTTTTATCTGTAATTATTATGTCAATGACCTTCATTACCAATAGACCGTTTATTCTACTAAAAATAGGAGAAAGTAAGCAATACCGAATCCAACAATCAAATTAACTTTCGCCTATCAATCGCTGAGGTAGGACAATCTGAATACATACCCAGATAACATATCAAGGAAACGCAGTGATATAACCGAATACTGTTGAAATCGGTGCGACCAGCTTTTTGTGTTTTAAACCGAAGATATATGGGAGTCTGTAGCTTTTTTCCGTCGTAGGTGCTACCGATTAACAAAAAAAAGTAAAATGATTGTAAACAAAAATGAAAGATTATACTTTGGCCACAATCTTTTCTTTTTTAAGTAATTAACTAGACGATAATAATGTTAATGACATTTGTTTTGCATACTCATAAAATGTTTGGAATTAGTAATGCTTAATCGATCACCTTCCCTGTCTGGAGTCCCTTCCCCTTATTACTATGTAAAGGATTACTATCATAAATAGTCGGGAACCAGACTAACCTGTATGATGGTATAGAAACAAATGTGTAACTATAATATCGGGGAAAATTTGTTGTTGTTTTTTCGGCCCTTTTCTGGTTTCACCTGGCGAAAACCTTTTGCAAACAATCAATATGGCTGGAACAAGTAATGTAGGTGGTCACATTTTTGAATAACCATTTCCCTAATACATTCGGTCTCTGAATCCTCTGCAGCAGACGACTTAGACAAAGTTTGCCGCCAAGGAACAGTTGCTCATTATGAGCAAATTATCCTTTTCCCTCAATGTTTGATCAATAATTACACTTTCTTTATATATATTTTATCGCCTTGCCAAGTTGTTTTCAAAGTCGTCTGCAGATTTGTTGTATGTTGGTAAGGGTTAATCATCTTGATATCAGACAAGCACATTCGTTTCATTATAAAAAATAGTGGAGAAAGATGGTGCTAAATCAATCACCTGAGTGATGATATACATATAGTAGGAAATATGTATCTTCTAAAATCGGGGATTCTTTTTAATAAGGTTGGATGAAACTGTAAGGAGTGGAAACTGTAAATAAAAAGTCTTAAACGGGAGAAGGACATTTATTATGTGGCATTGAATCTTCGAAAAATTTGAAAGGAAACATTCTTGATATTGAACAAATGAATCAGGAGGAGATATCGTTTTGAGCTAAATCAATGCGGTTTGAACGATTTATTTAGAGGGTAATGAAGAAAACAATTCTGCTTAATTATCATAGAATTGTGACCAAAACTTTCAGAATAATGGAATTACTAAGTATTGTAAACTTGCCCCTTTTCTGATTCCGCCGGATCACAATGTTTTTTAACTAATTAATATGCTTTCAACAGCTTTAGTAAAGAGTCACCTAAGAGAGATTTCTTCCAAGAATATCTTGGAATTCGACAAGCTGATTAAGAGGAAAAGAATTTTAAAAGTTTATACATTACATTCCTTTTCTGATACCGCAGAAACAGAAATAGAGATATAATTTAATAGTTTCGACAATTCTGAAAGAGGAACACTAAAGAAACATTCCTGTGTCGTTTGGTTGTAATTGGTTAGGTGGATTACGAAAGGACATTTGAAGTTCTTTTGACCTATATTCTGATTCTGCCAGAGTGTTATGTCTTCTACCATGACCAGCATGAGTTTCAACAGATCAAGATGGCTTTAACATTTTAGTGGATTAGGAGTAGATGTCATTTGAAGCTTTAAGTTAATTTTACCTCATTTCTGATTCTGAAAAATTGCTATATCTTTCAGACAATCAATATGGCTTCTACCAATTGGATACCACCTCGTTGGTGTTGTGGTTGAGCGTCTGCCTCGGTCGAAGGCGGTTGCGATTTCGATCCCTGGCCGGGTCAATTCATTTACTTTAAACATGATAGTAAGTGTTGCCCTCCTTGACTCTCAGAGTTGTAGGGTTAGCATAAACGACTGACTGGCTAGTGTAAGGATAAATGGACCAGTATTATTGGAACATTATCCTGGAAACAACGTGATATAACTGAATAGTTGATGAAAGCAGTGTAAAACACAAACAATCAATATACCAATAGTGTATAGCAACCAAAGTTCTATATAGAATTTAAATCTTTGAACATTTGTAATTCTTAGCTATGGCAGTGTAGCAGATAACTTCTTGAATAATTGTAAGGAAGAAGAAATCCTTCATATCAGAACAAATAAACATTTCCTCAATTTTGTTAATGGACAAAGATTATATAAAGAGAGGCATTCCAATCTTTTCTTGAACATTGTTAGAAAAGGAGAATATGTTCTTATAATGATAAATTTCTTCATTTCCAAATATATTTTCTTTTCATGAAAAACATCATTCTATCATTTGTCAAGACACTAAATGTTTATGCCCCAAAGCTCTATGTACATGCAAGTATTAAAGTTTACATGTTACCCTGTCCCACATGCAGATGACTTAAAACTTTAGATAACATTATTGCAAAATCAAAACATACTGACAAGTAATTACTCTTTTTGTCATAATGTTTTCTATTGTATACAACACTAATATGACCATTGGTGGATGTTGTACAGGTTTTTGCTGAGTTGTTTTTAAATTAGTCGGATTTATGTGAAAAAATGCTAAATTATGCTACATTTTTTTTAAGAATCTGCTTATTTTTCAGTTAAATTGTTTCATGTGTGAAATGATAACTGCTATTATTGGATTCATTTCATTTGATTCAATAAAACAAAAACGAAACCCTTTCACTGGTCTGAAAATCCTTATTGTTTAAATACTATTATATATTACAGGTACAATTAAACATTAGCCAAAGGAACTTCTTCACTGGTCCGAACCAAAATATAGTCATTGAAATTATTTTTTAAAATTTACCGTTCTGAAAATCCTAACTGTTTGGATATTGATATATATAACATGTAAAATAACACCGGCCAAAAGAACTTCTTCACTGGTCCGATCCAAGATTTACTAGACACGTACCATAGGACCACTGCTAAGTTCGTAGACTGACTGTGTAGGTCATGTTCGAACTCAGAATTGCATTCCATGAGTGAAATTAACTCCACTTCATCTTTAGAAATGTTCTGCATCGACTTTTACAGGGACATTTAGTTCAACAGCCCGGTATACAAGAGTTCTCCTTGCAGGTGTTGTCTTTTGTACTGAATGACCCATGTTAAGGACTGGAATATAAATGAAATATGAATAAAAAACATAGCTAGAAATAAATGTTCGTCACTTTGGCATAAGTATAACACGTTTACTGTGTAATTACAAAATGTTGAATCATAATTTACATTATGAGTACAATATTAACATAATCCCATTCAAATATCACATTCATGTGATTACATGTGAAGCTGGGAACAATTCAGAAGCCCCTTGATGAATGTTGATACATAAATAATGTGACATGGACATGTGGAATGAGGGTAATTATCGATATTTAACTTCACTGGTTGTAAACAGTCGATCTTATGGCATGGCGAATTGTCCGTCGTGCGTGCGTGCGTGCGTCCAGGATTTGCTTCAAACGACTTCTCCTCCCTAACCACGATGATTGGTCGTAAAACAGTGACGCCATGGCGGGGCTATTTTGCCTTATATGGAATCAGTGAAAACTTAAAAATTCTTCTCCTCCGAAAAAGTCTTGCCGATTCAAATTATGTTTTAGATGTGTTACTTGGGTGACCCTCTATCAGATTCCTTCAAGCCATGTTGATTGGTCGGAAAAACATGGCCGCCGTATAAAATAATATACAGTCATTCTTTTGTCAGCGATCACCTCTGTTAAGCGGCCAGTGTGTTTTAAGCAGCATTTTGAAGATAAACCAAAACATTTTTCTTCTTTATTTGCCTTAAATTCAGCATCCACCAGTGTTAAGCAGCATTTTGAAGATACACCAAAACATTTTTCTTCTTTATTTGCATTAAATTAAGCATCCACCAGCGTTAAGCAGCCAAATTTACTCTCTCCCCTGGGTGGCTGCTTAAGACAAGTTTGACTGTATAAGTGAGAATATTACATTTTTTGTAGATTTTCTCCTCATTGCGCTATATTTCCAACTATTGCCTGTATGCGATAAAAGGTGGACGATGTGAAGAAAGCCGTACACTGTTGTTTGGAATCCCTTTTATTGACGGGACTAAAACATTTGTAAGTTTTAAACCTTTAGGACGTGGTGTGTTAAACCCCTATATAAACGTATGCACACAAACATCTCCAGCACATTCCCTTCTCCGTCTAGAACACAAGGTAAGTGATCATGAATGTACTTTATTGAACTTTATTTGTTGATTTGAAAATATTCAGTTTTAATTGCAAGTTTCTTTTCGTTTTATATCATAATTGTGTGTTGTGAACGCATTTGCTTGGTGATACAACTATGGAACGGTTGTCAAAATGTTAAGCCTTTTCCAACTTGCAGAATCAATTTGAAGCATTTGTAGAATGCCACTTTGAAAACTGTTGCTCACGATGAAAATGTACACGTTTTGTCACAATGTTTCCAACTTTATTTTAGAATTACACCTTCATTTGAATAGATGTTCGATACTTTAAGATGTTGTTTAGCGCTACCCATATATAGATGTCCACTAATCGCGTGGCTTGTGTATACTATTTAAATACGGATTGATCAGACGAAAACTTTCTTAACTAATTTAGTTACGTCACAAAAAAAGTCGTCATTCATTTTTTTTATATTAACCTAGAACATCCCTAATGGACTCAGTGATGTCCGTATGACGTCGTATTTATTAATAGCATCATTAATATAAGGTCGGCGTTATTCGTCGTTGGTGATTGATAGTGTTCGCAAACCTACGAACAATACCGATCTCTGACGAATGTATACGGAAACCACCGAGAACATAAGCAGCTACGATCAAATATCCTATTTCTGTACTAGTTTAGAGGCTTATCTTTTCTTCAGAAACTATATGTTTGTGCTCTTAACAACTAGATGGTACATTGGAATAATAGATTGATTGATTGTTTGTTAATTTACGTCGCTTTCAACAATTGTTCAGTTATATCACGCCGTTTCCTGGGTGAGTTACCAGTACAACTGGTGTATTTATCCTGACATCAACCTGTCAGTCGTTATACTTTTAAAATCATTGGTACGATCCGGCCGCGAATCGAACCCGTGACCTCCCGCACCTGAGGAATAGTAGATATTAAGTTAATTAATCTTTTTAAAAGCATAAACGCAGAGTCATTGCTTACAATAATACTGCTAGTATAACAACCGTCCATCCAGATACATGATAGTTGATGAATAGATGATTCACGCGTTACAAGCTAAGACCACTTCTGTCTTAACCTTTAACCGCATACAACAAATCTAGAGCAGACGACTTTGACACAACAACTGTGAAAGAATCTCTATAAATGATGGAAAAGAATTGAAAAGTAATGGAACTATTTGGCATTATTGGTCATTATGATCAATTTTTAATTTTGCCATAATGTTTTTAAAATACGTCTGCTTCAAAAGCGCCACAAAGCTTCTGTATGTGAGTAAGGAGTTTACGCCTCTACAACTGACGACTATTAAAAACATTGTAGCAAAAAAAGGGAAATTGCTCATTATGAGCAATTTAACCTTTTGTCACAGGGTTTTCATCTCTATTTAATCATCATACTTTCATAGCCTGAACGGACTTTCTATATTTTTGCTCATAGGTTAACAATATCGACTGCTGCAGACTTCTTGTATCTTGTTCAAAGTTACATTGTAAAATAATGTAAACATATCGAGGTTAAGAATAATAATAAAAAGAATGTTTGATCATTGTCTGTATGGTTTTTAATTGATGATAAAGTATGTTGCTGTCAAAAGTCTGTATGAGAGTAAGGAGAATATCAACATCGCATGCATCAAAACGTATATATGTGAGTAAGGAGAATATCAACATAACATGCATCAAAACGTAAATAACATAGGAGTCTAACGTTTGAAAAGATACAAGTTGGCTTATGTGAACATTGTAGATCTAGATCATAATGTGCGTCAACACAGTCTTACAGTCAATTGACACAAATCTAACTCATAATTTGTATGATTTGCTTGGTTGCACATACAGGACGAACATTGAAAGCGCTCTAAACCTGAATTTGTCTTCCAAATCCTGTTTCACTTTGTATAAAATTTAACTTCAAATGTATGAAGTAATGCGTTTCGATCTATATAATTTGATTCCCACATCCGGAAACTGTTCTGAAAGAATATTAGAAGGGTTCTGGCTATTCGGTATACATTCGACGGCAAAGATGAAAAAGAATACAGAAAGTATATTGACAACGTTCTGAAAGCATTCGTCATGTTCTGTGTCCACTAGGGGTGTTCTGAAAGCATACTGAACATACTCTGCATTGTGCAAGTGTACGAGCAATTCGGAAAATGTTCTAAAATAATTCTAGAGGCGTTCAGAAAGTGTTCGTCATGTTCTATGTCCATTCGGGGTATTCGTAATGCATATGGAACCCAGCACCTCCAAGATTTCATTCCAAATGCACCGAGAACTAGAATAAATTCGGATGATTCGGATGGTCTATCAAATTATTTTGAACATGCACAACACATTTTTGGAGCTATTAAATACCGTTCCGTATGCATCTGTACGGAACCGAACAGCCAGTATGCTCCTAGAACACACCGAATGCTTCCCGTTCGCTCCCTGAACACCCAAATTCCTAGTCGGAGAGCAAACGGCATGGCATTTGCCGAGTTCTGAAAGCATTCTGAAAGCATACAGAAAGCCTACGGAAAGAAAACCTTTCAAAGTGAACATGTGGGAAATATTCTGTCAATTCTGAAACCATACTGGAAACATTCCGAAAGCAAACGGAAACATTCAGTGATACATTGGGGAAAACACATTTGGAAGGATATTCGGCCAGTTTAAAAAATCACACCACCTCCGTATACGGAAAGCAAACGGAATCTCATTCGGCCCAATGTGATCGGCATTAACACTTTGCCACATAGAGACCAATTTTACGTCTCTACAACTATCGATTGGTTCTAGATCCTTTTGAAAAAATACTAGGACTGTCTGTAGCCCAATTAGTTGTACGTCTGTTTACCTCTTATATGATTTCTTTACCGAGAGGCGTGATATATATAACACAATGCTAAATATCCTTTTGTTTTTCAATTCATACAATTTACATCTGATATGATATGTACAATGTACGTCAGGTATTTTCACCTTGAAAGTGCCTGATTAAAATAACGTGGCAACGTAACCTTCGGAATTGTTAGCTCTCTTTAATGTATTATACAGTCATCATACCCCGGCGTTGCAACACAAAGTCTGACGGAAAGATAGTCGTTTAGGACAGACATGCATTATCTGCGACAATCATTCTAACTACTGGTTAATATCATGAAACAACTAAACTGGTGTCCGAACGTGGCGTAACTCACCTGTGTAGACAGCTTAGTTCAAATAACAGTTACAATCGATGTCATAGGATTGCAAAACAGACAGAAGTAATATATAAATGGTTCAACCATTTTGTAAACGCGTTTACTGCAATGATCTGGAACACTATTTATTCAGGCTAATCAATTCATCAGCTACCAACAGCAGGTACGCTTTGTGATTGCCGATCATTCAAGATCGCCGTCGCGAATAAAAGTTTTTAGATTTTCGTTAGAATGAAATCTTAATCAAGCAAAACAGACTCAAGCTCATATATCGAACCTTCTATATTTACAGTCCTGATCCACTGAACATAACACTTTGACGTTATAGAACCGATTAAGTGAAGCCTATGCCAACATTATAGAGACAAGTCAGATGGCTCTCTACTTTTGATTGCGAATCTCAACATGTTTATATTAATAATCTTAAACTATATAACAGAAATTCCTATTTGGATTTTGGCAACAAATTGATTAAAAATTAGTTGAAATAGTGTAAACAAATATCAATTAAACGTCGTCCGTCAAATATATCTAACAAAACTGAACTTACGGATTCTAGAACATCTGAATATGTATGACCCCAAATTTGTCCTCCGTAAAACAGAATTGGTTTGATCTAATTACAATTCCTTTGTTCACGGAGTCTTATACTAAGCTCATTTATAAACAAACAAAATTGTTGTGCTTCTTCTATCTTCTTGTCTGGTGCCTATGTTGAATTTGAAAGAATTGTGTAAGACCTGTATCTGTTTTAATGCAGTATGAAATATCGAAATACATAGCAGTTAACACTTTCAAATAGTATATACCGTATATACCTAAATGTTTCAGACATGAAAATAACTTGTGATGGTTTATTTTGTCAAAAGCTTTTCGAAAGTCAACATATAAACAATAAAAAATACTGTCTGCAGTAGAATAGTTGCGTCTGAATCCAGATTGTGCTTCATCAATGTTATTGTTATCCTCTGCCCAATTATATAGTCTTGTATTAATAATACTTGAAAATAGTTTATACATTGCTGTAGTAGTTAGCGGGGTTGTTTTTGACTCCTGATTTGTATATAGGACAAATAGTAGATTATTACCATGACTTTGGGAAATTACCTGTTGCGAATACCTTATTGAATGATTTGTGTAGAAATGGTACAATTTCACACATACTATTCTTATAAAACTCTGCAGGGATACCATTAAGCCCAGAGCATTTACTATTTGAAAGATTCTTATTTGCTGTTTCGACCTCTTTTAAAGTAATTTCCACATTCAGACACGCAGCCTCTTGATTCATATGATCTGTATTTTCTTCGGAAATGAATGGTGGAGCTTCTTCATCATGTAGAAGTGTTTTGAAAAAGTTATACCATGTCGACGCACATATTAAGGATGTTTTTCCTGCCTTAATAGTAATATAATTATTTGTTTTTAGTAGGCACCAAAATTCCTTAGGGTTTGACCTACTATTTTTTAATGTGAGTATCTGTTCTTGATGAAAATGTATTTACACAGCATGAAAATGACAAGAAACTTTACAGTTTACGTCAATAACATTATTGTCATTGTCTTTCTCCTAATATTGGCTACAGACTCTTCTGAATGCAAACATGTGCAAGGCAAGTTTAAAACGTCAGCATTGGCAGGATTAATTATTTCGCTGACAAATGCAATTAAAGGCTTTTTGCAAATAATGCCGTTTCAGGTGTCTCTCCTGAAATCTTCATTGTTTGTCCAGTAGACATTACATTTACCAACTTTCCTGTTGGACGAACAATGGAGTGGTCCAATTTTCTACATGGAAGAGTCGACTTTCTGAAATCGGCAGTGAAGAACTTAAATCGAACGTCTTGCGAAGTTTGGATTAAAAAAAAAATTGATATGCTAACAGTGCTTCAATCAGTTGTAATTATGATTTATTTAGAAAATGATGATGTTTCAACATCAACATTTATAGGTAATGTTATGCCACAGTAGCGATACCTGTTTTTATACACGTATTGTTCTGCGGAAAGCGGTGGTAACATTGTTATTTAACCAGACCGGAGGTCCAGAGACGTGACAACTTGTCCACAATTCGAGTACACAATAGGCATACAAAGCCAGGAATCGTTACTGCAATGTACTTTTCCTTTTTACTATACATGTCAGTGTTATAATATAATGCATCACTCTTTGTTGTATATACTTATCAATTATGTTGTATAATGGGCGGGTGGCCTAAATTGCGATATAAATGTCTTGTATCTTGTATCTTTTAGACAAAATATACAACAATATATATAAATTGCTATATTTTCAATAAGGCAATAACACAATTTACATATAAAATAAAAGTTGAGAACGGCGTGAACATCACGCTTCAATACCGCAATTAATATACCAATTAAGAAATATGTAATTATACATTCAAAAACATTGTGAATTAAGCGAATTCAGTGGTACGCAGGGATGTACTGCTGACAGAAAACGTACAAACATGAATACTTGAGATGTAAATGAAGTAACGTAACCCCTATTTGACTTTACTAGAAACGTAATCAAAACCGAATTTGACGCACGTATACCATCTGTCCGAGAACGGAAAATCAGTCGATTGATAAATAATTCAATGTACTTATAGTAGAACATTTGACCTGGGACCGACTAGACCATAGGGGTACGAGATAAACGTGCCAAGTTATCATTTAATACGCATTTTCGACACACATGTTAGTACAGTTGCGTAACAAAATTTAACGTGGGAAATAAACGACATCACGAAGTAAGTTGAAAGAGGGCGTGTATTGTATTGCTCCGTTAATCCAGTTTCTATATGAATGTGTATATGAACTGTCACATTATCTAGTACGACCGCTTTGTGCGCAGGCTGTTTTGAGTTTCAATTGTTCGAATATGCAACACGAAACTCCTTTTCATGTGACGTTAAGGATGTCATATTGAACTCAAAAGCCCTTGTCGAAGCTTATAGTTCACTGTGTGTTGTAATGTGTACAAAGTACACTTAATATAAGAGACGACAAGAAATATAAAAAATTATAAACTTCAAAACCACTCTATATCAGAAGATCACTTAAGCGTCTAGGGGACCCGGTTTGTAAATAGTGTAACCTTAGACGGAAACGAAACAGTTTGTCTATGACGACCTTTAAAAAATCGGTCGTCTGCGGAAACCAACCGTGGGCCATCTCTTACTTGTAGGATACAGATCAACCTGCACATCAACAGACGACTTCTGGAAATATTAGACATTGCTCATGATGTGAAAGTTCTCATTTTGCCATACTGTGTTCAACTCGTTTCATCAATAATACATAAATCAATAAGTGAATTTTATAATCGTTTAAAAAATCGTTCCAATGTTTTTTTCTCTGCACAGGCATCGCAAGTCGTTTGTAAAGTGAAAGGCAAGACGAGCAATTTAAAAAATGTTCAATGACCCAATCGAATCCGGGAGATCGAGGCTTCTATCAACATTCAATGAGCTAAATAATGGACAGCTATCTGAATTCAACAGCCGAGAAATAAAAGATAAGCCGAACATTTCAACATTTATGCTTTATTTAGAAATCACAAATATCACTAATTTTGACAAAAGTCGTGTTCAATCAAAGTCGGTTGTTCGGTTTTCGTTCATTTGAATCAGTTTGCCATAACCAATTTATTGTTCGTTTCCAGATATTCTTATCCCTTTTTATCTGTAAATAAAGTGAATTTGTTTATATAATAAATGTGTAAAACATATAATGATTAAAACAAGTTATTGTGAGGCTGTGATTATTACATCAGAAGCCTTACACACGAAAAGTAATAACTATGTGAGAGATTTCCTTCAATATTCGCTGTAAAGCATTTTTTGTTTGTATTGTGTTTTAAACTACTTCCACCATTATAAAGGTTTTTTTCTGTTATATAACAACGTTCCCTGTGTAAGTTAACAATATTATTGATTCATTTATCTTAACAGCAGCGAGAGAGTCGTAATGTTAAACCTCAGTACCCTGACTGCCGAGGAGGGAAAGCGATTACTATCATGTTAATACATCTGTGTATTTCGACCTTGTCTGGGATCGAATCCGTGACGCTACACCTCCGAGACGGTTGCTAAAAACCATGGGTACCTGTTAAAGAGTATGATTACGTTTCAATTTCTTATGAAGGTTTTAGTCACGAATGAAGTAAATTAACATGTTCTAGTCATGACAGTTGAGGGACTGAACTAGCCAGCAAAGTGTCAGTTTTAGTGCCGGATATACCAGAGGACGTTCTTCAAAAGTTACTGTCATTTATTTACGAATCATCTAAATTTAATCCGTAAAGCTGTCATATATATCTACAATACAGAAACACTTACAGTATGATCGGCCAAATCCGCGACCATATCCACCACCATATCCGCCTCCATATCCGCCACCATATCCGCCTCCATATCCCCCTCCATATCCGCCTCCATATCCACCTCCATATCCGCCTCCATATCCGCCACCATATCCACCTCCATAACCGCCACCGTAGCCGCGTCCATAGCCTATTCCATAACCGCCTCCATATCCGCCACCATATCCGCCTCCATATCCGCCTCCATAGCCACCTCCATATCCGCCTCCATATTTACCTCCATAGCCGCCACCATAGCCGCCTCCATAGCCGCCTCCATAGCCGCCTCCATAGCCTCCTCCATAGCCGCCTCCATAGCCGCCTCCAATGCCTATTCCATAACCGCCTCCATAGCCGCGTCCATATCCGCCTCCGTAATCTAAACAAAGATATGCATTTTTTTATGTATTCATTTTATGAAAGATATACAATCTAAATTTAAGGTCGATACATTTATCCATGTAAAACATTTGTTAAAAATAATATGACTATAAGTATGTTAATAATGTTTTTAATACCACAGTCTGATTATCAAAGAAACAAAACAATGAGGAAAAGAATAAAATGATCAACGGGTTAGGCCTTAGGAGTGTTTTTGATAAAAACGTCGCGTGTACTGACGATGATTCCAGGAAACAGACATCATAGTCAGTCATAAAAGTTGAAATCTTGTTACGCAATCATTGTTAAAACGGTAAGCTTCGGCTTAGAGATAGAAAAGAAGAATAGCAATGACCTAAACAGTCAGATATTCTGAGAGAGATAACAAGAAAACGAGCGGTATAGACGTCAGACATGGAAAGTAAAACAGATGTTTATATTTACATCGATGGCACGAAGCCACTGCGATCAAGGCTGCTAGAATAAGAATGATCTTCATGGTATTTCTGTAAAGAAAGAGAACGAAGTTAAAGCTTACATTTGATTTTAACTCTTTCAGCGTCAATGTCAATATACTCTAACAACATGCAAAATTGAGTGACCCGATTTTGAACATCAAAGAATAATTTTTTATGGAATTGTGCCATGCCAGGATTAACCCAATAACAATGTTTGAGAGGTGCTCGAGGATAATCAACCGAAGATTATTATTACACGGCACGCATGCACAACCATGTTAATAATCCATATTGATACTTCTTTGCAGAAGTTCCTCGAAACCTCGTCTATGACATGGATGCGCTGACTCATCTCGATCTACAGTGGTTGCCAAAGTTGTCACCATTTCTAGTTTCAACTAACAAATTTCAGTATTTTAGTTTTCACAATCAGTTAATGCTTTCAATGATATTATATCTATATGTTTAGCACCAGTGCTATGTAATGTCATTTTCGTAAAACAGGTACGTGTGTAGTGCGTTTCAAATGATTTGAGCCGTACCAAGACAAAACTAACAGTATGGACTCTGCGTAACGTATTAACCAAGATCAGCCTGCGCAGTCCGAGCGGGCTAGTTCGGGCCGACACATTCCGTCTCAGGGATATAGAGGTATAGTGTAATAATTCCTGAAACAGAAAATCCATAGGAGGCGAAAAGTGTATGTCCGGTTTAGCCTGCGCGGCAAACTTACGGTGAACTGGGTCGATATTTTACGCAGAGTCCATAATGTTGGCTTTCTCGTGGAACTGCTCATTTGCGTACTGATTCATAAAAGGTTTGAATGACAATTAAATCTAACAATCTTACAATCATCCACTTATAATGAGGGTAATTATACCATTATGGTATTTAGAATGATATTTAGGTAAGATATTAAAGAATGGTTCACGACATTTTGCACAGAATCGGTCTGGACCAAAACTGTCTGTCCACATACTCTATGTTTAGTATCAGACAATGTCTAAATACATGAGATGGACCAATCAAGAAGGTCCAATGCAGCCTATACATAATTACCATGAATTTAATTAATTTCTTTTTTGAAAGATATCTGTGAATGAAAGTATATACATTGAATAAAGCTGAAAACATCTTGACAAATGGAGACATTGCTCGTCATGAGCGATTTCTCCTTTTGTCACATTGTTTTCAAAAGATGTATGCCACCGAGGCGTCAGAAAGAACATACATGTGAGAAAAGGGTTAAAGGTAAAAAGTAAAAATAAAGTAAATGTAATTGTTTCGCTTACCTTTAAGGTTAACACTCAAACAGAAGGTGCATGATGACAGTTGAAGACCTTCTTATATAGTACGGGGACGCTTTGTTCTGCAAGCGTAGCCTTTTTATCATCATCAATTAAACCTAAAATGCATTGAAATTGAAATGTATCGATAGTATATATCGTGTGGCAAGACGATGTATCGTTGTAAGTGTTATTTCTTATTACCAAATCAACATTAAATCACATGCCCAAAGGCAAGTAACCAACCATATATGACAATGGTGAATGATAAGGTAACATTGTGAAGAAACACATTAATTTCGCCGTGAAGGATTGTTTGATTGATTGTTTGGTGCTTTACGCCGCTTTAAACATTTGTTCAGTTATATCATGGAATTTCCAGGGTAAGTTACCAGTCCTATTGGACCATTTATCCATATAGTAATGAATATCCCGCATTTATCCATATAGTAATGAATATCCCGCAACCCTGAGCACCAAGGAGGGCAGCCATTACAACCATTCTTAAATTCTTTTGTGTGACCCGGCCGGAGATCAAACCCGTGACCTCCCGCACCCTTGGTGGATGCTCTACCACTACACCACCGATTTACAAGTGCTGCAACACAATTTGAACAGTCACGTATAGAAAAGTCATGTCACATTTCTAACTGTATCATGTCGCTTTGTTACAGTTAACTGTCTGTCTTTCACACATACAACAATTCCGCATCAGACAACTTTGAAAACATCTTGACAAAAACGTGAGTAATCGCTGTATATGAAATATTAATAAATGAATAAGTGGATAATTTAATTTCTAACAGAGGAATTACTCATGAAGAAAATCTGTATTAGAGAAAGGGTTAATAACAATATGTCATCGACACAATTTCCATTCACATTGCGATTTGTTCCGGTCATGACATAGACATTGACATAGCAATAGGCATAGTTTATCAAGTAAACATATAGGCAAATTTGTGTAAATACACACAACTAGTTATGATGCCGGTTCCTTTAATAGAGTGTTAGCCTGTTTCAGGTCGCCATCTTTAGGGACAGCATTGCACTCACTGTTGACATTGGCCATGTTTCACTATACCGTGTTTAGGTAGATCATTCCACTCAGGGTTGACATTGGCCATGTGTTACCATACCATCTTTAGGGACAACATTGCAGTCACGGTTGACATTGGACATGTGTGTCACCTCACCATGACATATAATAGTTGCTGAAACTCCATTTCTTTAGGATGAATATGTCTTATGTGCCACATGTCACTTCATCATGGTGAACATGTGTGCCAAGTAGCTTGGAAGTCCTATGATGCATGGTTAAGATGTGAGCCTGAAAAAGTACAGTCCAATCAAACAGTACTCATTTTGACCTTTGACCTCTAAGTGTGACATTAACATTTGATGTACAGGCATGTGTCTTGTGCGCCACATGTCACCTCATAATGGTGAACATGTGTGGCCAGTAACTTGGGAATTCTATGACACATGGTTTCTCATTTCGCCATTTGACCTCTAAGTGTGACCTTGACCTTTGAAGTACAGGCCTGTGTCTTATGTACCACATGTCACCTCATCATGGTGAACAAGTATGCCCGTTAACCTGCGAATCCTATGATGCATGGTTGAGATTTGAGCTGGACAAGGTACAGTACTATCATACAGTACTCATTTTGACTTTTGACCTCTAAATGTGACTTTGATATGTGAGGTACAGGCCTGGGTCTTGTGCGCGACTCGTCACCTCATCATGGTGAACATGTGGTGAACATGTGTGCCTAGTAACGGTTATGGTGGTGGAATGGGCGGTTATGGAGATGGAATGGGCGGTTATGTTGGAGAAATGGGTGGTTATGGTGGTGGAATTGGTAGGTTATGGTGAAGGAATGGGCGGTTATGGTGGTGGAGTGGTCGGTTATGGTGAATGAATGGGCGGTTATGGTGGTGGAATGGACGGTAATGGTGGTGGAATGGGCGGTTATGGTGGAGGAATGGGTGGTTATGGTGGTGGAATGGGCGGTAATGGTCAAGGAATGGGCGGATATGGTGGAGGAATGTGTGGTTATGGTGGTGGAGTTTTCGGTTATGGAGGAGGAATGGGTGGATATGGCGGAGAAATGTGCGGTTATGGGGGTGGAATGTGCGGTTAGGGAGGTGGAATGGACGGTAATGGTGGAGGAATGGGCGGTTATGGTGGAGGAATGTGTGATTATGGTGGTGGAATGGGCGGTTATGGTGGTCTAATGGGCGGTTATGGGGATGGAATGGGTGGTAAAGGTGGAGAAATGGGTGGTTATGGTGGTTGAATTGGTAGGTTATGGTGAACGAATAGGCGGTTATGGTGGTAGAGTGGTTGGTTATGGAGGAGGAATGGGCGGATATGGTGGAGAAATGGGCGGAAAAAGCGGTTACGGAGGTGAAATGGGTGGTAATGGTGGAGGAATGGGCGGTTATGATGGTGGAATGGGCGGTTATGGTGGTGGCATGTGCGGTTATGGTGGTGGAATGGGCGGTTACGGAGATGGAATGGGCGGTTATGGTGGAGGAATGGGTGGTTATGGTGGTGGAAGTGGTAGGTTATGGTGAAGGAATGGGCGGTTATGGTGGTGGAGTGGTCGGTTATGGTGGTGGAATGGGCGGTAATGGTGGAGGTAGATCGTTTATGGTGGTGTAATGGGTAAGTTATGATGGAGGAATGGGCGGTTATGGGGAGGAATGAGCAGTTATGTCGGAGGAAAGGGTGGTGGCATTGGAGGAATGGGAGGTTATTGTGGAATGGGAGGTTATCGCATGGGTAGAATGGGCGGTTATCATAGTGGAGGAATGAGTGGTGGAATGGGCAGTTATTACAGTAAGTGTTGTTGTCTTCTTTCTTAAAATAGTTTACTATAAAGTTGTTGTTATCTATTAGGCAATAGGCATGAATGCACATTTGTTTTCTCTACAAAGATTTTAAACGTGTTAGTTATTGGGTTGTTTACCTGCACAATGTGCCAGTCAATTCGAGATACTGTTTGATAGGCATTGTCCTTTTTTAACAGATTGCGTTGATCCTATGGAAGATCTGTATCTCTTTTCGCAAAAAATACGCCATTGGTTGATTCTTAGCTCTGTTCCGGGAAAACCAAACGTAGCGTATCAGTAATATCTGTGAAAAAAGTTGTCTGTACATCCATCAATTTGATCAAAATCTTATCCTTATATGCTCTCACTGTAAGAGATCGTGAATTCCAATCAGATTGCGCATCCATGGTTAGAATCCAAATGGATAATACTCTACATCAATTGTTTTGGAACCTTTTATGGTTTATTGGCAAACAGTATAGTGTCATATCAGACGTATCAGGATCTGCACTGGTTGCAAATACGTTATGCTTGGTTTGTTACGATATTATCATTGTAACATGTAATAAAATCAACTTTCTATTTTTGCCTTTTTGAACTTCTGTTCTGTATTTACACAAACATTCAATATATATGTATTAAATATTTCTTTTATATATATTTCTTTAAGTTTTCTATAAATATTGTCTGAAGCATACATGATAATTGGCTTGTCTCTCTCCTTTTAATTGGAATTTATGTTTCACAATCTATGATCTTTTATAGAGGAATACACAATACTTAATCAAATGAAAGGACGTTGAGAGTTGTATTAGAATAAACATTTTATCTATCCAACAGCAATATAAAGACTACCTTCAAATTATATTTCAAACTGCATGGTATGCATCAAGTTGAACAACCGAAACTGTCTCTGTCTGGTATGCGATAATACTTCAGAAATACAGACATGCGTGTCGTTCATACCGTTTATTATTTATCCGATATGCCGCGTTCATACTTCACTTCAATGGGACATAAGAGGGTTGATATATTGGTACGAGTTAAATGCCGTTTTCAACCTGTTTTCAGTTTTCAGTGTAGCAAAGGTTAATATACATTGCAACACTTGTACTGCCTTGCTATAGAACTAGCTTTTATAACGACGTGGTAGAGCGTTCGCCTTCGGATCAAAAGGTCCAAGCTCCGAGCCCTGGTCAGATCTGATTTTTAGGACTTTGACATCAGTTATATAACAGCGGCTAGTTCACTTAACCATGGGTCTCTCGCTAGAGTTTTCAACACATCTGTTTTCTAAAGCAACTGACTAACTTCCCACAAAGTCGATTTTACCTTATTGGAGCAGGAAATGAAGCTTATTAAAATGACTTTAGTCAGTCATCGGAAAGATTCAATGGCCGAGCTGGGGTTCGATGAAACGACCAGGGGACTGATACCTTCGTCTCTACATTTTGCCCTGCCGCAGTCCGACTGGATATCTTTGGGTTAGTGGGGAGGGGAGGGGAGAGAAACATGGAAAACCTTTAGTCAAATTGATTGATTGGGATTTGCCGTTTTCAACAATTTGTTCAATGACTTTCCTGGCTTTTTCACACCAATTCTCTACACAATACTCTTTAAAATGATATGAAATTGTTTATACAGACTATGAGCCAGCTTGTAAAAGACGAATGATGGTTGCCGCAATGACTTTTGCCAAACGTCGTAATGAATCTTGGCCAAACTGTGGTTCGACCACACAACCCCTGATTTGGCAGGCCACGGCTCTCCAGATTGAGCTACCAGTGCTGCACAGATAAATGCATTTCTAATTGATTATAAACATATTTACATGTAAGTGAGTTTACATCTTTAAGAACGGCTTAGTCTGAAACTCGTCTTATATCAGTCATTGAACATGGTGCAATGAAACAAGAAGTGTTCCTCATTCTAAATTTAATTAGAACAATTTGGCCCACTTCTTAGTAAGCATATTTGTCTGACTAATTTATGTTAATACAGTCAATATATAATATATGCGAGAAATTTATCGAAATCAATTGATAAAAACGGATCTTATTAAATCTTTTAAATAAACATGTAGTTTGTGTTTGTAAACGTCAAAGCTTGGTAACATGAATACATGCACAATCTTGTTTTCATTCGTGGCACATTGGTTTAACCAGACGTATACAAAGCCATGACTATATAATAAATACTCTTTCCACGGTGACTGCATCGTACAAGATAGGTTTTGGGTATCTATGGCTAGACGTTTTAAGCAGGCGAAATTCAATTTTGTTTTGTTTCTCAGTGAATACATATGGTAATGCCCTAACTGGTTGTATACAAATGAATTTGAACAATGCCTCGATATATTTACAAAATAACAGATGCATTTGCACTTGCCGGAGCTGGATGAAAACCCCAGACGTCTGAACCATAATTAAATATCGGCGCTATTTTTTAATCGGATATCTTCAACAGGATTTTGCCAGGTACTCTTCCAAATTTTGACAAACCTGTTTTTAAGGCAAAAAGAGCTGATGCTAGTGTCATTTGAGTCATATGTCATAATGCCTTTGTGGAAAGGACATTTCCTAAAAACTTATAATAAGGTTCTACTGCAATAGGATGTTCGTCCAAGAGCCACTTATCGTAGCCACGTAAACGTCAATCCTCTCGTTAAACGATAATTTTTGTTTTCGATTTATTTATTAAAAGGTAAAACCTTTTACAATATAAACTTAGCCTTTTAATTACTAGCTGAAGCTGAAGTTTAGTTCGGCAAATAGTACCAGGTCGTCTGTGTAAAGAAACACGTATAACATTAAGTGAAACACCTTATATAGTTTCATCTTGTATAATAAATGACTTTAAATTGTTTATAAACAGTAAAACATTGTACAGCCGTGTTTCAAACCAGTTCGACAATTGAACAACTATGATATAGTATCAACATCAAATTATCATATATTGCTTTTATTATATTTTGCATTTTACTACTAATTTCATACATTTGAAGTTATTCAAACAATAGGTCTCGGTTAATCCGATCAAAGTCCTTTTCGAATTCAACAAAGACAGCGTAAAGTCGACCGTTTAGTTTTCTGAAGCATTTACGAACTAACGAATCTTAAACAAAAACGTTATCAGACGTACATTTATACCCTTTCCGAAAGCCAATATGTTCCTCGCCGACGATACTATAATCGTATGACTATTATGTTAAGCGTTCATTTAGAATTGATGTAAAGACTTAACTTAAACTTGGTAATAGACTGATATCGCGGTAATTAGAATGTACAGTTTTGTTACCACTTGTATGCATCGGCTGAATGGACGCTTTTAACCTCTCAATAGGGTAATATCCATTGTTATTTAATTATGCATATATAATAGGTAGACTAGATGAGCCGCGTCTTGCGTTATGGGGTTTAACTGCGTCTGCGTAGAGTGAAGACATAATGTACACGAGTATTTGTATCCGCACTGTTTCATTAAAACAAGACCTAAACTTCGCTTACTCGTATATAGGTCTCAGATTGACCTCTGACAAAGTCAATCGAAGTATCGCTTATCAAAAAGTGCGATGTAAATCAGGTGAGACACATATCAAGAAGCAATGATTGACGAGTTCTCCCATTATACAGCAGTGGTGTTCGTTGTATCGTGCGATTTCATTGGAGAGCGAAGTAATTTCGTCTTGTTTTATTGAGATTGCTCTGGCATCTAAATTGTAATAACATGGCTACGTTGTTTTACAAGGGAATTAATCGGATACTACGTTTTCATTGTTAGATGAGTTGCGTCCCTTGAAGGAAAAGCAGCACGATAAACACTTTTCATTCAATATTTCAAATGATGTCTTCACCAATTTAAAATGAATAACATAACGGCAACACTCAATTATCCTTATATCGCATTCTTACGAACATTACTTAAAGATAAAGATGAATGATAGAAATCAATATTAGACAGAGCAGGAAATATTAAAAAATACAAGCGGTATCAACATTTAATGTATATTTTTTTTAACCGTATTGGTTATAAAAATGTCTTCACGGTTTTGTCAATCAATTACATAAATCAATTCAGTACTAAAGACATATTAAGCCGTAACAGTGTGTCACATACAGACCTATTTGTGCGCCTCTACAACTTACGACTTTTAAAAGCATTGTGGCAATGTGAAAAATTGGTCATGAAGAGCAATTTGTCCTTTTTACAAACTTCTTTCATCTCTTTTCAAAGATTTTGTTTATAAAAATGTTCCATATTTTTGTCTTTATATATACAAAGTCGTCTTCTGCAAATGTGTTGTATGAGGTGTTGAATTCATCATATATAACTCCATATTAACCTCGTCCAGCAATTTGAGTTCTTAATGCAGCTGCTTATAGTCTGCGTACAGTGTCGACAGATACGTCACGGTCCGTCCACGTGTTATTCAGTCATATATCCTTTTGACAAAATACCTGTACTGTTTGTAACCCAATTAGTTGAACGCAAATTCAACTGTATTTGATTTTTTGTTTACAGAGAGTCAATTAGATCCAAAATTCAAAGTGATGTGGGGTCTTATTGCAGCTGCTTATAGCCTGCATACAATGTCGCCGGATTGTTCACTCTCCTTCCACGTGTAATTTAGTCCTACATGTACATCCTTTCGACAACATTCTATACTTCTCTGTAGCCCAATTAGTTATACGCCAATTCACCTGTATATGATCGCTCTACAGAGAGTCAATTAGATCCCAAATCAATAGTGACTTGGGGTCTTTTTGCAGCTTGTTATAGCCTGCTTACAGTGTCGCAAGATCCTTCACTTTACGTCCACGTGTAATTTAGTCCTTTCGACAAAATACTTTACTTCTCTGTAGCCCAATTAGTTGTACGCCAATTAACCTGTATATATCTCTTTACAGAGAGTCAATTAGATCCCAAATCGAAAGACACAATATATATATAGAACAAAATGATAACTATCCTCTTTTCTTTCAAAATATATAACGCACCTGCGTAAACGCCCTTTTTCTAATAACTTTTTTCAACCGATGTCATAGTATTGCAATACAGGTAGTAACATTTTAATGCTTCATCCATAGCCTAAACGTGTTTACTGCAATAATCATGAAGACTCTTTATTCAGGCTCATCGCTACATCAGCTACCAACAGTAGGTACGCTTTGTGATTGCCGATCATCAGTTTAAACATATTTATTTCCAATATTTACATATAAAAAAATTATAATTACACTTTAATAAACTGGATTGGGACGATAGATTTAATCTTAACATGACCCTCTCCAAAATTAAACAATTTATAATTTAACAAGCAGACACACATTTCAAATTAAGAACAAGAAGACGAAGAAGACGAAGAATGCAAAGAAGACGAAGAACAAGAAGTAAAAGAAGAACAAGAACAAGAAGAAGAGGGAGAAGAAAAGAAAAGAAGAAGAAGAAGAAGACTAGACGGTAATAGCAACCTTGATAAACGATCCAGTTACTTGGTACTGCTTAGTGTCAGAAATGTATTGATGGACAGCTTCAAATATAATCATGTTTGTTGCATAATCCAATAAGTTAATTCCGTCCAAAATAATCTGAAGTGATATTGATGTGTCGTCCTTTGCTCATTTAAATGTTTACATTCAATGAAATAGTGAGGAGAAGATTCAATATTCCCACATGTGCAAATAGGGGAATTTACAATATTTTTGTTATTTAAGTGATGATTGAGTGCACTGCAATTTGTTCTTAAGCGTGTGTGGAGTATTTGAAATTTTCTGTCGTCGTAATAATACATTTTGTTAGTTTTTGGTGAAGTTAAATTCAAGAAAGGTTTAAAAGAGTTAACATATTCTATATTTCTAATTTCCATCGGTAAAGAATTCCAATCATGGATAGTAGATGGTAAGAAAGAATTGTCATAAAGTTCGGTTCTTATAAGAGAATTTAAAAGGTTGTTGTTTCTTAGTCTAATATGGTACCAACTTGTTGCGGAACTAAAGTAGAAAGATAACCTGAAACAAGACATTTTATCATTTAAAATATAAGTCTCGTTTGATTTAATGACTCCGATCCATATTCCGGATAAGGTTAATTGAGAGAAACAAGTTTGATGCAACCTGTTACAATACGGGCAGCCTCATTTTGAATGGTTTTAAGAGCATGTCTTTCATATTGCGTACAATTGTTCCAAATTACACCAGCATATTCAAATACAGGTATAATAAAAGATGTATAGGTTATAAGTGATTTTCTATCTAAGATTGATTTTTTTATTGTTTTTTATTCTTGTCCGTGCCTTTTGTTTGATACTTTGTATATGGGGATGCCAATAGCCATCATTTGAAATAATGTCACCGCCATGTGTGTGTTGGTCAATCGAAGAAATAACTAAATTGTGCATTAACACATCCAGATTCAGAATTAGCTGGATAACAATTAATTAGCCATACATTGGCCCATCTTGATATGTGTGTGATATCATCCTGCAACCTGAGTGCAGCTTCATCAGGCGAATCAATAATGACATGCCAATTGGCATCATCAGCAAAAAGATTTATAATACAACCTATTGCGGTTACTATGTCATTGGTATAGACAAGAAAAAGGAGAGGTCAAACAATCGAGCCTTGAGGAACACCAGCAGTAACTTCAGAAAAATCTGACATTACCACAGGAACAACAACACGTTGAGATCTATTCGAAAGATATTTCGAGAACCATTTGAGATCATTACCATTTTTACCAGCGAATTCAAGTTCATAAAGGAGACCGCGTTGCCAAAGCTTGTCAAACGCCATACTTATAGAAAAAAACATTACACAAGGCTATTATCCAACGGATGGCACCATGAGTTAAAGAGAAATGTTAACTGAATAACTGTGGACTGCCCTGGCATTAAACCTGACTGACATCAGGTAAGAAACTGATTTAAGATTGCCTTCGCGAATGAAAGTGTTCGGATATTCGTTAGAATGTTTCAATGAAATCTGAATAAATAAACAAGTCTTAAGCTCATAAATCTAACCTCCTGATCCACTGAACATAACACTTTGACTTGTGGAACGGATTTCGTGACGCCTATGCCAACAGTATAGAGACAAGTAAGATGGCGCATTTGTACCGTCCGACCAGGCTCCCTACTGCTGATTGCGTATCTCAATATGTTTATATTAATATATAACAGAAATTCCCACTTGGATGTTGGCAACAAATGGATTATAAATTATCAATCGAAAGTCGTCCGTCGTAAGGGATCAGATCTTTAACTACGGAAAATAAGAGGGCTACTCTTCCTAGTCAATTAGTATCGAATTACAACAGAAAAGATCACTCAATTTCGATTAAGAGTATCGATCATTATGTTTGATCTTGTTAAATTCTTGTTATATGTGTATGTTAATTGTAATATGTTTTTATATTATGAAAATGACAAGAAACTGTACAGTTTACGTCAATCAAATTATTGTCATTCTCCTAATATTGGCTACAGACTCTTCTAAATGCAAAGATGTGCAAGGCAAGTTAAAAAAAGTCAGCATTGGCAGGATTAATTATTTCACTTCCAAGGGCAATTAAAGACTTTTGCAAATAATGCCGTTTCAAGTGAGACAGATCATAACGAAATGTCTCTCCTGAAATCTGCATTGTTTGCCCATTGAACATTACATTTTACCAGATTTCCTGTTTGCCGAACAATGGAGGGATCCAATTTTCTACATGGAAGAACTGACTTTCTGAATTGGACAGTGAAGTAGTTTAATCGAATGTCTCGCGAAGTTGGACTAACACAATATTGAGATGCTAACAGTGCTTTAATCAGTTGTAAATATGATTTATTTTGAAAAATTATGATGTTTCAACATCAACATTTATAGGTAATGTTATGCCACAGTAGCGATACCTGTTTTTGTACATGTATTGTTCTACGGAAAGCGTGGTAAAATTGATATCTAACCAGACCGAAGGTCCAGAGAAATGACAAATTGTCCACACTCCGAGTACACAATAGGCATACAAAGACAGGAATCGTTACTGCAATATACTTTTATTTTTCAAATATACCTAGCATAACTTTACATGTCATTGTGCTATAATGTATTTCATCATTCTTTGTTGTATATACTACTGATCGATTATGTTGTATAATGTGCCGATGTTTTGAGTTTCAATTGCTCAAATATGCAACACGAAACTCCTTTTCCAGTGACGTTATCGATGCCATATGCAACTCAAAAGCCATTATTGAAGCTGATAGTTTACTTTATGTTGTAGTATGTACAAAGAACACACAATTTAATATACGACAAGGAATATAAAAGATTCTAAACTTCAAAACTACTCTATCAGAAGATCACTTAAGCATCTAGTCGACCCAGTTTGTAAATATTGTAACCTTAGACGGAAACGAAACAATTTGTCTATGACGACCTTTAAAAGAGCGATCGTCTGCGGAAACCAACCGTCGGCCATATCTAACTTATAAGATCCAGATAAACCAGCACATCAACGTTCCTTAACCCTTTCAAAAATATAGACGCTTTGTCAAAACTCTTCTGCAGACGACTCCTTGAAATATGAGAAATTGCTCATGATTGCTCATGCTTTACTGTTTTCAACTCTATTCATCAATAATACTTCCATTTGTGGAGATTTTCTAAATATTATCAAAATCATCTGCTGCAATTGTGTTATATGTGGGAAAGGTTTAATCAATGAGATCCAGCCATGCGTCCGTTAACATCGAGACAAGGTTATGCTCATCGTTATTGCTAGCCGAATGATTTTTCGTCGAAACTGTAAGAAACATATGACAACTTGCTTGCTTGCACTGTTTAACCATGAACCAGCCTAGCCAAATTTAAACTCATCCAATGTTAAGCATCTAAGAAATAACGAGAAAGATGTGAACTTTTTTCAGTTACAACAATAAGCCAAAACAGATTGATTGGAAAGAGTGTTTCTCTGCACAGGCATCGGAAGTCGTTTGTAAAGTGAAAGGTAAGACGAGCAATTTAGAAAATGTTCAATGACCCAATCGAATCCGGGATACCTTGGCTTCTATTAACATTCAATGAGCTAAATAATGGACAGCAATCTGAATTCAACAGCCGAGAAATAAACGATAAGACGAACATTTCAACATTTATGCTTTATTTAGAAATCACAAATATTACTTAATTTGACCAAAGTCTGGTTCAATCAAAGTCGGTTGATCGGTTTTCGTTCATCTGGATCTGTTTGCCATAACCAATTTAGTGTTCGTTTCCAGATACACTTATCCCTTTTTATCTGTAAAAAGTAAACAAATGAATTTATTTATATAATGAATGTGTAAAAACATATAATGATTAAGACAAGTTATTGTGAGGCTGTGATTATTACATCAGAACCCTTACACACGAAAAGTAATAACTATGTCAGAGATTTCCTTCAATATTCGCTGTAAAGCATTTGTTTTATTATATTGTGTTTTAAACTACTTCCACCATTATAAAAGGTTTTTTCTGCTATATAACAACGTTCCCTGTGTAAGTTAACAGTATTACTGATTCATTTATCTTAACACCAGTGAGAGAGTCGTAATGTTAAACCTCAGTACCCTGACTGCCGAGGAGGGAAAGCCATTACTATCATTTTAATATTTGTGAGTAAAACACTGTCTGGAATTAAAACCGCGACCTCCCGTACCTGGACGCTTAACCAATTTGTATTAAAGTTTTATATAGTCACGGATGAAGAAAATTAACATGTTCTAGTCATGACATTTCAGGGAATGAACTAGCCAGCAAAGTGTCTGGTCAGTTAAAGTGCCGGATATACAAGAGGGTGTTCTTCAAAGGTCATTGTCATTTATTTATGAATCATCTTAATTCAATCCATCAAGTTTTCATATATATATATATAACACAGAAACACTTACAGTATGATCGGCGACCATATCCGCCTCCATAACCGCCACCATATCCGCCTCCATATCCGCTTCCATATCCGCCTCCATATCCGCCTCCATAGCCGCCTCCATATCCACGTCCACCTCCATAGCCGCCACCATATCCGCCTCCATAGCCACCTCCATATCCACGTCCACCTCCATAGCCGCCTCCATATCCGCCTCCATAGCCACCACCATAGCCGCGTCCATAGCCTATTCCAGACCCGCCTCCATAGCCGCCTCCATAGCCGCCTCCATATCCTCCTCCATATCCGCCCCCATATCCACCACCATATCCACCTCCATAGCCGCCTCCATAGCCGCCTCCATATCCACGTCCACCTCCATAGCCGCCTCCGTATCCGCCTCCATATCCGCCTCCATAGCCGCCTCCAATGCCTATTCCAGATCCGCCTCCATAGCCGCCTCCATATCCGCCTCCATACCCGTTGCCGCGTCCATATCCGCCTCCGCTATCTAAACAAAGATATGCATTTTATATATTTATTTGATGTGAAATGTACATTTAAGGTCGATACATCTATGCATGTGTAACTTTTGTTTAAAATAATTTGACAGTCTGATTATCAAAGAAATAAAATGATGAACGGGTTTGACCTTTGGGGTGTTTTTGATAAAAACGTCCCGTGTACTGACTAGGATTCCATGAATCTGACAACAGCGTCAGTCATACAAGCTGAAAGCTTGTTTCGCAATTATTGTTAACAAAGTAAGCTTAGAGTAAGAAATAGAAAAGAAGAATAGCAATGACCTAAACAGACAGATATTCCGAGAGAGATAACAAAAATACGGGATGTATAGACGGAGTCAGACAGGGAAAGTAAAACAGATGTTTATATTTACATTTATGGCACGCAGCTACTGCGATCAAGGCTGCTAGAGTAAGAATGATCTTCATGTTTTTTCTGTAAAGAAAGAGAACAAAGTTGAAGCTTACATTTGATCAAATCTTTTAGCACCAATGGCAATATTGAGGTTTTTATAAACAATACATTTCAGATTATTATTTGATGTTCACGTATAGTTTTGTTTATGTAAATACTGAGATACATGCGTTTGTATAAGTCAATCTATAATCTATCTTTCTATCACATTTAGGTGAGTCAGCTTGGTTAAGAGCTGTCTCACTTGAAATCAGCTTCGTTTGCCTTTGAATTATAACTATTCCAAAACTCTAATAACATGCAAAATTGAGTGACCCGATTTTGAACATAGAAGATTCCACTTTATGGAATTGTGCTCTACCAGAATTAACACAGTAACAATGTTTGAGAGGTGCTCGAAGAAAATCAACCTTAGCTAATTATTACACGACGAGCATGTGCAACTATGTTAAGAATTCATCTTGATACTTCTTTGCAGAAGTTCCTCGATACCCCCTCTATGACAGGGATGCGCTGACTCATCTGGATCTACAGTGATTGCAAACGCCTTGCAATTGGTATTAGCAGAGCTCAACTCATTTGAGCAATTCTCCAAAAGTTGTCACTATTTCTAGTTTCAGCTGACATATTTCAGTATTTTTAGTTTTCACAACCAGCTAATGCTTTCAATGATATTATAGCTATATGTTTAGTGCCAGTGCTAATGTAATGTAATAATCTTAAATCAGGTACGTGTATAGGGCGTTTCAAATCATTTGAGCCGTTCAAAAAGAAAACCAACAGTATAGACTCTGCGTAATGTAGACCCAGATCAGCCTGCGCATTCAGCTCAGGTAAATCCGGAACAACACATTCCGTCTCAGGGATATAGAGGTATAGAGTAATGCTTCCTGAAACAGAAAATCCACAGGAGGCGAAAAGTGTATGTGCGGTTTAGTCTGCGCAGCAGATGATATGGGTCGATACTTTGCGCAGAGTCCATAATGTTTGTTTTCTCTTGTTACTGCTCATTTGTCTTTTAATCATTTACAAGGTTTTACGACAATTTGTAAAGCCAGTTAATTTGCATAAACAACAAGATTCTGATTGGACGATATTTTTGATATTAATACGCCTGTATATTTAATGAATTTCGCGGGAAATATCTGCACAGTATTTGTGTGACAGTCGGTTATGTTACATTGTAAAACCGTAAAATTATTGAGTTTGATATTTAGTTTGAGTTTATGTGGAGTTCTTAGTCTTTACTGTGTCTTTGATCTCGGTTTTAATTTTGTTCCTGTTGTTCGTTAACAAAGAAGTACTTTCCGAAAGAATTCTGGTGAAGTGGTTTGGGATCCGGCATTATTGCGGACGCAGCAGTATTCATTATATAGTGCTTTGAGCATTTATTTATATTTTTTGTGTCACCGATTTCGCTATGGCGTATTCAAGACCTTCCAGGGACAAACCAATCGTTGATTACGGTCAGTTGAATGAGAAAGGATTCCCTTCCGATACTAATTATTTAACGGACGATCCCTGTGTAGAAGAAGAACCAAACGTCAGCTGGGAAAAGGCCAAAAAAAATACTACTTCCGGTATGACTTACTTGGATCAGAAAGAACAGTTGGAGGATAGATTGAGGGGTTTGGAGGAAGAAAAAAGGCTCGAAGAACTGCGTGGGAAGATTCGAGCGAAAGAGGACTAGCTTTCAAAGCTTCGTCGTGAAGCTGAAATCTACACCAAAACAGAAAGGTAACCTGTTTTACTGTTGACAATTTAAGAAATGAACCGAATTAGCTAAACAAAGCTCGGAAGGAATTGAAAATTTAGGTCTGGTAGCCGTTTCTGGTACAGAGGAGGAGTCAGACGATGACAGCGATGAAAGCGGACATGTTTCTGTTAAACATTGCAAATCGAGGTTTCGGGCTAAGAAATCGGGTTTAAAGGCAAAAGCTTCTGACTCTGTAATTCATACTCAGAAATATCCTCATGCGCACCTTAGGTTTGAGTTCATCAACCATTCAATATAATTTGACGACCTTGATATTAATATGTTCGTCGCGGGCGAATTAGAGATTGTATCTTAACATGCATTGCCAGCCAAAGAAAAGTCTGCTCGGCTCGAACTATTGAAAAGACTTATGTACCTTAATAAGTCAGTTGATTTTAATGTAATTAAATCTTTGTATGCAGCCATACTACGTGAAGTTGAGTTGGGATATATAAAGTGGGGAGATGATTTTAATTACATAGAACTCTTCGTATAATAAATATAGCTTCAGGCCATAATCTGACTTTTCGCAGGGTGCGAATTCACACAAATCAGAGGGAAAAAATTGGTTTTGTTCCCAATTTCAAAGGAATAAGTGTAATTTTAAAGAGTCTCACATGGTAATTGTCAAGGGGAGAAATCGTTTAGTAAAGCACATTTGTGCCTCTTGTTGGCAGAAAGACAAGAAGGAATTGATCCACCTTGAATGTTCGTCGGCTTGTTCATATAACACTGCCTGACTCTTTTCTGTTTCAAAGCAACGCCTTGCATGTATGGAAAAGGCTGCTGATTCTATGTTGTTTTTTTAAAATCTAAGTTCAATCATGTTGACCAAATTCAAAAAAATTGTAATCACGGGGGTAAATGTTTAATTTGCAATAGGGTAAAACCTGTTTTAATTGATGAATCGATTAAAAAACTTGATATACATAGGTTAGTGAAAGCATCAGGAAAATATAACTTTGAATGTAAAAGAATCCCAGTTAATTCAAAATTCAATACTAATTTTATGAAAAGAATGCTTCATGGATATAATGAATTACAGGTTTGTGAACTACTAAAATATGGGTTTCCAATAGGGTTTGTTTCAGACCCGAAGAAAATTAATAAGAAGTCAAAGGTTAAAAATCATAAGGGAGCGGTAGAATTCCCCAAGGAAATTGAGAAATATTTAATGGAAGAGGCTTCGTTCAGAGCAATTATGGGTTCTTTCAAAAGTAACCCTTTTACGGAACATCTCTTTTTGTCTCCATTAAATTTAGTACCAAAATCAGCTTCTTCTGAGAGAAGGGTCATCTTGGATCTTAGTTTTCCTAAGAAAGGGAATAGTGTAAATAGTTATGTACCTAAGGATCGGTATTTAGGCGACAGTGTAGATCTGTTTTTTCCCAATGTAGATGATTTTATTTCTTTATTTTTAAACAAGGGTCAGTGTGCCTTATTGTATAAGCTTGACTTGAGAAGAGCCTATAGACAAATAAGTATTTGTTCGTCAGATTATAATCTTGTCGCATTTAAATGGAAGAATCACATCTTTTGTGATACAATCTTACCAATGGGTCTTCGTTCCTCAGCTCACATATGTCAAAGGGTTACTAATGCCTTTTCCTTTATGATGTTAAACATAGATTTGGCAGTTCTGAATTACTTGGATGATTTTGGAGGAGTAGAGCATGGAGACATGGCATGGTTTGCCTTTTCTGTTATGAGGAACATTTTTCTTCAGAGAAGCTTTGGATAAAGGTCACTAATTAGTCCTTTAATTTAATTTAAAGATATTCGACTTTGTCCAGTGAAGGCTTATGGAGATTTAATGAAATTAAATGTTTATCATTCAGCTGGAGCTCTGTTTGCTTTACCTGATTGAAAGTGTATTACTTATTATTTGCTTCAAAAACAATTACAAACTTGCATTTCACAGTTGAAGTTAGACGTATCCTTATTTTCAACTCAATCTTTTACAAGAGGTTTTGCCACTTTGGCTTTTCAATCAAAGGTCTCGCCTGAAAAAATTCAAATTCTGGGTGATTGGAAATCCGACGCCTATAAGTTGTATCTCTTTGCAGATGTACAAGTTCATATCATTTCGGACTCAATAGCCAAACATGTGACCGGTATCAATTTCACCGTACTCCATGCCTTTCCTGGCATTAATATATCTAGACTGGCAAAAAGATTAGAACGTTTCCCAGAAATGTTATATGCTGATCATATTATTCTGCATGTTGGTACTAATGATATTACTTCATTATCAGTGCCGGAAATTCTTAGTGCTTTTAACAATTTGTTCACTGTTATTTCTCGTTTGTCTGCTACCAAAATCATTGTTTCTAGTATCCTTCCAAGAGCACTTGATCATCAAAAGTATGGAGAGAATGTGAAATCTGTAAATTCTGGTCTGAAGAAGATATGTTCTCAGCTAAGCTGCATTTCCTGCATTCTTTAGACCGTTTTTTAAGTTTGGTAAGCCGGTCCGAGAGTTATTTGCAGTCAGAGATGGTGGTTTACATTTAAACTTGGAAGGTACTAGACGCTTGAAATTTGTATTCATTAATATGGTTTCTCATTTGTTAAAGAAATTGTAAGTTTATACTTAATTGATACAGGATGATCATCATTACATAAATGAATTCATTATCCTTTTAAAGGAGGTATTCACTTCTTTATGGATCATTTGGGGGGCCTCTTTAATGAAGGTATGTTACTTTATTGGAGGCTGTTTTCGGTGGTGATAGTACTTGATATTACTCCGGAAAAGGGGTTGGGGGTGGGAGTGTTGATCATCTGTTCAATTAATTGTGTATGTATTGTGTGTATGTTTTCATTTTTACATGTATGCCTCTTTGTTTTTGTTTTTATTTTATTTTGATGTTGCTTTTGCTTCCTTTGGGGGAGGGGCTTGGTTTTGGCAGTTATATAGGCTGGCAAATGGTCATATGTATTTTGTCATTATCATAATTGTATATTGTTTCATGTTTATTCCTCTGCTGTATTGCTTTAATAATTTGTTCTTATCTGTGTTTAAGCTACAGCTATGTTTATATATTTATTTAGTTACATAAGCCTGTATGAAGCTTTTGGAGTTTTGTAACCGACTGACAAGCTCAGTACATCCTAGTAAAGTCATCCTCATGTATTTGTGTGTTTCTCTTTATTTCTTGCTTATGTTAGTGCTAATTTACGTTCATATCTCTGTTCCAATTACCAGATTGGAGTTGGCATATAAAAAGGTAACAATTTTATCTCAAATAGTTATGTATGACAATATACGCTTTTTTTATTCGACATTTCAGGCCTATGCCTTCTCTAAAATTTAACAAAGGTTATTCACTGACTATGTAGTCTGACATGACTATGGTTATATCAATGTTAAATCAATCCCTTTTCTATCGAATACATCATTTGGAGGATGTAAAATGTACAGTTTCTCGTCATATCATGTAATTTTGTTGAAAGTAAACGACATATGTTCGAATAAGAGGTCTACTACTCCTACCGATACATGTGTAACCTTTGCATACTGATTCATAAAAAGGTTTGGAAAACAAATATATCTTACAATCTTACAATCTACCACGTATTATGAAGGTGATTATACCATTAATATTTAGAATGATATTTAGGTAAGAGATTAAAATGGTTCCCGTCATTTTGCACATAATCTTGCTGGACATAAACTGCTTGTCCGCATAATCTATGTAAAGTATCAGACAAGGTATAAATACATAATAAGGTCCAATGAAATAGGTCCAATGCATCCTATACATAATTACCATTTATATAATTAATTGAAAAAAATATCATACATATTCAATGTAGTCTGCTGAAGGTATCCAATTTCTGTTTTGAAATATATCTGTAAATGAAAGTATATACCTTGAATACAGCATAAAACATCGTGACAAATGGAGAAATTGCTCGTCATGAGCGATTTCTCTTTCTGTCACAATGTTTTCAAAATCTACATGTGAGAATAGGGTTAAAGGTAAAAAGTAAAAGTAAGTAAATGTATTAGTTTCGCTTACCTTTGAGGTTAACACTCAAACAGGAGGTGCATGATGACAGTTGAAGACCTGCTTATATAGTATGGGGACGCTTTGTTCTGCAAGCGTAGCCTTGTCATCATCATCAATTAAACTTATGATATATAACAACAAAGAAATGTATCGATATTATATATGGTGTGGCATGACAATGAATCGAGGTAAGAGTGTGTTACATGGATATGTCTTACCACATAATTTACATCGTGCCACATGCCCGAGAGCAAGTAATCAATCACACACGACAATTGTGTTCGATAAGGAAACAGTGCGAAGAAACACATTCTTAATCGCCGAGAAGGATTGATTGATGGATTGTGTGTTGCTTTATGCCGCTTTCAATATTTTGTCAGTTATATCATTGCATTTCCTGGGTAAGTTACCAGTCCCACTGAAACATTTATCCTGACACCAGCTTGTCAGTGGTAATGATTATCCCGCAATGAGGGCAGCCATTAAAACCATTTTTAAAGTATATGATGTGACCAGGCCGGGGATCGAACCCGTACCAACCGCACCTAATGTGGAGGCTCTACCACTATACCATCGAGGCGGTCAAAGGTGGACGAAAATAACTAAGTTACCAATACGCAAGTCAAGAGGGACAGATCCTGCAGCAAAATGTGTACAGTCACGCAAATACAACAAGACGGATAGAAATTCCCGTATTTGAATAGGTCAATACAGTTCCAAGTACGATAATATGACGTCACTGAAATACTAGGTCACGTCATTCAAAATGTGGTATTGTGACATGATTCACACATAAAGCAATTTGTATAATTCAATTTTATTTTGTTCTTAAAGCTATTCTAGGTATTTAATAAAAAGGGAAATTACGTTGGAGTAGCGATACCTCGGTTGGTATTGTACTAATTAGATCGTGGGTAAACTGACATCTCTCTCGACCTTTGGCCTCGCGAGATATAATATTTTCCACGTTCCTCGTAATACGATACAGTTCGACGTATCAGTATTGTTAGTCCTGTGGTTAACTAGTACTTTTCATCTGTAATTAATTGTTTTCAATAACATTCTAGTACCAATATATCGATTATTCTACTAAAAAAAGGAGAAAGTAAGCAATACCGAATCCAACAATCACATTAAGTGTCTTTCGCTTAACATTCGCTGTGGTAGGACAATCTGAATACATACCCAGATAATATGTCAAGGAAACGTAAGCGGCGTAAATCACGATTTAAAAAGAACATACGTATGACGCTAATCGGTTCGACCAGGTTTTTCTGTTTTAGACCGACGATTAATTTGGGTCTGTAGCTTTTTTCCTTTGTGAGGAAGACTATAATATGTTTTTCAGTTTAAAAATTTCCATTGCATTTTTTATCTATAGGTGCAATCGATTTATGAAAAAACGTAAAATGATTGTAAACACAAATTAAAGAACAAACTTTGGTCATAAAAAATGATTTTTAAAGTAATTGACTAGACTATAATAACGTCATGTCATGTGTTTTGCATAATCATAACATGTTTGGAATTCGTAATACTGTCGTCTATTATTAAGATCAAAAATAGATAAAGTAACGAGATGAAAACGCAATGAAAATATATAAATAGATTTATAATGAATTATGTTTAAACTGACCCGTAATCGATTCACCTGTATGATGGTATAGAAGCAAATGTGTAACTTATACTATCGGGGGAAATTTATCTATTTCGGCCCTTTTCTGATTTCACCTGGCGACTACATTTTGTAAACAATTAATATAACTGAAACAAGTTATGTAGGGGGTCATATTTCTGCTTAACCCTATTCCGTAACACATTCGGTTTCTGAAACCTCTGCAGCAGACGACCTCGAAAAAGTTCGCTGCCAAGGAAACATTGCTCATTATGAGCAAATTATCCATTTGCCACAATGTCTGATCAAGAATTATACTTTCATTTATAGATGTTTTATCTCCTTGCCAAGTTGTTTTGAAAGTCGTCGACAGCAGATTTGTTGTATGTTGGTAAGGGTTAATCATCTTGATATCAGACAAGCATATTCATTACATACTAAAAGAAGTGGACCAAGCTGGTCCTAAATCGATCACCTGAGTGATGATATACATGTGGTAGCAAATAACGGGGATTTTTTAAAATTAAGGTTGGATGAAACTGCAATGAGTGTAAACTGAAAATAAAATACCTTAAGGGAGAAGGACGTTTGTCATGTGGATTTTAATCTCCAATGAATTTGAAAGGAAATTACAGAGGAATCATTTTTGTGAAGGTTGGTTGATATCGATCAAGTGAATCAGGAGGAGATGTCGTTTAGAGCTAAAAACTAATTTAACCCTTTTATGATGTCCCCTGCCGGCTATGTTTTCCACCAAATCAATGCAGTTTGAACGATTTATTTAGAGGGTCATGAAGGAATCAATGTTGCTAAATGATCATAAAATTGTGACGAGAACTTTCAGAGGAATGCAATTATTAAGTTTTGTAAACTTGCCCAATTTCTGATTCCGCATGGTCACAATGTTATTCAACCAATCAATATGATTTCAACAGTTGTTGAGTTTTAGAATTGTTAGTTTAAAGTTTTAAAAGAATTTTAAAAGTTTAGGCATTTTATTTCCCTTTCTGATGCCGCAGCAAATCAATGTAAGAGATGTTATTTAAATGTTTCGACAATTCTGAAAAAGGACCACCAAAGAAACATCATGTGTAGTTTGGTTGTTATTGGTTATGTGGATTAGGAGAGCACATTTGAACTTCTTTTGACCTCTTTTCTGATTCCGCAAGATTGTCATGCCTTCCGCCATAACTACCATGGGTTTCAACAGCTCAAGATGGCTTGAACATTTGAGTGGATAAGGATTAGATTTCATTTGAAGCTTTAAGTTCATTTACCTCATTTCTGATTCTGAAAAAAATGCTGTGTCTTTAAGACAATCAATATGGTTTTACCAATTGTGTATCGCCTCCGTGGTGTTATGGTTGAGCATCTGCCTCCGGTGGAGGAGGTTACGAGTTCGAACGTTGGCCGGGTCATTCCAAAGACTTTAAAAATGGTAGTAATGGTTGCCCTCCTTGTTGCTCAGGGTTTCCTGGTTAGCATTACGACTGACTGGCTGGTGTAAGGATAAATGGGCCAGGAAACACCGTGTTATAACTGAAAACTTATTGAAAGTGGCGTAAAACACAAACAATCAATTTACCAATTGTTTACAGCAACCAAGGTTCTAAATAGAATTTAAGTCTTTGAACATTTTTTGATTATTTTGTAATTCTTGGCTATGTCAGAGTAGAAGGTAGCTACTTGAATAATTGTAAGGAAGGAGCAATTTCTCATATCAGAAAAATAAATTATTTTCTCATTTTTTATTATAGACAAAGATTATATAAAGAGAGGCATTATTGGTTCTCTCTTCTAGAGACGCTTAAAGTCGGTCTTCGTTTCTGTCCGTATGTTTGTTTGTGGTAAGCGTAGCGCAAAATCTATTCAACGGATTTCAACCAAACTTGGTAGGGATGAAGGGTCTAGGCTCTAGTTTGTCCTGCGAAAACTATCTCCTCCCACAGTTTTTCGAATTTAGAAACTACCCGGTGTGCGTTGTGTAGCCCATCAGTTGCTACATCGAATGATCGTCCCGATTTTTGATCCGTCTCTTCTTTTTCTTAATATTTGAGTTGCCGTAAGGGGTACCATTTCCGCGGAAAACACAGACACGTCAAAACTAAATATATCGACACAAAAAGAAATGGTTTCCTATTACCTGATCGCTGAGTGGCTAAAAATCCGGACACGACCAAATATCGACCAACCAGAGAGCACTTCACATAGCCATTACAACTTCCGTTTCCCGTACTTTTACACGAGGAGAAGAAATATTCAAGTGAATTTGATGCTGTTCTCGCGACAACTCGATAGCTTGTTTCATTATTCGTGCGGTGTCGTGAGAGTAGAGACAGGAGAGAACCATCGTCGCAGTATGCTTGTAATGATTTATTTCTTAATTTCAAAATATATTTTCTTTTCAGGAATAACATAATTCTATCATTTGTCATGATATTAAATGTTTATGCCCAAAATATATATGTACAAGCAAGTATTAGTGTTAACATGTAACCCTGGCCCACATGCAGATGACTTAAGACTTATAATAACTACCAGGGAAAAGACCCAGCCTCACAATGAGCACAGAACAACTTTAAAAAAAAAAAAGACAAGAGCCCCATGAAAGCCCTGATTTTTTTACTTTAGCCATAAATGGCAAAACAGCCCTGCCTCCTGGCGGCCATGTTTTGTCTTACAAATAACCATGGCTAGAAGGAATCTCAAAGAAGGTGGTGTGATGTTTATCGGATCCTCGTCTGCTTTGAAACCATCATGAAGTTAGATATCTGGACAATTTTAAGTATTACCTTAAAACAGATCAACAATCCTTCAATATCTGACAGTGCATTAGGGTCAGGACACGTATGTTACAGTAGCAGTTTGGAGTATAGGAGCTAAATATAACTTAGTTATAATAAACCGGTATGAAAACATTCTCTACATTAGAAGCCTTCTTTCCTGGCACTTATGTTTACATTATTAGGATGCAGCTGCATAAGATTCAAATGGTAAACACATCGACTGATGATATAGCTTGAAAAACTGTTCATTTTTGGACTGAAATTATTTGGAATAAAATAAATTTCTTACATTTACTGATTGTAGCTTAATACAATCCCCATTTGAAATTTAACTATCAGTCAAGTGACCCAGCTAATATATAATTCTTCTGAGACAGTGTTGGATCTGACCATACGTTAATCTGAATCTACGCTAGTGCCATCATATGTAACTATAGAAAGGTTTTCTTGCTCCAGAGACTTCAACAAATGTAGTATTGGCTTTCAACCATTGACACTCATGACTGCTGGTTTAGGCATTATGACTGCCTCACTTGTGTCAGAATAATTTGACAAGAAGTACTGGTAATTTACACAGAAAATAATGTGATATAATTGTAAAATTGTTGAAAGCAGCATAAACACAATACAAACAAGCAAAGGTAATATATTTCCATGTATAAACAGTACAATTAAAATAGGAATTACTTTGATAACACAAAAGAATAACCTGGTGATTCACATTTAATTCTTAAAATGGTAATGCCAAAACTGAAATTGAGATTACTTTAAGCTATTTACTACAATGAAACACTTTTGAAATAAAACTAAGATTTTGCTAAGGCTTTTTAACTTTCCCAAAACTATTCTTCACCAGACAACTTTCAAAAACATCCAGACTAAATAGGAAAAATATATAAAAACAAGAGATGTTTGTCAAACATCATGCCCCCCCCCCCCCACACACACACAGACCCCTGAGCGCCACTTTGTCAGGAATATTTGAACGATTTTTGACCCGATGACCTCAAAATGAATAGAGATCATCTACTGGTCACCCTCAGCCTCCATGTCAAGTGTTTGGGCCATGGGTACAGGCAATGTGGAGTTATCACTCTGTCAAGCTTTTTGCGTTCAATTTCACTGTGACCTTGACCTTTGACCTCTTCTGGTCAGGTCCAACCTCAAAGTCAAGTTAGAGGACTAAAGCTCCAGGCATTGTTTAGTCATCACTCAAGGTAACTGTGACCTTGACCTTTCACATGATGATCTCACAATAGGGGTCATCTACTGGTCACTTCCATCCTCCATGTTAAGTTTTAGGGTCATGGGTGCATGCAATGTTGAGTTATAACTCGACAACATTTCGCGTTCAAGGTCACTGACCTCGAAATTTGACCTGATGACCTCAACATCAATAGGGATCATCTACTGGTCACTCCCAGCCTCCATTTTAAGTTTGAGGGTCATGTGTGCAGGCAATGTTGATTTATCACTCGGACAAGCTTTTCAGGTTCAACGTCACTGTGACCTTGACCTTTGACCCAATGACATCAAATTCAATAGGGGTCATTTACTGGTCTAGACTAACCTCCATGTCAAGTTTGAGAACCATGAGTGCAGGCAGTGTCTTGTTGTCACTCGGACAAGCTTTTTAGGTTCAAAGTCACTGTGACCTTGACCTGTGACCCATTTACCTCAAAATCAATAGGGGTCATCTACTGGTTACCTCCAGCGTCCATGTCAAGTTTGAGGGCCATGGGTGCAGGCAATATTGAGTTATCAATCGGACAAGTTTTTTACGTTCAAGGTCACTGACCTCGACATTTGACCTGATGACCTGAAAATCAATAGGGTTCGACTGAGGATATAGGTCAATTTATTGTTGAGTTATCACTAGGACAATCTTTGGTCTACCGACGGACCGATGGACCGACCGACATACCGAACAACATACCGACCAACATACCGACCGACTGACATGTGCAAAAGCAATATACCCCTCTTCTTCGAAGGGGGCATAATAAAAAAAAAATATCAAATATAATTGACATAATTGAGCAATTTCTTTTTTTGTCACAATGTTTTAAAATATTTCCACTTAATATGTGTCAGTTTCGTCTGAAAGTAGGACAGGGTATTACCATTACCATGATAGAAACCATTTCATATTAAAAAACATTGCAGAAAGATCAGAAATTGTTTGTGAATGACAATTTATTGTATTCCCTAATTTTCCAATTTGATTTAAAAATCATAGTATAGCTGATCTAAATTAAATATTCTTTTAGTTTAACTAAGATGTTTATTCTTTGGAAATGTTTGAATATTGAATGCTTTATCAGTCAGCTGACAATGAATAGCCCTACACATAAGTCGGACTCAGTTGGAATGATGAAAGCAAATAAGTGGAGTCATAAACTAAGAGCATGGTAGAATAAATGGTACTTTCCTTGCTTCTTCTTTTTCAATTCCATTGGGATAAAAGACCAACCAAAGGAAAGGCAGCATACAGATCACAACTTACAAACCTTTGAGTGTAGGTTTCCATTAAACTTTGCAATTAAACAGAGTTTTACCAACAAACAGTGATCATCTAGAAGTATTACAATTCTGACAATTATCAGATCATAATTGTCAGTATACTCTTTAAGTTTTCTTTGCTAAGTTACTAGAGCCATGTCCTCAGGACCAATAATTACTATTTCTACCAGTATTCTGCAAATTAAAAACAAAATGTTGGTGTAATTAATAAATGAATTTAACATTACTTTCAGCTGTGGTACTCGCTATAAAACAATTCAACAATTTTATTGACAATAGTTGGATTTATGGATTAAATATGATAACTTCACAGAAAACCATCTGACATAATACAAATCATTTTGTAAACACAATCAAAACACAATTAATGGTTATTTATATTGAAAACAATTCGGTGTTTTTGTTTGTTTTTCTTTCAATTATAATGCCTGTAACAAGTAAGATCTATCGTCATGTAACCCATTCTTCACAATAAGGAACTTTTAGTGAATCTGAAGAAGAATGAATTCTTGAACCTCATAATGAAAATTTAATTCTCCATTTAAAGTTTCAAATGTCATCTGCTGCGGATGAGTCAAAAACTGTTAAGTATTATTTAAGCCTTTCCCTGATATAGACCAGATATGACACGTTTAAAGCAGACCACTTAAGAAAACCTTGTTGCAAAAGGAGAAATAACTCATATTAAGCAATTTCTCTATTTCCTGCAATGTTTTCCAGTCAATTGAAACAATTCCTTTCATTTATAGAGATCTTCAATGCCATCTGTTGCAGATTTGTATATGTGGGAAAAGGTTTAAGAGTAATGTTCAATTGATTAAAAAGCATTCTGTTAAGACTGACTCACACCAAAACACTCTCTAAACTCCTGACAAGTATTAGACATAACATTAAGCTTATAGTGGACAGTCTGTAAGAGCTAGAACCCAACATAGAATGTACACAATTCAGCCTATAATAGAAAGCGTCTGCATTAGGTATCCAATAAAATAACGGTTATTATTGGTAACTTCTGCAGTATGTCAAATGAAACACTGTGAAAATTAATTGACATCAGACACTTGAATTAAAATTCATATCACTCATCTGGCAGTAGGAAGAATTGTTGAGGCAATTTCAATTTCACGAGCAGACACTGACCATTTTCCTTTAACCATGCCCATTCTACACAATGTTTTTGTGAAATGTGGGTCTTAACGTGTTAGTACATTACATTTTGGGTTGCTCCAGTCAGTAAACATTTTTTGACAAACCCCATTTCTCAACTTCAATATTCAGAGCTAAGGAAATGTCATGTTTTGGTCCTAACTAGACATCCTAATACTATATTGTGGGCACTTAAAATAATTGTTATAGTAAGACCATTTTTTAAGTACCCACAATATAGGCTTTAATAAGTGCTGACAGAGATGTCGTGGAATCAAGACCTGCTCACGTTTCCTCTGGCTGTTGCAGTCAAATTGTAATGACTGTGCTAAACTCAGGCAATGAAAGTAGAAATGTCCATCACAATGGTAACATCATCGACTTAATACAAAGTCAAAGCATCTTTAATTCTTAAATGTGGTGAGTCATCTTTAGAACTAATCGGTGTAATGTTACTGAACAAATGTTAAATCTATTTTTAAATAAAAAAGCACTTCATTTTAAAGAAAAAGGCAAAAACTGACACTTACTTGGTAAGATTTTTCATCTGGCATGCCAAATTTCAAAGTTTTAGTCACCGTTTTAATTTCAATGTATAGACATAGGAGAAAACCAGCCAATTGTGTCGTTTGAGTAGAAGACATGTACATGTACAAAAGTACTATAAAAGACCTGTTCCAAACTTCTCTCCTAGCATCCTAGCAAGAAAGGAACATTTTTTATTTTAATTTTTCCTTCAATGCTGCCATTTTAAGACAAATATTTTCGAAATATGGTCTGGACAGGTTTTCGCAAGCATTTTTGTTGGTTTCTCTAATCATTATATACGTTTTGAAAAACTACATTTCTCAACATCGTTGTTGTAATCAAATGTTTATGCAGGGCTTGACTCAGCCTCAGACAAGGAAAGAAGCAATTTCCTCTACAGGGAATATGTGCGACTGATTTCAAAACGTTTTGAATTTTTAAAAAACATGGCATGTTTGTAACTGAACAAAGGTTACTTGATATTAAAGAAGAAACGCATTAACTGACACTTACTTTGCTAGATTGTAGATCTGGCGGGCGAAATGTGAAGGCGAAGTTCACGATTCGTTTTGAATGTATCGAAAAAGCAGAAAACCAGCCAGTTGTTTACGTTTTACTGTACTTGATAATGTATTTCGGGCATACCCTGCCAACTATTTTGATTTTTTTTTACTAAAAGTAGAAAATAGGCTATGATTTGAAATAAATATTAGTCTTACCAAAGAAAAAACTAGTTTACGATAACTGTGCTGAAATTCTCTCATAGCAACAAAGGAACATCTTTATTGTTCCGGTCACTTGTTTCATAAATAAACTTGAATGCACCTGATTCTGTTGTCAAAATTGTGTCATTCAAAGTTGATTTACGTTTTATTCAAAATGGACTATAATGTTAAGTCATTGTGGCTTTACATTGATATATAATGAGATTCACAATAGGACGTAAATGAAAGCGCTCTAAACATGAATTTGTCTTCCAAATCCTGTTCCACTTTGTATAAAATTATTCCTTAAAATGTATGAAGTAATGCGATTCGATCTATACAATTTGATTTCCAAAGCCGAAAATCTGCAATTGCAGGTCAGTGTACTCTCTACCTACAACGGTAGACTCTTCATTAACTCGAAACAGTCTAATTTTCGTTTCAGACAGAAGCCATGAAGATTTTCGTTGCTTTAGCTGCGCTTGTCGCATCGGCCTTGTCCACACGTAAGTACTAAACTAGCAATATCTTACACATGACTTAAAGATGAACATTCCTATCGGCTCGGTGATTTCCGTATGAGATCGTTGGAGATCTGTTTTCTTCATGGTTTGTCTGTTGTCAATTAAATTGACACGCTTGTGTCAGGATTAATTGACCAGTAGTATCGGTAACTTACCAAGGAAACGCCGTAATATAACTGTAATATTGTTGAAAGCGGCGTAAAACACCATACAAACCAACGACACCATACCTCAACACTCAATGACATCTTGAACAGTTTACGCCTCTAAAACTGACGACTATTGAAAACATTGTGGCAAAAACGGGACATTGTGAGCAATTTAACCATTTGTCTCAACCTTGTTATCTCTATTCAATCATCATACTCGCATAGCCTGAACGGACTTTCTATAGTTATGCTCATAAATTAACAATGTCGACTGCTGCAGATTTCTTGTATCGTGTGGGGGGGGGGGGGGGGGGGGAAAGAAGAAACCTTGAAAATCTTCGATTGATTGATTGGGATTTGCCGTTTTCAACAATGTGTTAGTCACATTACCGCGGTCGCGGTCAGTTCAATGATATTCCTGGCTTTTTAACACCAATTCTCAGCACAATACTCTTTTAAAGGATATGATATTTTTTATATAGACTGTGAGCCCGCTTGTGAAAGACGAATGATGGTTGCCGCAATGACTTTTGCCAAACGTCGTAATGAATCTTGGCCGAACTGGGGTTCGACCTCACAACCCCTGAATTGGCAGGCCACGAAGCTCCCGATTGAGCTACCAGGGCTGCACAGATAAATGCATGTGACCTCCTCTTATTCGAAAAAAAAAGGTAACATGTGTTTTTTGGGGGATTTTTCATAACCCATGAAGCTTTCTGAAATGACCCTCGCCAATCTATGGGAGTCGCCATTTTGGTTATGCATAAAATGAGATGGATTGAAAATTGTTGTCGTCCTTTTAATAATTTCTTTAAAACCGATAAAAGTGCTGTTTTATTTTCGTGTGAATTAACTTGTGTACGTCAAAAAAGATGACACCATTAGACTACTAAGCCCGAACCTAAATTTTGACTGTAACGTAGACAAAGAAGGACGTGACGTCATCTCCGTAACACGTCACGTTACAAGTCATCTTGGCGTAACGTCAAATGGAACGATGTCTTTTCCTGCAAAAAAAAAAAGATGATAATATCATGAAAGACCCTATATTCCTATACATGAGCTATAGATACACTCATGCAAAGTAAAGTATTACGATTATTATTATCAAACAGTGTGGCAAAATGATAAATTTCTTATAATGACAATTATTCCTTTGGCGACAATCTATTCCCAAGTCTTCTGCAGCAAAGGCGCAAGAAACCGTCTCTATTAGAGAAAGGGTTTATCAGAAATGTGACCCCTTACATAATTTGTTCTAGTCATATCGACTGGTTTAAAAAGGCTGTATCCAGGTGGCATCATAAAAGGGCTGATATATTTGCTTCTTTACCATAAAGCAGATGATCGATTAAGGATCATCTTGGCTCTCATGTTTAAACCTCGTTCATTATAAATGTATTCCTTGATGTTCTGATAGTCTTTACTTTATTATTTTCTGTTCGTAATAATAGACGACAGCAATACGAATTCCGAACATGTTGTGATCATGCATACAACATGACATAAACATTATTATCTTCTACTCAATTTCTTATAAATCATTTATTATGGCCAAAGTATGCTCTTTAATTTTTGTTAACAATCATCTTACGTTTTTTCGTAAATAGGTAGCACCTAAAGATATATTATCAATAACATGGTGCAATGAAACAAGAAGTGTTTTTCATTCTCAATTTAATTAGGACATTTTGGATAGAACCGCTGATCAAAAGGTATATTGTAATACCTTCCATTGTTAAACTAAATAGGGAGAAGCCCACTTCTTAGTAAGCATATTTGTCTGACTAATTTATGTTTATACAGTCAATATATAATCTATGAGAACAATTTAGCGAAATTAAGGTTTAAAAACGGAGCTTATTAAAACCTTTTAAATAAACAGGCAATTTGTGTTTGTAAATGTCAAAGCTTCGTAACATTAATACATGCACAAACTTGTTTTCATTCGTAGCACATTTGTTTAACTATACTTATCAAAAGCAACATTATTTTCAACTGATTTAGCCCAAGACTCTTTCCACGGTAACTGCATCGTACAGGATAGCTTTTGGGTATCTACGGCTAGACGTTTTAAGCAGGCAAAATTATTATTTAAAAAGTATTTTGTTTCTTAGTGAATACAAAAGGTAACACCCTAACTCGATGTATACACATGAATTTGAACCATTACCTCGATTTATTTACAAAATAACAGATGCACTTGCACTTGCCGGTCCTGGATGAAAACCCCAGACGTCTGAACCATAATTGAATATCTTCAACATGATTTTGCCAGGTAGTCTTTCAAATTTTGACATACCTGTGTTTAAAGAAAATAGAGCTTTACTTACTTGTGACGCTAGTTTCATTTGAGTCACATGCCATGATACCTTTGTGGAAAAGACATTTCCTAAAGACTTATAATACGAAAAAAAAACATTTTTTTTTTTCAATAACCCATGAACCTTTCTGAAATGAAACTGGCAAAATCCATGGGGGCCGCCATTTTGGTTATGTAAATAACACAGATTGAAAATTATTGTCGTCTAGTTAATCTTAAAAAAAACCACCTAAATCGACATTTAAGTTCATAAAAGTGCTGTGTTATTTTCGTGTGATCTAACTTTTGTACAAACAAGTAAAACAATAAATGGAACTTTTAAATAAACGACCGCAATTCGACGTCAGAACATAAACTTTGACTGTACCGTAGCTAAAGAACGACGTGACGTCATGTCCGTAAGACTTCATCTGGCGTAACGTCAAATGGAGCGACGTCGTTTCCCGCAAAAAAAGTGGAATCAACATTAAATACCCCAAATTCCTATGCATGAGCTATAGAATCACTTAAACAAAGTATAATTATTTATCAAATATTGTTGAAAAAGGATAACTTGCACATATTGAGCAATTGTACATTTGGCGACAATCTTTTTACTAAGTCGTCTCCTGCAAAGGAGTCAAAACCGTCTCTATTAGCGAAAGGGTTAAGCAGAAATGTGACTTCTTACATAACTTGTTCCATTCATATTGACTGGTTTAAAAAGGTAGTTGCCAGATGGCATCATAAAAGGGCTGTTACACATTTGCCTCTTTACCATAATATAGGTAATTGATTAAGGACCTTAAGCATCTTGGCCCTCATGTTTAAACCTCGTTCATTATACATGTTATTCATTGATTTTCTGAAAGTCTTTACTTCATTATTTTCTGTTCGTAATAATAGACGTCAGCAAAACGAATTCCGAACATTTTGTGATCATGCGAAAAACATGAGATTAACATTATTATCGTCTAGTCAATTACTTATAAATCATTTTTATTGCCAAAGTATGCTCTTGATTTTTTTTAACAATCATCTTACTGTTTTTTCGTAAATAGGTAGCACCTATAGATATATTAAGGGTTTACTGTAATAGGATGTAAAACATTTTACAATATAAAATAAGCCTATTGATAACGAGCTGAAGCTGAATTTTAGTTTCGGCAAATAGTACCAGGTCGTATGTGTTCATCTTGTATAATAAATTACTTTAAATTGTTTATAATCATTAAAACAATTTAGAAGCGAAAGTGTACAGCCTTGTTTCAAACCAGTTCGACAAGCGAATGATTATGATATAGTATCGCGATCAAAAACACAGCCTTTCATATTATCATATATTGATAGCATAAAATCGACCGTTTGGTTTTCTCAAGTATTTATTAACTAACGAATCTTAAACGAAACGTTATCAGACGTACATGTATACCCTTTCCGAAAGCCGATCTGTTCCTCAACGACGATACTATAATCGTATGACTATTATGTTATGCGTTCATTTAGAATTGATGTAAAGATCTTACTTTAATTTGATAATAGACTGATATCGCGGTAGTGAGAAGGTACAGTTTTCTTACCACTTGTATGCATCGGCTGAATGAACGCTTTTAACCACTCAATTGGGTAATATCCATTGTTATTTAACTTGATATGCATATATAATAGGAATAATATATGAGCCGCGTCTAGCGTTATGGGGTATTACTGCGTCTGCGTAGAGTGAATACTTAATGTACGTGAGCATTTATATCCGTACTGTCTCAATACCTAAACTTCGCTTGCTCGTATATAGGTCTCAGATTGACCTCTGCGTTAGCCAATCGAAGTGTCGCTTACCAAATAGTGCGGTGTAAATCAGGGGAGTCACCTATATACATATACGATATAAAGAAGCAATGGTTGACGAGTTCTGCGATTATACAGCACGGGCGTTTGTTGTATCGTGCGATTTCATTGGACATAAACACCGAAACAGTGCTCATGGATACTTAAATGTATGAGGTCAATTCCAGACGACACTTTATGCGTTGTATTCAGATCCAATAAACGAACAGCGAAGTAATTTGGTCTGGTTTTATTGAGATTGCTCTGGCATCTTACTTGTAATAACATAGATTCGCGGTTTCACAGAGGAATTAATCGGATACTACGTTATCATTTTGGATGAGTTGCGTCCCTTGAAGGCCAAGCAGCATAAGAAACACTTTTCATTCAATATTTCAAATGATGTCATCACCAATTTAAAATGAATAACATTACGTCAACGCTCACTAATCCTTATATCGCATTCTAACGACCATTACTTAAAGATAAAGATAAACGATAGAAAACAGTATTAGACGGAGCAGGAAATATTAAAAAATACAAACGGTATCAACATTTAATTTTCATTTTTCTTTAACCGTATTGGTTATAAAAATGTCTTCACGATATTGTCAATCAATTACATAAATCAATTCAGTACTGAACACATATTTAGCCTTAACACTTTGGCATAAACAGTCCAATTTGTACGCTTCTACAACTCACGATTTTAAAAAGCATTGTGGCAAAGTGAGAAATTGATCATGATGAGCAATTTGTCCTTTTTACACAATGATTTTCATCTCTTTTAAAAGATTTTTTTCATAGAAGTGTTCCATAATTTTGCCTTTATATTTACAAAGTCGTCTGCTGCAGATAGTTTAATATGAGGTGTTGAATATATCATATAGAAGTCCGTATTAACCTCGTTTGGCGAATTAAGGTCTTGTTGCAGCTTCCTATAGTCTGCTTACAGTGGAGCCAGAGCCGGCACGGTCCGTCTGCGTGTTATTCTGACATAGAACCTTTTGACAGAATACAAGGACTGTCTGTTATCCTATTAGTTGTACGCAAATTCAACTGTATTTGATCTTTTTACAGAGAGTCAATTAGAATAGGTCTTATTTCAGCTTCTTACAGCCTGCTTACAGTGTCGCAAGATTGTTCACTCTCCGTCCACGTGTAATTTAGTTCTACATACCTTTAACAAAATACTATACTTCTCTGTAGCCCAATTAGTTGTACGCTAATTCACATGTATATGATCTCTCTAAAGAGAGTCAATTAGATCCCAAATCAATAGCGATGTGGTGTCTTTTTGCAGCTGTTTATAGCCTACTTACAGTGTCGCAAGATCCTTCACCTTCTGACAAAATACTATACTTCTCTGTAGCCCAATTAGTTTTACGCCAATTCACCTGTATATATCTCTTTTCAGAGAGTCAATTAGATCCCAAATCGAAAGACGCGATATATATATAACAAAATGATAACTAACTATCCTCTTTTCTTTCAATACACATTCGCATGACAGCTGATATGAAATGCCCGTCAAGTAATTTCACCTCGAAAGTGCATGATTACAATTTATAATTGCCGTAAAAATCATGCTTAACTACCGCATTTTAAATAAATATACCAATTAAGAACTATTTATGTATGCAAAGAAAAACATTGTGAGTTAAGATAATTCAGTGAAAGGCAGGGATGAACTGCTGACAGAAAACGTACAAACATGATTGCGATGTAATAACGTAACCCTTTTCGATTTTACTAGAAACGTTTTCAATACCGAATTTGACGCACGTATACCATCTGTCCGAGAAAAGCATATCGGTCGCTTGATAAATGCTTCAATGTACTTACAGTAGAACATTTGATCTGGGACCGACTAGAGCATTGGGGTACTAGATAGACGTGCGAAGTTATACTTTAAGACACATTTTCGACACACATGTTAGTACAGTTGCGCAACAACATTTAACTTAACGACATCACAAAGCAAGTTGAAATAGGTCGTGTATTTTATTGCTCCGTTACTCCAGTTTCTAATATGCGTGTACATGAACAGTCAAGGGCTTTTGTACGACTGCGTTTGGGCGCAGGCTGTTTTGTGTTTTAATTGTTCGCATAAGCAACACGAAACTCCTTTTCCAGTGACGTTTACGATGGCATATGCAACTAAAAAGCCCTTATCGACGGCGATAGTTCACTGTATGTTGTAATATATACAAAGTTCACACAAATTAAAATACGACAAGAAATATAAAAGATTCTAAGCTTCAAAACCACTCTATCGGAAGATCAACTAAGCGTCTAACGGATCCGGTTTGTAAATATTGTAATTTTAGACGGAAACGAAACAGTTTGTCTATGACGACCTTTAAAAGAGCGGTCGTCTGCGGAAACCAAGCGTCGGCCATTTGTAACTTATAAGATCCAGATCAACCAGCACATCAACGATCCTTCACCCTTTCCAAAATAAAGATGCTTTGTCTAAACTCTGCAGCAGATGACTTCTTGAAATATGAGAAATTGATCAAGATTGCTCATGCTATTCTGTTTTTAACTCTATTCATCAATAATACTTCCATTTGTGGAGATTTTCTAAATATTATCAAAATCTGCTGTGTTTTATATGGGGAAGGGTTAATCAATGAGATCCATCCATCCGTCCGTTAACATCGAGACAAAGTTATGCTCATCGTTATTGCTAGCCGAATGATATTTCGTCGAAATTGTACGCAACATATGACAACTTGCTTGCTTTGCACTGTTTAACCATAAATCTGCCTAGCCAAATTTAAACTCATCCAATTTTATTCATCTAAGAAACTTAACGAGAACGGTGTGAACATTTGCTTTCTTCAATTACAACAATAAGCCCAAACAGATTGATTGAAAAGAAGAGACAAATCAATAAGTGAATGTTATAAATATTTTCCAAAGTTTTTCTCTGCACAGGCATCGCAAGTCGTTTGTAAAGTGCAAGGCAAGACGAGGGTTTTAGAAAATGTCTAATGACCCAATCAAATCCTGTATACCGTGGCTTCTATCAACATTCAATGTGCTAAATAATGGACAGCAATCTGAATTAAACAGCCGAGAAATAAACGATAAGACGAACATTTCAACATGCATGCTTTATTTAGAAATCACAAATATCAATACGTTTGACCAACGTCGGGTTCAATCAAAGTCGGTTGTTCAGTTTTCGGTCATCTGGAGTTGTTTGCCATAACCAATTCAGTGTTCGTTTCCAGATACACTTATCCCTTTTTGTCTGTAAACAAAAGGAAATTTGTTTAGTATAATGAATGTGTAAAAACATTTAATGATTTAAACAAGTTATTGTGAGGCTGTGATTATTACATCAGAACCTTTATACACGAAAAGTAAAAACTATGTGAGAGATTTCCTTCAATATTTGCTGTAAAGCATTTGTTTTATTATACTTCCACCATTACAAAAGTTGTTTCTGCTATATAACAACGTTCCCTGTGTAAGTTAACAGTATTACTGATTCATTTATCTTAACACCAGTGAGACAGTCGTTATGTTAAACCTCAGTACCCTGACTGCAAAGGAGGGAAAGCCATTAATATCATGTTATTATTTGGGTGTATAACCCTGTCTGGAATTAAAACCGCGACCTCCCGTACCTGGACGCTTAACCAAGTTATTATGAAAGTTTTATATAGTCACGGATGAAGAAATTAACATGTCCTAGTCATGACAATTCAGGTACTGAACTAGCCAGCAAAGTGTCTGGTCAGTTTAAGTGCCGGATATACCAGAGGATGTTCTTCAAAGTTCATTGCCATTTATTTATGAATGATCTTAATTCAATCCATCAAGTTGTTATATATATATCTACAACACAGAAACACTTACAGTATGATCGGCGACCATATCCGCCTCCGTATCCGCCACCATATCCGCCTCCATATCCGCCTCCATATCCGCCTCCATACCCGCCTCCATAGCCGCCTCCATATCCACGTCCACCTCCATAGCCGCCTCCATAGCCGCCTCCATATCCACGTCCACCTCCATAGCCGCCTCCATAGCCGCCTCCATATCCGCCTCCATAGCCGCGTCCATAGCCTATTCCAGATCCGCCTCCATAGCCGCCTCCATATCCGCCTCCATATCCACCTCCATATCCGCCTCCATATCCGCCTCCATAGCCGCCTCCATATCCACGTCCACCTCCATAGCCGCCTCCATAGCCGCGTCCATAGCCTATTCCAGATCCGCCTCCATAGCCGCCTCCATAGCCGCCTCCATAGCCGCCTCCATAGCCGTAGCCGCGTCCATATCCGCCTCCGCTATCTAAACAAAGATGTGCACTTCTTGTATTTATTTTATGTGAAATGTACAATCTAAATGTAAGGTCGATACATCTATGCATGTGTACCTTTTGTTAAAAATAATATGACAGTTCGATTATCAAAGAAATAAAATGATTAACTGGTTTGGCCTTTGGGGTGTTTTTGATAAAAACGCCGCGTGTACTGACTAGGATTCCATGAATCAGACAACAGCGTCAGTCATACAAACTGAAATCTTGTTTCGCAATTATTGTTTACAAAGTAAGCTTAGAGTAAGAGATAGAAAAGAAGAATTGCAATGACCCAAACAGACAGATATTCCAAAAGAGATAACAAAATTACGAGAGGTATAGACGGAATCAGACATGGAAAGTAAAACAGATGTTTATATTTACATCCATGGCACGCAGCTACTGCGATCAAGGCTGCTAGAATAAGAATGATCTTCATGGTTTTTTCTGTAAAGAAAGAGAACAAAGTTAAAGCTTACATTTGTTTTAACTCTTTCAGCGCCAATGGCAATATTGAGGTTTTTACAATCAATACATTTCAGATTATTATTTGATGTTCACGTATAGTTTTGTTTATGTGAATGATGAGATACATGCGTTTGTATAAGTCAAATAAAATCTATCTTTCAATCACATTCAGGTGAGTCAGCTGGTTAATAGCTGTCTCACTTGAAATCAGCTTTGTTTGCCTTTGAATTTTCAAACTATTCCAAAACTCAAATAACATGCAAAATTGAGTGACCCGATTTTGAACATCGAAGCGTTCACTTTATGGAATTGTGCTCTTCCAGGATTAACACAATAACAATGTTTGAGAGGTGCTCGAGGAATATCAACCTTAGCTAATTATTAAACGACGAGCATGCGCAACTATGTTAAGAATCCATATGGATACTTCTTTGCAGAAGTTACTCGAAACCTCCTCTATGACAGGGATGCGCTGATACATCTGGATCTACAGTGGTTGCAAACGCCTTGCAATTGGTATTAGTAGAGCTCCACTCATTTAAACAATTCTCCAAAAGTTGTAACTATTTCTAGTTTCAGCTTACATATTTCAGTAGTTTTAGTTTTTACAATCAGTTAATGCTTTCAATGATATTATACCTATATTTTCAGCACCAGTGCTAATGTAATGTAATAATTTTAAATCGGGTACGTATATAGTGCGTTTCAAATAATTTGAGCCTTTCCAATAGAACACCAACAGTATAGACTCTGCGTAATGTAGGCCCAGATCAGCCTGCGCATTCAGGGCATGTACATCCGGAACAACACATTCCGCCTCAGGGATAAAGAGGTATAGAGTAATGATTCCTGAAACAGAAAATCCACAGGAGGCGAAAAGTGTATGTCCGGTTTAATCTGCGCAGCATGCTTAAAATGATCTGGGTCGATACTTTGCGCAGTGTCCATAATGTTTGTTTTCTCTTGTTACTGCTCATTTGTCTTTTAATCATGAACGTTCATATCTCTGTTCCGATTACCAGATTGGAGTTGGCATATAAAAAGGTAACAATTTTATCTCAAATAATTATGTATGACAATATAAGCTTTTTTTATTCGACATTTCAGGCCTATGCCTTCTCCAAAATTTAACAAAGGATATCCACTGACTATGTAGTCTGAAATGACTATGGTTATATCAAATTTCAATCAATCGCTTTTCTATCGAATACATCATTTCGAGGCTGTAGAATGCACAGTTTCTAGTCATATCATGTAATTTTGTTTATATATAGGTTTATACAAAGTAAACGACATATGTTCAAATAAGAGGTCTACTACTCCTACCGATACATGTTGTAACCTTTGCATACTGATTCATTAAGGTTTGGCAAACATTTAAATACAAACATCTTACAATCTACCACTTATTATGAAGGTGATTATACCATTATGATATTTAGAATGATATTTAGGTAAGAGATTAAAATGGTTCCCGTCATTTTGCACAGAATCGATCTAGACCAAAACTGTTTTTCCACATAGTCTATGTTCAGTATCAGACAAGGTATGAATACATAAGAAGGACCAATGAAATAGGTCCAATGAAATAGGTCCAATGAAATAGGTCCAATGCATCCTTTACATAATTACCATGAATATAATTAATTGAAAAAAATCTCATTGCCACATATTCAATGTAGTCTGCTGAAGGAATACAATTTCTTTTTTGAAATATATCTGTAAATGAAAGTATATACATTGAATAAAGCCTAAAACATCGTAACAAATGGATAAATTGCTTGTCATGAGCGATTTCTCTTTGTGTCACAATGTTTTCAAAAGCGTTATGCCACGGAGGCGTAAAAAACCATCTACATGTGAGAAAAAGGTTAAAGCTAAAAAGTAAAAATAAAGTAAATGTAGTTGTTTCGCTTACCTTTAAGGTTAACACTCAAACAGGAGGTGCATGCTGACAGTTGAAGACCTTCTTATATAGTATGGGGACGCTTTGATCTGCAAGCGTAGCCACTTAATTATCATCAATTAAACTTATAATATATCAAACAAGAAATGTATCGATGTTACATATGGTGTGGCATGACAATGAATCTAAGATCTAAATACATCAAATCATATCATTATACGTGTCCAACTCAACAACAATTCATAACTCAGATGACATCAAACTCAAGAAATGTAATAAATAATCTAGCTAAGTATATGTTTTATGCTAATGAAATAAGAACGTGTGTAGAATGAATACTAAATGCATTATTGGGGGCGTGAATGCGGAAGATCGTAGATTCGACTTGTCACAAGATGAGAGTGCGGTCTTTCGAGTAGAAACGGCCTTAAACTGTATGTACTGCTTTTATATATGGACACATGTGTGGGTTACATGTATATGTTATGCTCTTTTTGTAAATACACATTCCCTTAAATTTGTTAATATGTAATTTGTCACATTTTGTTAAGGTTTTAGGGTATATATATCAATGCCCTACAGATCTTAATTCCTTCACATTTTGGAGAACATTGTGAGCATAGATAATAAAGAAATTAACTTTTTCGTCGCCGTATTTCTAAATCAAACTCTTCCGTCTTATAATTTTTATTTTACATTGCTTGTATATTTTGGTAAAGATCGTGAAGTATTAAGTGCGAAGTGCAGATGAAGATCAATCTATGTGTATATATATATATATATATATATATATATATATATATATAAGGGCTGATCTTGGCCTGCACTTTTCGCGTGCAACATACAACTCGTCTACGCGCGAGGATGGGGTTTAAAGGGACAATTTTGTGGGTTTAATATTTATGTAATTCTCTTCTATTAATCTATATTCTTTTAGTTATGTTAATTTGTATATGCTATTAAACAAGTATATTTTAATGCAATAAAATACATGATGAATGAATCGATGTTAGTGTGCTTTACATTATGTCACATGCCCGAGGGCAAGTAACCAATCACACATGAAAATGTTATTTGATAAGGAAACAGTGTGAAGAAACTGATTCTTAATAACTAAGAAGGATTGATTGATTGATTGTGTGTTGCTTTAAGCCGCTTTCAACATTTGTTCAGTTATATAAATTGCATTTCCTTGTTAAGTTACCAGTCCTACTAGAATGATAATAATATAATGATTATCCCGCAACCCTGAACGCCAAGGAGGACAGCCATTACAACCATGTTTAAAGTATTTGGTGTGACCAGGCCGGGGATCAAACCGTGACCAACCGGACCTGAGGTGGACGCTCTGGCACTACACCACCGAGGCAGTCCGATGTGGACGAAAATAACGTAAGTTACCAATACGCAAGTCATGAGGGACAGATGCTGCAACATAATGTGTACAGTCACGCAAATACAACAAGACGGATAGAAATTCCCGTATTTGACTCGGTCAATACAGTTCCAAGTTCGATAGTATAACGTCACTGAAATACGAGGCCACGTCATTCAAAATGTGGTATTGTGACATGATTCACACATAAAGCAATTTGTATAATTCATTTTTATTTTGTTCTTAAAGCTTTTCTAGGTATTTAATAAAAAGGGAAATTACGTTGTAGTAGCGATACCTCGGTTGGTATTGTACTACTTAGATCGTGGGTAAACTGACATCTTTCTCGACCTTTGGCCTCGCGAGGTATAATATTTTCAACGTTCCTCGTAATACGATACAGTTCGACGTATCAGTAGTGTTAGTCCTTTCACATAGTGTGATTAGCTAGTACTTTTCATCTGTAATTGAACAAATTCAATGACCTTCTAGTACCAATAAATCGATTATTCTACTTAAAAAGAGGAAGTAATCAATACCGAATCCAACAATCACATTTAGTGTCTTTCGCTTAACATTCGCTGTGGTAGGACAATCTGAATACATACCAAGATAACATGTCAAGGAAACGCAAGCGGCGTAAAACACGATTCAAAAAGAACATACGTATGACGGTAATAGGGGCGACCAGGTTTTTCTGTTTTAGACCGAAGATTAATCGGAGTCTGTAGCTTTTTTCCTTTGTGAGGTAGACTATAATATGTGTTTCAGTTTAAAAAGTTAAATTGCATCATATATCTATAGGTGCAACCGATTTACGAAAATACGTCAAATGATTGTAAACACAAATTAAAGAGTAAACTTTGGCCATAAAAAATGATTTTAAAAGTAATTGACTAGACTATAATAATCTTCATGTCATGTGTTTTGCATATTCATAACAATTTTGGAATTCGTAATGCTGTCGTCTTTTATTATGAACAGAAACAAATAAAATAAAGAGATGAAAAAAAAATGAAAATTTAGAAATCTCCTTGCCAAGTTGTTTTCAAAGTCGTCTGAAGCTGATTTGTTGTATGTTGGTAAGCGTTAATCATCTTGATATCAGACAAGCACATCCGTTACATAATAAAACAAAGTCTACCAAGATGGTCCTAAATCGATCACCTGAGTGATGATACACATGTAGTAGCAAATATATAACTTCTAAAATCGGGGACTTTTTAAAATTAAGGCTGGATGAAACTGCAAAGAGTGTAAACAGTAAATACAATACCTTAAGGTAGAAGGACATTTACCATGTATAGTTGAATCTTCTATGAATTTGAAAGGAAATAAAGGAATCATTCTTGTGAAGCTTGGTTGATATCGATCAAATGAATCAGGAGGAGATGTCGTTTTGAGCTAAAAAATATTTTTACCCCTTTTGTGATGTCCCCTGCCGGCATATTTTTCACCAAATCAATGCAGTTTGAACGATTAACTTAGAGGGTCATGAAGGAAACAATTCTGCTAAATGATCATACAAGTGTGACGAGAACTTTCAGAAGAATCGAATTATTAAGTTGTGTAAACTTGCCCCATTTCTGATTGCGCCTGGTTACAATGTTTTTCAACCAATCAATATGCTTTCAACAGTTTTTGTAAAGGGTCACCTAAGAGACATTTCTTCCAAAATACCTTGAAATTCGACAAGCTGATTAAAAGGTAAAGGATTTTAGAAGTTTAGGCATTTGATTCCCCTTTTTGATGCCGCAGCAATTAAAGTAAGAGATGTAATTTAAATGTTTCGACAATTCTGAAAAAGGAACACCAAAGAAACATTCTTGTGTCGTTTGTTTTTTTATTGGGTGGTTTAGGAGAGCACATTTGAAGTCTCTTTTGACCTCTTTTCTGACTCCGCCAGATTGTTATGTCTTCCACCATGAATATCATGGGTTTCAACAGATTAAGATGGCTCTGAACATTTGAGTGGATTATGATTAAATGCCATTTGAAGCTTTAAGTTCATTTATCTCATTTCTTATTCTTAAAAATTGCTGTGTCGTTCAGACAATCAATATGGCTTCTACCAATTGTATACCGCTTCGGTGGTGCTGTGTTTGAGCATCTGCCTCCGTTAAAGGAGGTTGCGAGTTCGATACCTGGCTGGGTCATTCCAAAGACTTTCAAAATGGTAGTAATGGTTGCCCTCCTTGGCGCTCAGGGTTTCCTTGGTTAGCATTACGACTGACTGGCAAGTGTAAGGATAAATGGACCAGGAAACACCGTGTTATAACTAAAAACTTGTTAAAAGGGGCGTAAAACACAAACAATCAATCTACCAATTGTGTACAGCATCCAAGGTTCAATATAGATTGAACATCTTTTGATAATTTTGTAATTCTTGGCTATGTCAGAGTAGAAGATAGGTTCTTGAATAATTGTAAGGAAGGAGAAATATCTCATATCAGAAAAATAAATTATTTCCTCAATTTTTGTTATAGACAAAGATTATATAAAGAGAGGCATTATAATGATTAATTTCTTCATTTCCCAAACTATTTTCTTTTCAGGAATAACATCATTCTATCATTTGTCATCATATTAAATGATTATGCCCCAAAGTTATATGTACAAGCAAGCATTAGTGTTAACATGTGACGCAGATGACTTAAAACTTTAAATAACATTATTGCACAATCAGAAAATCCTGACAAATAATTTCTCTTTTTGTCATTACTTCCGATTGTAAATAATACTAACATGACCATATATGGATGTTGTACAGGTTTTAGCTGAATTGTTTTCAAATTAGTCTGATTTATATGAGAAGACTTTAAGAATTCGATAAGTTTTCAGTTTAATTGCTTCATGTGTGAAATGATAACTGCTTTTATTGGATTTATTTCATTTGAGTCAATTAATAATACAAAAAAACGCTTTAACTGGTCTGACAATCCTTATTTATTGAACATTGTTGTATGTACATGTAAAATAACACTGGCCAAAGGAAGATGTTCACTGGTCCGAACCAAAAGTCAATATAGTCATTGAAATTAATTTTTAGAATTCACTGATCTCAAAATCCTAACTGTTTTGATATTGTTATACACTACATGTAAAATAACACTGGCCAAAGGAACTTCTTCAATGGTCCGAACCAAAAGTTACTAGACACGGACCATAGGACTACTGCTAATTTAGTAGACTGACTGTGTAGGTCAGGTTTGGCTGAGATTTGCATTCCATGAGTGGAATTAACGCCTCTTCAGCTTAAGACTTTTTCTGCAATGACCTTTACAGGGACATTGAGTTCAACAGCCCGTCATACAAGAGGTCTCCTTGCAGGTGATATATTTTGTACAGAATTACCCTTATTAAGGACAGTAATATACATGAAATATGAATAAAAAAACATAGCTAGAAATAAATGTTCGTCACTTTGGCATAAGTATAACACTTTTACTGTGTGATTACAAAATGTTGAATCATAGCTGTTTATGTCTTTAAAGCCATAATAACAACATGTATACTTTAAATGATTTTAAAAAGACAATGGGAACATAATTGTGATATATTAACTATTATGAAAAAGACACAACCTCAAAACGAGCACAGAACAGGACAGGTTATGATAACTTTTGGCTAGAAGGAATCTCAAAGAGGGTCATCCAAGGAACATTTTAATAAAATTATTCAAAAATCTGCCAGACACTTTGGGAGGAAAAGGCTTTTCAAGCTTTCATTTAATCCATTTAAGGCAAAACAGTCCCAACCCCTGGTGACCATGGGTTTTGACTAATCAACATGGCTTAAAGGAATCTAAAAGAGGGTCAACCCTGGCGGCCATGTTTTTCAACCAATCAACATGGGTTGAAGGAATTTGATACACTATAGCCATATCAGGCGAAATAGCCCCGCCCCCTGGAGGCCCTAGTTTCCAAGCAATCAACATGGCTGAAAGGAATCTTATAAAGGGTCACCCTAGGAACATTTTTAACATTTTAAGTTTTCACCATAGCCATATAAGGCAAAGAAATCCCTCTGGTGGCCATGTTTTTCGACAAAGGAAAACATTCTACAAAATTATTTGAAAAACCAGTTTGCAAGGAGCAGAATTTTAAAGTGTTTTTCTTTTGGTTACCACAGAAACCACAATTCTGCATGGATCCCAAACATTCGAAGGAATTCTGGTGGTGTCATTGAGATAATGCTTTATGTGAAGTTTCAACCTAATTCACTCACTGGTTACTGAGGAGCTGATTTTGATGGACACACGCCGGACATAGGGAGATCACAATAACTCACCTTAAGCACTTCGTGCTCTTATGAGCTAAATAATTGAAAGGTTACCTTCATTTACTCTTGCAAATCAGGAATGTTCATCCATGTAGCAAACTGCATTAAATAACTACTGTAATATCTATGACCAGAGCCTTTTGTTTTAACCATGTTAGACCCTAAAAACATACATGTTTGCAGTAAGTCACATATCCATTTATTAGTTAAATTTGATTATTTTAGTAATATAATAATGACAGCTAGTTCACTTATTCATGATCCATTGGTAAACTAACCAGTATGAGGCTAGAAAATGTAACTTGTCCAAGGGCACTCAATCATCACTACCGAGACTGTGGATTGAACCCAGTTCCAAATCCCTGCCACTTACTTCTCAGCCACGCCGGATTCCTTTTTTGTATACAAACGATAATAGATTCCCAATTTAAGTTTATAATTTACAATCAACTTCATTGATTCATTTACTTCAGTTCATGACAAAAATGAAGTCATAACCTAAGAGCATGGTAGTCTAAATAGTACTTTCCTAGCTTCTTCTTTTTCAATCCCATTGAGATAAAAGACCAACCAAAAGAAAGGCAGATTCCAGATCACTCCTTTAAAACTTCTGAGTGCAGGTTTCAATTAAACTGTGCAATTAAACAGAGTTTTGCCAACAAACAGTGATCATCTGGAAGTATTACAATTCTGACGATTTTAGATCATAATTGTCAGTATACTCTTTAAGTTTTCTTTGATAAGTAACTGAAGCCATGTCCTCATGACTAATAATCACTATTTCTACCAGTATTCTGCAAATGAAAAAAAAAATGTTGATGTAATTAACGAATTTAACATTACTTTCATTTGTAGTACTCTCTATAAAACAATTCAACACTTTTAAGACAATAGTTGGATTTATGGATTAAATATGATAAATTCATAAAAAACCATCTGACATAATAAATATAATTTAGTAATAGCAATCAAAACCAAACTAATGGATATTTATACTGAAAACGAGTTGGTGTTTTTGTTTTATTTTTCTTTCAATTGTAATATCTGTAACAAGTAAGACCTATCTTCGTGTAACACATTCTTCACAAGAAGGAACTTTTAGTGAATCTGTAGAAGAATAAATTCTTGAACCTCACAATGAAAATGGGAGAAATGAGAATTTCTCCATTTGAAGTTTCAAATATCATTTGAAGTTTCAAATATCATCTGCTGCAGATGAATCAAAATGTGTAATGTATTATTTAACCCTTTCCCTGATACAGACCAGATATGACACGTTTGCAGCAGACCACAAAACAATTGACTAAGATTGACTAAGATTGACTTACACCAAAACACTACCTAAACTTTTGACAAGTATTAGACATACAATTTAGCTTACAGTGAACAGTCTGAATAGTAGCAAGAACCCAACATAGAATGTACACAATTCCGACAATAATATAAGGCCTCTGCATTGGCTATCCAAACAAATAACAGTTTGTATTGGTAACTTCTGCAGTATGTCAAATAAAACACTGTGAAAATCAATTGACAGCAGACACTTGAATCAGAATTCATTTCACTCATCTGGCAGTAGGTACCTTTGTGCGTGTTTGTTTAATCAAGTCCCTTTGTTCAAATAGCTATACTAACTTTAATATCACACGTTATAGTATCCTATCTAAATACATTTGACTTTTACATATATTTGTTATCTTGAGTTTGTGTGACAGAGAGGCAGAGAGATGCATTAACAGCTGAAATAAGCAAACTGTTGCACTCATCAAGTGTATAGAATATGGTACTTGAATCTTTTAATGATTTAATTCTCATTTATAAAACTACTTTACCTAAAGATCACCAGAGTGTGCCTGTTCAGAACCTCTGCTTCATCCCAGAGACTCAGATTGTACTGAGTACAGAAAGAATTATATTGCATTACTTTAGTCAAATATTTTAGAAAATAAAGATCATTTGTCATTAGTCAAACTTGTCTAATATATATTTTGGGGATCCTCCAATATATATCCTACCTGTAACAAATCTCCAGATAAGGATTTTAACTGCACTGTTGCCCATTTACTTTCTTTATTCATTTCATTCAAAGTCTGACCACTAATAATTACAGATTATAGGTTATTGACCCTGTACTGTGAAATCATCGTTGGACCGATTTCTTGGGTTGACATTGCCGAGCTTGCGAGGCTTCGTTCGCCAAAGAACGAGGTCCAACGATGATTTCACAGTACAGGGTCAATAACCTTTGTATTGCATACTTTCATATTGTAAACTATTTAGTTTACACTGTGGATTTTTTGTTTTATATCTAGAGTTGAAAAATCTGCTTCGAAAATCGAAACAAGCTGATTGTTTACATATGTAGTCATTTTGTTCGAAAATGCCGTTTTGAAAAGTTGAATTATAACGGTGACGTATTTTTTTTAAATGACGTCATGCACGTGCATAACCAACATTTTAGACGCGCGTTTTAGACTGTTATCATGTCAAAAACGTACTATTAGCATGAGACAGTAAGAAATTGTCTATGCTCAATATATGAGAATTTAACATTACAAAGTCCCGTGAGGTTTAACAATGATATTTAGGTCAGCTATGTTTGTTTACATAACAAAAGTAGTCCCTAGCATGTTAATTATGGAGAATTTTCGCACGTCCTTATCTACGGTCATGATCACTCCTTGACAGCGGTCATGATCGAAAAATCATGACCACTTTCTTCAATGCAAAGTGAACGGGACAATATGAAAGTATGCAATAATAGATATTTTACAATGACCTGATCTATGACAGATAATAAGATATTTTTGAGTAAAATATCAGGAGGGCTTTTACCATATCATCCTTAATACGAAACAAAAACCATAAATGGTTTTTTTCGTTCATAGGTATCAGGTTTAAGACTTTTTTATTTTATGTTTTTCAATAACCCATGAAGGTTTCCGAAATGAAACTGGCTAGACTCATTGGAGTCGCCATTTTGGGTATGTATAAAATGAGACGAAAACACGGATTGGAAATCGATATTTATCATCATGCTGTGTTTTTTTCTTGTGAATACAATTTGTACAAAACAGTTAAAGATAAATGTAACTGTGTACGAAATATGTTTCCCGTTCGTCAAAAAAGACGATAGCAATAGACTCCTACGCCCGAACATAACTTTTGACAGTACCGTAGCCAAATACGATGTCGCGTCATTTCCGTAACACCTCATTTTGGCGTAACGTCAAATGGGGCGACTTCGTTTCCCGCAGAAAAGGTGGGATCAACATGAAAGACCACAAATTCCTATGTATGAGCAATAGATTCATTCATACAAAGTTGTTATAAAATATATACGTTGTGTAGTGTTAGATCAGATCAGACTGGGTATGAATAGGTCAATCTTGATCTCTCATACGCAACAAATACATGAAGGCTCACTTATATCCATACAGGCTTAATAAGTCTTATAAATAAACAAACTAAAACAAATAAAAATAAAATTGTAAAACAACTTTGCAAGGGATAAAATATCTATAAATGAAAGTATAATTATTTATTCGACAACGTGGCAAAAGGATAACTTTCTCATAATGAGCAGTTGTTCCTTTGCCTAAGTCTGCTGCTGCAAAGGCGTCAGAAACCGTCTCTATTAGGGAAAGGGTTAAGCAGAAATGTGACCCATTACATAATTTGTTCTAGTCATATTGACTGGTTGAAAAAGGGAGTCGCCAGGTGGCATAAAAAAGTAGCTGAAATAAACAAATTTCCCCCTATATTATCAGTTATACATTTGCTTCTTTACCACAATGCATATGATCGATTAAGGAACATGTTGGCCCTCATGTTTAAACCTCGTTCATTAAATATGTATGCCTTCATTTTCTGAAAGTCTTTACTTTATCATTTTCTGTTCGTAATAATAGACGACAGCAATACGAATTCCGAACATTTTATGATCGTGCAAAAAAATGACATTAACATTTTCATCGTCATGCCGTTCCTTATGCATCTGTACGGAGCCGAACATACAGTATGCTACAAGAACACACCGAATGCTTCCCGAATATGATCCATTCACTCCCCGAACACCAAAATTCATATTCGGAGAGCAAACGGAATGGCATTCGGCGCAATGTGATCGCCCCAAAATGGATTTTTTTTCTAGAATGCATTCGGAAAGCATACGGAAAGCGTTCGGAAAGAAAACCTTTCGAAGTGAACATGTGGGAAATATTCGGTTCATTCTGAAAGCATTCTGAAACCATACTGAAAACATTCCGAAAGCAAACAGAAAGCAGTTGGTGATACATTGGGCAAAACACATTCGGAGCGACATTCGGCCAGTTTAAAATATAACACCACTTTCGTATACGGAAAGCAACTGGAAGATCGTTCAGCCCAATGTGATCGGCATTAACACTTTGCCACGTAGAGACCAACTTTACGTCTCTACAACTCACGATTAGTCCTAGATCATTTTGAAAAAATACTAGGACTGTCTGTGGCCCAATTAGTTGTACGCCTATTTACCTCCTATATGATTTCTTTACAGTGAGTCAATTATACCCAAAATCTATAAGCGCGATATATATAACACAATGCTAAATATCCTCTTTTATTTTCAAATTCATCCGTTTGACATCTGATATAATATGTACGTCAAGTATTTTCACCTTGAAAGTGGCAACGTAACCTTTGGAATTATTAGCTTTCTTTAATGTATTATACAGTCAGCATACCCCGGCGTTGCAACACAAAGTATGACCGAAAGATACTCGTTAAAGACAGACATTCACCATCGGCGACAATCATTCTAACTACTGGTTAATATCATGAAACAATTAAACTGTTGTCCGAATGTGGCGTAACTCACCTGTGTAGACGGCTTTTTTTCAAATAACAGTTTCAACCGATGTGATGCAATACAGACAGGAGTAACATTTAAATGGTTCAACCATTTTCTAAACGCGTTGACTGCAATTATCTGGAACACTCTTTATCCAGGCTAATCAATGTATCAGCTACCAACAGCAGGTACGCTTTGTGTTTGCCGTTCATTCAAGATTGCCTTCGCGGATAAAAGTGTTCAGATTTTCCCTAGAATGAACTCTCAATAAAGCAAACAAGACTCAAGCTCATAAATCGAACCTTCTATACTTCTAGACCTGATCCACTGACATAACACTTTGATTTGTGGAACCGATTTCGTGAAGCCTATGCCAACAGTACAGAGACAAGTCAGATGGTGCATTTCCACCATCCGACCAGGCGCTCTACTACTGACTGCGCATCTCCACCGTCCGACCAGTCGATCTTCTGCTGATTGCGAATCTCAACATTTTTACATTAATAGTCTTATAACTATATAACAGAAAATCCTACTTGGATTTTGGCAACAAATGGATTATAAATTATGTAAACAAATTTCAATTAAAAGTCGTCCGTCGTAAGTGATCAGTTCTGTAACTACAAAGAAATAAGAGGGCTTCTCTTCCTAATCAATTAATACGGAAAAAAACCATAAATGGGGTTTTTCGCTTATAGTTAACGGGCGTGAGATTTTTTTTTTTTTTTTTTTTTTTTTTTTTCAATAATCCATGAAGCTTTCTGAAATGAAACTGAAAAAATCAAGGGGGGCCGCCATTTTGGATATGTATAAAAAGCAGACGTAAAACACAGATTGAAAATTATTGTCGGCTTTTTAATCATTTTTTTTAAAATCGGTATTTTGGGGTATGTATAAAATGAGCAGAAAAACACGGATTGAAAATTATTGTCGTCTTTTTAATCATTTTTTTTTAAATCGATATTTAAGATCATTAAAGTGCTGAAATTAACATTTGTACGAAAAGTTAAAAATAAATGGAAATCTATAAGAAATATGTTTTCCCGTTCGTCGAAAAAACGACAGCATTAGCCTTCTACGCCCGAAACTAAATTTTGACTGTATCGTAGCCAAAGAAGGACGTGACGTCATTTCCGTTACACTTTATCTTGGCGTAACGTCAATGGAGCGACGTCGTTTCCCGCAAAAAAGTGGTTATCAACATGAAATACCCCAAATTCCTATACATGAGCTATTGACTCAATCATTCAAAGTATAATTAATTATCAAACATTGTGGCAAAAGGATAACTTTCTCATAAGGAGCAATTGTTCTTGTTGCGACAATCTTTTCCTAAATCATAGGCCTCAGAAACCGTCTCTAATAGGGAAAGGGTTTAGCAGAAATGTGACCCCTTACATAATTTGTTCAAGTCATATTGACTGGTTGAAAAAGGCAGTCGCCAGGTGGCATCAGAAAAGGGCTGATATATATGCTTCTTTACCATAATGCAGGTGATCGATTAAGGATCATCTTGACCCTCATGTTTTAACCGCGTTCATTATAAATGTATTCCTTGATTTTCTGAAAGTCTTTACTTTATTATTTTCTGTTCGTAATAATAGACGACAGCAATAAGAATTGCAAATATGTTTTGATAATGCAAGACACATGCCATTAACATTAATATATCTATAGGTGCTACCTATTTACGAAAAAACGCAAGATAATTATAAACAAAATTTAAAGAGCATACTTTGGCCATACAAAAGGATTTATAAGTAATTGACTAGACAATAATAATGATAATGTCAGGTTTCTTGCATTATCAAAACATATTTGGAATTTGTATTGCTGTCGTCTATTATTACGAAGAGAAAATAAAAAAGTAAAGACTTTAAGAAAATCAAGGAATACATTTATATTGAACGAGGTTAAAACATGAGGGCCAAGATGATCCTTAATCGATCACCTGCATTATGGTAAAGAAGCAAATAGATCAGCCCTTTTCTGATGCCACCTGGCGACTGCCTTTTTCAACCAGTCAATATGACTGGAACAAATTATGTAACGGGTCACATTTCTGCTAAACCCTTTCCCTATTAGAGACGGTTTCTGAGGCCTATGCAACAGACGATTTAGGAAAAGATTGTCGCTACAAGAACAATTGCTCCTTATGAGAAAGTTATCCTTTTGCCATAATGTTTGATAAATAATTATACTTTGAATGAGTGAGTCAATAGCTCATGTATAGGAATTTGGGGTATTTCATGTTGATACCACTTTTTAACGGGAAACGACGTCGCTCCATTGACTTTACGCCAAGATGAAGTGTAACGGAAATGACGTCACGTCCTTCTTTGGCTACGATAGTCAAAATTTAGTTTCGGGCGTAGAAGGCTAATGCTGTCGTTTTTTTGATGAACGGGAAAACATATTTCTTACAGATTTCCATTTAATTTTAACTTTTCATACAAATGTTAATTCCCACATAACACAGCACTTTAATGATCTTAAATAACGATTTTAAATTTTTTTATTAAAAAGACGACAATAATTTTCAATCCGTGTTTTTTTGCTCATTTTATACATACCCAAAATACCGATTTAAAAAAAAATATATTAAAAAGCCGACAATAATTTTCAATCTGTGTTTTACGTCTGCTTTTTATACATATCCAAAATGGCGGCCCCCATGGATTTTTCCAGTTTCATTTCAGAAAGCTTCATGGGTTATTGAAAAAAAAAAAAAAAAAAAAAATCTCACACCTGTTACCATAAGCGAAAAAAACCATTCATGGGTTTTTTTCGTATTATTGTCTAGTCAATTACTTATAAATCCTTATGTATGGCCAAAGTATGCTCTTAAATTTTTGTTTATAATTATCTTGCGTTTTTTCGTAAATAGGTAGCACCTATAGATATATTATCGAATTACAAAAGACAGGATAAGTCAATTTCGATTAAGACTATCATTATGTATGATTGTTTTATGTTCTTTTTATGTGTGTGTTAATGGTAATCTATATATATATATACAAGAGAAAGTTGATGCAAGGCATCAATGTCGCCGGAAAAGACTGCATTGATTTATTTATGTATTCTTGACTTTTCTTAGTCTATTCAAACATTAGGAACGTTGAAATGAAAACATTTGCTTATAAATGTTATATTCATACCTATACATTAGGGTATCTATAAAAAATTAACGAAATGTGTACACATTTATCTTGGCTTAAATTTAATTTTGCTGTTGTTACTTATTTAAATAATAGTATTCATTCATATAATTTCAATGTTTGTCAATCTTATTCGAATCACAAGGTAAATATCCTGGTATTGCTTTAAAGGGAGGTAATTTGAAGTAAACAAAAGTCTTCAAAAGGAGAAATATATCAGCATTACCGTCTACAGTTTAAATTGTTCTATTGTTTGTGGATTTACAGATGTTCTTTTTTTCTTATTTCTACATGTACAACGAAATATTGCGGCTTCTCTTTGACGCTTTGCGTCAAACATTCGTCTTGTACTTGTCTAAAATAAAATAATATCACTCGCTTTTTCATATCGAAATGCGCATGCGCGAAAATTGATGTTAAAGGTCACGAAACTACACAACAGAATAGGGTCTATATTTAGCTTAGAAACAGTTCCTACTTTAGATATTCATGGATTAACATTATTAAATGAATTCTACACAAATCAAGACATCTCTTTGAACATGAAAACAACATTTAGTAAGTTAAAATTGCTATTAAAAGGAGAATCCGAAATTGACCTCAATGATGACACATAAGAGTCTGCATTAGGGGGTGTTGGTTCACGTCTTGAAGGGACCACTTTTGTCTTCGTAAATAAGACAAAAAACTTAAATGCGAGTGAAATAAAAAAAAACTGCAAACATTAAAAAATCGGAATATTTATTTCATTGTAGATGTGTCATTTATTAGTGTTCGTAAACAACCACAATTGTAATAAGTTCAAATCATCTAGATTTGTTTCTTTCTAATAATAAGCCGCCCTCCCATGTGATTTCAGAAAAGCTATTAAAAATAGAAGTCGCGGGCTTCTGCCCGGCGACTAATGAAAATGACAAGAAACCGTAGAATTAAAATTATTAAAATTATTGCCCATGTCATCGTCTTAATATTGGCTACATACTCTTCTAAATGCAGAGTCAATTTTAAAAGGTCAGCAATGACAGGATTAAGTCTACGGAAAGCGTGGTACAATTGATATCTGACCAGACCGACGGTCCAGAGATTTCATCATTCTTTGTTGTATATACTTATCAATTAATGTTGTATAATGTGCCGGTGGCCTAAATTGCGAAATAAATATCTGGTGTCTTGAATCTTTAAGACAGAATATACAAACACATATATAAATTGCTGTATTTTCAATAACGCAATAACACACGTTACATATAAAATAAGATTTATGAATGGGGTAAAAATCACGCTTCACTACTGCATTTTAAATAAATATACCAATTAAGAAATATTTATTTATACAATCAAAAACATTGTGAATTAAGATAATTCAGTGGAAAGCAGGGATGGACTTCTGACAGAAAACGTACAGATATGTATACTTGAAATGTAAATGAAATAACGTAACCCTATTCGACTTAACTAGAAACGTTATCAATACCGAATTTGACGAACGTATACCATCTGTCCGAGAAGAGAATATCGGTCGCTTGGTAAATGCAGCAAGGTACTTATAGTCGAACATTTGATGTGGGACAGTCTAGGGAATTTGGGTACTAGATAAACGTGCGTAGTTATGCTTTAAGACGTATTTTCGAGACACATGTTAGTACAGTTGCGCAACAACATTTAACTTTGAGAATAAACGACATCACAAAGCAAGTTGAAATAGGTCGTGTATTGTATTGCTTCGTTACTACAGTTCCTACTATGCGTGTATATGAACAGTCAAATGATGTTGTACGACTGCGTTTGGGCGCAGGCTGTTTTGAGTTTCAATTGTTCGCATATGCAATTCGAAACTCTTTTTTCCAGTGACGTTAACGATGGCGTATGGAACTCAAAAGCCCTGATAGTTAACTGTGTGTAGTTTAGTAAACAAAATATAAGATACGACAAGAAATATAAAACATTATTTTAACACTTTCCCTCTGCAGCACGCGACTTTGAACATATTTTGTCAACAAATGGAAAATCTCTAAAATTGAATGGATAACCTATGACTAAAAGTGGATAACATTGTGGCAAAAGGGGGAATTGCTCGTTTCGAGCAATTTCTTCTTTTGTCACTATGTTTTCAGATAGCTGTCTGCTGCAGGGGCGTCAGAAAGCGTCTATATGAGGGAAAGGGTTAACTTCAAAACCACTCTATAAGAAGATCACTTAAGCGTCTAGGGGACCCGGTTTGTAAATATTGTAACCTTAAACAGAAACGAAACAGTTTGTCTATGACGACCTATAAAAGGTCGGTCGTCTGCGGAAACCAACCGTGGGCCATCTCTTACTAATAAGATACAGATCAACCAGCACATTAACGATCCGTAACCCTTTCCAAAATATAGAAGCTTTCTTACAACTCTGCAGCAGACGACTTCTGGAGATATTAGACATTGCTCTTGATGTGAAATTTCTCCTTTTGCCATATACTGTGTTCAACTCGTTTCATCAATAATACTCCCACTTGTTCAGATTTTCCAAATTTCGGACGAAATGTTATCAAAGTAATCCGTTGCAGTTTTGATGTATGTGAAAAAGGGTGAATCAATGAGATCCATCCGTTCGAAGATTGGCCGGTTGTTAACATCGATACAAGGTTATATTCATCGCATTTGCTAGCCGAATGATTTTTCGTCGAAATTGTACGAAACATATGACCACTTGCTTGCTAGCACTGTTTAACTGTTTCAGCGCCGAATTGTTTAAAGTAGACTCTCCCATGTTCAAAATCGGCCAATTATATGTTTCATGTAATAACAGTTTTGTAAAAAATTATAACTGAAAGGCAAACAATGGTAATTCAGGTTAGACAGCTCATTACGACTCACCTAGATCTGTATTGTTTCCAAATAACTCAATATTGCCTTTGGCGCTGAATATACCTGCCAAGCCAAATTTAAACTCATCCAATTTTATTCATCTAAGAAACTTAACGAAAAAGGTGTGAACAATTATGTTCCTTCAATTAAAACAATAAGACGAAACAGATTGATTGGAAAGAAGAGACAAATCAATAATCTTTTCAAAAATCGTTGCAATTGTTTTTCTCTGCACCGGGATCGCAAGTCGTTTGTAAAGTGAAAGGCAAGACGAGCATTTTAAGAAAGGTCGAATGACCCAATCGAATCCGGGATACCGTGGCTTCTATCAACATTCAATGTGCTAAATAATGGACAGCAATCTGAATTCAACAGCCGAGCAATAAACGATAAGACGAACATTTCAATATTTATGCTTTATTTAGAAATCACAAATACACTAATTTTGACCAAAGTCGGGTTCAGTCAAAGTCGGTTGTTCGGTTTTCGTTCACCTCGATCTGTTAGCCATAACCAATGTATTGTTCGTTTCCAAATACTCATACGCTTATCCCTTTTTAGCTGTAACAGAAGGTGAATTTGTTTATATAATAAATGTGTAAAGACATATAATGATTAAAACAAGTTATTGTGAGGCTGTGAGTATTACATCAGAACCCTTACACACGAAAAGTAATAACTATGTGAGAGATTTCCTTCAATATTCGCTGTAAAATATTTGTTTTATTATATTGTGTTTTACATCACTTTCACCATTATAAAAGTGTTTTCAGTTATATAACAACGTTCCCTGTGTAAGTTAACAGTATTACTGATCCATTTATATTAACACCATCGAGACAGTCGTTATGTTAAACTCAGTACACTGACTGCCAAGGAAGGAAAGCCATTAGTATCATTTTAATATTTTTATATGACCCTGTCTGCGATTGAACCCGCGACCTCCCGTACTCGGACGCTTTACCACTACACCACCGAGACGGTTGCTGAAGGACATGCTGACTTGTAAACGAGTGTGGTTACGTGTCAATTTCTCTCGAAGGTTTTATATAGACACAAATGAAGTAAAATAACATTTTCTAGGCATGACATTTCAGGGACTGAACTAGCCAGCAAAGTGTCTGGTCAGTTTTAGTGCCGGATATACCAGAGGACGTTCTTCAAAAGTTACTGTCACTTATTTATGAATCATCTTAATTCAATCCGTGAAGCTGTCATATATATTTACGATACAAAAACACTTACAGGATAAGCCGTATCCGCCACCATATCCGCCGCCATATCCGCCACCATATCCGCCGCCATATCCGCCTCCATATCCACCTCCATATCCGCCTCCATATCCGCCACCATATCCACCACCATATCCACCACCATAACCGCCACCATACCCTCGTCCATAGCCTATTCCATAACCGCCTCCATATCCGCCACCATATCCGCCTCCATATCCGCCTCCATAGCCGCCACCATAGCCGCCTCCATAGCCGCCTCCAATGCCCATTCCATATCCGCCTCCATAACCGCCTCCATAACCGCCTCCATAGCCGCCTCCATATCCGCCTCCGTTATCTAAACAAAGATATGCATTGTATGTATTAATTTTATGTAAGATGTACAATCTAAATTTAAGGTCGATACATCTATGCATGTATACCTTTTGTAAAAAATAATATGACTATAAGTGTGTTAACAATGTTTTTCATACCACAGTCTGATTATCAAAGAAATAAAACAATATGGAAAAGAGTAAAATGATGAACTGGTTAGGCCTTTGTGTCGCGTGCAAAGGCTAGGATTCCAGGAATCAGACATCATCGTCAGTCATTCAAGCTCAAAGCTTGTTACTAAATCATTGTTAAAAACGTAAGCTTAGACTAAGAGATAGGAAAGAAGAATAGCAATGACCTAAACAGATTTCTGAGAGAGATAACCAGAATAAGAGAGGTATGGACGGAGTCAGACATGGAAAGTAAAACAGATGTTTATATTTACATCGATGGCACGAAGCTACTGCGATCAAGGCTGCTAGAATAAGAATGATCTTCATGGTTTTTCTGTAAAGAACGAGAACAAAGTTAAAGCTTACATTTGATTTTAACTCTTTCAGCGTCAATGGCAATATACTCAAATAACATGCAAAATTGAGTGACCCAATTTTGAACATCACTTTATGGAATTATGCTCTGCAAGGATTAACACAATAACAATGTGTGAGAGGTGCTCGAGGATACTCAACCTTAGCTTATTATTACAGGACGCATATGAGCAACCATGTTAAGAATCCATATGGATATTGCTTTGCAGTGGTTCCTCGAAACCTCTTCTATGACACGGATGCGCAGATTCATCTAGTTCTACAGTGGTTGCAAACGCCTTGCAATTGGTATCAGCAGAGCACCGCTTTTTTAAGCAATTCTCAAAGAGTTGTCACTATTTCTAGTTTGAGCTCGCATATTTCAGTCGTTTTAGTTTGCACTATCAGTTAATGCGATCAATGATATTATACCTATATCTTTAGCACCAGTGCTAATGTAATGTAACTTTCGTAAATCGTATACGTGTGTAGGGCGTTTCAAATCATTTGAGCCGTTCCACGTGAAAACCCAAATTATGGAATCTGCGTAATGTATCGACCCATAGCAGTCCACGCAGGCTAAGTCGGGCCGACACATTCCGTCTTATGTGTATAGCGGTATAGAGTAATGATTCCTGAAACATAAAAACCACAGGAGGCGAAAGGTGTATGTCCGGTTTAGCCTGCGCGGGATGCGTAAGGTGATCTGGATCGATACTTTGCGCAGAGTCCATAATGTTCATTTGTCTTTTATTTAAGAACGTTCATATCTCTGATTACCAGATTGGAGTTGGTATATAAAAATAATTTTTATTCGATATTTCAGGCCTATGCCTTCTTCAATATTTTACTAAGGATATCCACAGACTATGTAGTCTGACATGACAATATTATATCAATTTTAAATCAATCACATTTCAATCAAATACATCATTTGGAGGATGTAGTATGCACAGTTTTTTGTCATTTCATGTAATTATGATGATATTATATGTGTTATTGTTTATTAAAATTAACGGCATATGCTCGAATACAAGGTCTACTACTCCTATCGATACATGTTAAAACCTTTGCATACTGATTCATAAAATGTTTGGAAAACAAATAAATATAACTCTTTTACAATCTACCACTTATTATGAGGGGTGTAATATATTATACCATTATGATATTTAGAATGATATTTAGGTAAGAGATTAAAATGGTTCCCGTCATTTTGCACAGAATCGATCTGGACCAAAACTGTTTTTCTACATATTCTATGTTCAGTATCAGACAAGGTATGAATACATAAGATGGACCAATGAAATAGGTCCAATGAAATAGGTCCAATGTAATAGGTCCAATGAAATAGGTCCAATGCATCCTATACATAATTACAATGAATTGAATTAATTGAAAAAAATCTCATTGCCCCATATTAAATGTAGTCTGCTGAAGGGATACAATTTCTTTTTTGAAATATATCTGTAAATAAAGGTTTATACATTGAATAAAACTGAAAACATCTTGACAAATGGAGAAATTGCTCATCATGAGCGGTTTCTCCTTTTGTCATAATGTTTTCAAAATCTCTATGCCACAGAGGCGTCAGAAATAATTTACATGTGAGAAGCTAAAAAATAAAAATAAATAAAATGTAATTGTTTCGCTTACCTTTCAGGTTAAGACTCAAACAGGAGGTGCATGATGACAGTTGAAGACCTTCTTATATAGTATGGGGACGCTTTGTTCTGCAAGCGTAGCCTTTTTATCATCATCAATTAAACCTAGAACGGATCGAAAAAGAAATGTATCGATATTCAATATCGTGTGGCAAGACGATGTATCGATGTAATGGGGCGATCACACTGGCCCGAATGAGCTTTCGTTTGTTTTCCGTATACGAAAGTGGTATGATTTTTAATCAAAGCGCCAATAGCACTGTAGTGGCGATCGTATGGAAAATCCTGCAAAGTAACAAGCAGTATATCGGTGTAGGGCTTGCGATGACTCTGGTGCGGGTAAATTTGAGAATGTATCAACCCTGCATCTTTTGACAGTAGAATAATGTTAGTTTGCCAGAATGTTGTCTTGGTGATATTTTAGTTACGTTCTGAAATTGGTCATGATGTGTTCAAAATTAGGCCATTCCAAAGTTATGAAAAATCTAGTTGGTATTCGATAGACTACCGTTTTAGCTCATGTAATCTAAATTGTTCGGGTAATCACATGTTCATCACCAGGTCGCTAGGCCATATTAAGATAAAATATTTGTTACACTTTAGAAATGACTAAATTATCAAGAAAGGAGAGAAAACAGTATCCATTAGTTTGGTGTTTGTTTCAATGATGTCCGATATTAAACAGGTCTGTTCAATTTAGTCCCTTCACATTGCATGATTGAGGGTTGTCAGAGACATATAAACACAGTGTATTTATATGTCTCTGAGGTTGTTAAACTGCTTCGAATAATGTGAGTGCAAAAACAAACACAAAACATGCTCAAAAAGCACAATTTCACTATTTGCCAAACTGTTCAATTTATAAAAATATAGGCATATATTATAATGCTCGATCTCCAAACTAAATTAGGCTACACTTTCAGCATTGATTGCTAATTGACTCTAGAACGTGCAGACGTGTATACATAACGTGTGTACACACTGACATCGTGTGCCCTTTAAACCTTTGTAAACCAGTCTTATCATATAGACGCTTTCATATATTTAAACAACTACACAATAAAGCGTTTATAATATTGAGATAGTCTCGCGAGCTATTTATAGAACCTTTTCAAATTTGGAATTTCCAGATTTGAATATGATCAGAGTTATGTGCAAGGCAGATGAACGCGCAATGATATTTATTATCTGCCCAATCATAACGAAGATAATATTTACTTATTTTAACTCTATGTAGATAATGTCTCGATAAAACTCAAATATTAGTAACAATCCGGTACTAAAGTAGCACTGACATAATTATTATTAATCACGTCTATGCATCAATGATGGAACTATAACGGATGTGAGTAAATTAGTTTGCAGTAAGGAAAAAAAATATCAACCGATTGTTCAAAACCGACTATGTAAATATTTTTCGTTGTTGTTGTTTCCGTTAGCATTGTGGCGATTGTCAAACCAATCGCCACAAAAACTGTCCGAATGTCCCCCCGAATTTGTTTTATCCAATGTATCACCGAATGCTTTCCGTTTGCTTTCCGAATGTTTTCAGTATGGTTTCAGAATGCTTTCAGAATAGACCAAATACTTCCCGCATGTTGATTTCGAAATGTTTTCTTTCCGAACGCGTTCCGTATGCTCTCCAAATGCTAACAGAATACGGCGAATCTACTTAGAATAGACCAAACCTTTTCCGCATGCATTCTGAAAGCGTTCGCAAAGGGTTTGTCGTGTTCTATGTCCATTCGGGATCTTCTGAAAACATACGGAACATACTGTGCATTCTAGAAAAATATCCATTTTGAGGCGATCACATTGGGCCGAATGCCATTCCGTTTGCTTTCCAAATAGGAATTTGGGTGTTCGGGGAGCGAACGGATAATATTCGGGAAGCATTCGGTGTGTTCTATGAGCATACTGGCTGTTCGGCTCCGTACGGATGCATACGGAACGGCACTCGGTAGCTCAAAAAATGTGTTGTGCATGTCCAAAATAGATTTCATCGACCAGCCGAATCATTCGAATTTGGCGTCCTTGTGTATTCGGGAAGTATTCTGGAAGCATTCTAGGAGCATACAGTATGTAGGGAAAACGTTCGGGAAACATGCGTCTAGTTCTTGGTGCATTCGGAATGAAAATTTCCATACGTTTTCCGTACATGCCTGTGCTCCTAGAATGCTTCCCGAATACTTCCCGAATACACATGGACGCCAAATTCGGATGATTCGGACGGTCGATGAAAATAATTTTGAACATGCACAACAAATTGTTTAAGCTACCGAATTCCGTTCCGTATGCATCCGTATGGAGCCGAACAGCCAGTATGCTTATAAAACACACCGAAAGCTTCCCGAATGCTTCCCGAATACGATCCGTTCGCTCCCCGAACACCCAATTTCCTATTCGGAAAACAAACGGAATGGCATTCGGCCCAGTGTGATCGGGCCATAAGTGCTATTTCTTATTACCAAATCAACATTGTATTACATGCCCAAAGGCAAGTAACCAACCATACATGACAATGGTGAATGATACATGGACATGTAGGTAACAGTGTGAAGAAACACATTCATTTCGCCGTGAAGGATCGGACCATTTATTCATATGGTAATGATTATCCCGCAACCCTGAGCCCCAAGGAGGGCAGCCATTACAACCATTTTTAAAGTATTTCGTGTGATCCGGCCAGGGATCAAACCCGTGACCTCCCACACCCGGGGTGGACGCTATACCACTACACCACCGGTTTACAAGTGCTGCAACACAATTTGTACAGTTACGTGTAGAAAAGTCATGTCACATGTCGCTTATTTACAGTTAACTGTCACACATGCAACAAATCCGCATCAGACAACTTTGAAAACATCTTGACACAAACATGAGTAATCTCTGTATATGAAATATTAATAAATGAATAGAGTGGATAATTTAGTTTCTAACAGAAAAGTTGCTCATGATGAGCAATTTCGCTTTTTGTCACAATCGTTTCAAACGTCGTCTGCTGCAGAGTCGTCAGCATGCATATGTATTAGAGAAAGAGTAAAGAACAAAATGTCATCGATTACATTTATATTCACATTGCGATTTGTGCCGGTCATGACATAGACATAGACATAGACATAGACATAGACATAGGCATACATGTAGTTTATCAAGTAAACATATAGGCAAATTTGTGTAAATACACACGACTATTTATGATGCCGGTTCCTTTAATAGAGTGTTAGCCTGTTTCACCTCGCCATCTTTAGGGACAGCATTGCACTCACTGTTGGCATTGGCCATGTCTCACCATACCATCTTTAGGTAGGATCGACCAAACCTGTATAGTCCCCAAACCGGTCTCTGAACGGTAGGAGACAAATTAACATACTCTACACAAGAAGCCCTCTTTCTTGGCACTGATATTTGCATTATTAGGATGCAGCTGGCCAAGTTTGAATATATTAAGTTCAAATGGTAAACACATCGACTGATGATATAGCTTAAATACTGCTCATTTTTGGACTGAAATTAATTAAGAATTAAACACATTTCTTAGATTTACTGATTGTAGTTTAATAAAATCACCATCTGAAAAATAACTATCAGTTAAGTGACCCAGCTTATATATAATTGACCTGAGGCAATATTATAACTGATCATACAAATGCACATGAATGAATGTCTTAATCTACATGTACACTAGTGTCGTCATATGTAACAATAGAAAGGTTTACTTGCTCCAGAGACTTCAACAAATGTAGTATTGTCTTTCAACTCTTGACACTCAGGACTACATTAGTTTAAGTATTATGACTGCGTCAGTCGTGTCAGAATAATTCGACCAGAAGTACTGGTAATTTACCCAGAAAGTACTGTGATATAACTGTAAAATTGTTGAAAGCAGCAGAAACACAATACAAACAAGCAACGGTAATCGATTTCCATGTATAAATAGTAAAATTAAAATAGGGGCTTAAATAACCAAGACAGGGGAACGCATATCCTTAACAGAAGCACATATTCACTGTATTATATCTTCTTCAACATAGGGATTACTTTGATAACACAAATAAATAACCTGGGGATTCAAATAGTAAAGCCACAACTGAAATTGAAATTACTTTAAGCTATTCACTACTGAGAAACAAAGATTTTTCAAAGGCTTTTAAACTTTCTCAAAACAATTCTTCACCAGACAACTTTCAAAACATCCAGGCTAAATAGTAAAAATATATATAATATATGAAATAAAATAATCAAATAGCTTGACATAATTGAGCAATTGCTCCTTTTGTCATAATGTTTTGAATGAGTTCAACTTAAGATATATCGATTGGATCTGAAAGTAGGAACGGGTACAACCATTACAATGATAGAAACTGTTTCATACTAAAAACATTGCAGATAGTTCAGAAATTGATTGTGAATAACAATTTATTGTATTCCCTAATTTTTCTAATTTGATTTAAAAATCTAAATTAAATATTCTTTACGTTTAACTAAGATATTTATTCTCTGGAAATGTTTGAATATTGAATGCTTTATCAGTCAGCTGACAATGTATAGCCCTACACATAAGTCGGAAAGCAGAAAAATGAAGTCATAACCTAAGATCATGGTAGTCTAAATAGTACCTTCTTTTTCAATCCCATTGAGATAAAAGACCAACCAAAAGAAAGGCAGATTACTATTTCTACCAGTATTCTTCAAATTAAAAAAAAAATTGGTGTAATTAATGAATTTAGCATTACTTTCAGCTGTAGTACTCTCTATAAAACAATTCAACAATTTTAATGACATAGTCGGATTTATGGATAAACTATGATAATTTCATAGAAAACTATCTACATTATACATATCATTTAGTAATAACAATCAACACAAAATTAATGGCTATTTATATTGAAAACAATTTGGGTTTTATTTTATTATTTTTTTCAATTGTAATGCCTGTAACAGGTATGATTTATCTTCATGTAACACATAACATTTAGCTTACAGTGAACAGTCTGTATAAGAGCTACAACCCAACATAGAATGTACACAATTCAGCCTATAATAGAAAGCCTCTGCATTGGGTAATCAAAAAAATAACAGTTTGTATTGGTAATTGTTGCAGTATGTCAAATGAAACACTGTGAAATTTAATTGACAGCAGACACATGAATTCAGAATGTATATCACTCATCCGGAAGTAGGTACCTTTGTGTTTGTTTGTATAATTAAGTCCCTTCGTACAAATAGATATACTCACTTTATTATCACACTTTATAGTATCCTATCTAAATACATTTGAATTTTACAAATATTTGTTATCTTAAGTGTGTGTGACAGAGAGGGAGAGAGATGCATTCAAAGCTGAAATAAGAAAATTGTTGCACTCATCAAGTGTATAGAATATGGTATTGTACATTTTAATGGTTTAATTCTTATTTATAATAAGTTTAGGTAAAGTTCATCAGGGTGCACCTGTCCAGAACCTCTGCTTCATTCCTGAGACTGAGCTTGTACTGAGTACAACAAAAATTGTATTGCATTACTTTAGTCTTCATAATACAGATCATTTGTCATTAGTCACACTTGTCTAATACGGGTAAACAAATCGACGGCGAAGCCGGCGATGTTTCCCGTCAATAGGTAATGTGTATGAACTTTGCCCAACTTTGGATGTAAAATCTTGGCTATATTTTAAAGTTAAATATAAGCTTAACCTGATGATGATTTCTATTTTCTTTGCTTAGGTCGGTAGGACTCGTAATTGACGTAAATAACTGATCGTGCTGCAAGCAAGGGGCTAACTGCAGTTCGCGGGGAATTATTCACCGATCACAACATATAATAAATGTTTACCCGAAATAGGTAGCACCTATACTCATATTATATATGTTGGAGATCCTCCAATATATATTCTACCTGTAACAAATCTCCAGATACAGCTTTTAACTGCACTGTTGCCCATTTACCTTCTTTATTCATTTCATTCAAAGTCTGACCACTAACAATTACAGATTAGAGATTTCACAATGACATGATCTATGACAGATAATAAGATATTTTTGAGTAAAATATCAGGAGGGCACTTACCATATAATCCTTTATACGAAATGAAAACCCTAAATGGTTATTTTATTATTTTTTTTAATAACCAATGAAGGTTTTCGAAATGAACTGTAAATAAAATCATTGGAGTCGCCATTTTGGGTATATATAAAATGAAACGAACAACACGGATTGGAAATTATTTTCGTCTTTTTAATCTTTTTTTTTTTAAATCGATATTTAAGATCATTAAAGTGCTGTTTATTTTCTTGTGAATTGAAATGTGTACGAAAAAGTTAAAGATAAATGTAACTTTGTACGAAATATGTTTTCCCGCTCGTCAAAAAGGACGACAGCAATAGACTACTACGCCCTAACCTAAATGTTGACTGTACCGTAGCCAAGGACGACGTCGCGTCATTTCCGTAACACTTCATTTTGGCGTAACGTCGTTTCCCGCAAAAAAGGTGGGATCAACATGAAAGACCACAAATTCCTATACATGAGCACTAGATTCACTCATACAAAGTTGTTATAAAATATATACGTTGTGTAGTATTATATCAGATCAGACTGGGTTTGAACTGGTCAATCATGATCTCTCATTCCAGCTGGTATGTAATGTGAAGGAACGGGCGGCTACGAAAGAGTCATGGGTGGCTACGGATGCGGAATAGGTTGCTACAAAGGCGGCAGCATGGACGGCTACGTAGGCGGCGGAGGAATGGGCGGATATGGAGTAACAGGTGGTTACGGAGGAATGGGTGGAATGGGCGGTTACGGAGGTGGAATGGGCGGTTACAGATGTGGATTAGGCAGCTATGGGGCGGAATGGGCGGTTACGGAGGTAGAATGGGCGGCTATGGATGGTGAAATAGGCGTTTACGTATGTTGAATGGGCGGTTATAGTAGAGGAATGGGCTGTTATGGTGGTGGAATGGGAGGTTATGGTGGTGGAATTGGAGGTTATGGTGGTGGAATGGGCGGTTATGGTGGTATAATGGGTAGGTTATGATCAAGGGATGGGCGGTTATGGTGATGGAATGGGCGGTTACGGAGGTGGAATGGGCGGTTATGGTGAAGGAATGGGCGGTTATGGTGGTGCGATGAGCGGTTATGGTGGTGGATTGGGCGGTTATGGTTGTGGAATGGGCGGTTACGGAAGTGGAATGGTCGGTTATGGTGGAGGAATGGGCGGTTATGGTGGTGGAATGGTCGGTTATGGTAGTGGAATTGGCGTTTACGGAGGTGGAATGGTCGGTTATGGTGGAGGAATGGGCGGTTATGGTGGTGGAATGGTCGGTTATGGTGGAGGAATGGGCGGTTATGGTGGTGGAATGGGCGGTTATGGTGGTGAAATGTGCGGTTATGTTGGTGGAATGTGCGGTTATGGTCGTGGAATGGGTAAGTTATGGTGGTGGAATGAGCGGTTATGGTTGTGGAATTGGCGGTTATGGTGGTGGAATGGGCGGTTACGGAGGTGGAATGGGTGGTTATGGGGGAGAAATGGGCGGTTATGGCGGAGGAACGGCCGGTTATGGCGGAGGAATGGGCCGTTATGGTGATGGAATGGGCGGTTATGGCAGAGGAATGGGTGGTGGCATGGGAGGAATGGGAGGTTATGGTGGAATGGGCGTTTATCGTATGGGTGGAGTGGGCGGTTATCGTAGTGTAGGAATGAGTGGTGGTATGTGTGCAATGGGCGGTTATTACAGTAAGTGTTGTTGTGTTCTGTTTTCAAATAGTTTACTTTAAAGTTGTTGTTATTTATTAGGCAATAGGCATGACTGCACATTTGTTTTCTCTGCAATGATTCTAAACTTGTTAGTTATTGAGCTGATTACCTGCACAATGTGCCAGTCAATTCGAGACATTGTCCTTTTTTAACAGTTTGCGTTGATCTTATGGCAGATCTGTATCTTTTTTCGCAAATAAATACGCCATTGGTTGATTCCTTAGATCACATATTAATCGAGCTCTGTTCCGGGAAAACCAACCGTAGCGTATCAATAATGTCTGTGAAAAAGGTTGTCTGTACATCCATCAATACTTTAATCAGATTGCGCATCCATGGTTAGAATCCAAATGGATACTGCTCTACATAAATTGTTATGGAACCTTTTATGTTTTTATTGGCAAACAGTGTAGTGCCATATCAGACGTATAAAGATCTGCACTGGTTGTAAATACTTTATGATTGGTTTGTTACGATATTATCATTGTAACATGTGATAAGATCAACTTTCTATTGAATATTTGCCTTTATGAACTTCTGTTCTGTAGTTTGCACATACGTTTAATATATGTATTAAATGTCTGTAGGGAACATTAACGTGTCGATAAAACTTTAAAAAAAACTAACATTGTAATTCTAGAATGACGGAAATGTTATAGCTAAATTCTAATACTGGGAGACCCTAGTAACAGGTAGAGATTGCAAAGAAGTTGTTTAGCTTCCAGATTATTTTTTCGCAGAGGGCAACACAATTATAATTTTCCTTTGATACGATAATATCCGTGTAACATGTGTTAATATCATCTTTCTATTGAATATTTGCTGTTTTGAACTTCTGTTCTGTAGTTTGCACCTGTAGACGTTCAGTATATGTATTACATGTCTGTTCTGATCGATACAACTTTAAAAAACTAACTAAGTAATTCTTGAATAACGGAAATGTTATAGCTAAACTCTAATACTGGGAGACCCTAGTACCAGGTAGAGATTTCAAAGAATTTGTTTAGCTTCCAGATTATTTTTTCTAAACCCAATGTAACCACTTGAAGTTGCTTGTGGTCGAAGTGGTCAACAAGCACATAACAGTAGATTTTATAAATTATTTCCTGATGGTAATTGCTTATAACTGCATATTAGACACATTTATATTGTGGTCAAAGTGGTCAACAAGCACATTACAGTAGACTTTATAAATTATTTCCTGCTGGTAATTGCTTATAACTGCATATTAGACACATTTATATTGAGTGAGTTTTTATTACTTGTCGTAGCAGAAAAAAGTACAGACATAGACACTAACCAGTCATTGACAATTGCCTGTTGGTCCGGACCTACACACAATGCTATCCTGTCTTCTATATAATGAACATGGAAAACGGAATCGTTTGAGATTGTCTTTGTTTGTTGATTGATAGTGTTAACAATTCTTTTATACATATGTCTTATAGTTTTATATAAATATTTTCTGAAGCGTACATAATAATTTTTTTGTCTCTCTCCTTCACAATCTATGATATTTTATAGAGGAATACACAATACTTAATCAAATGTAAGAACGTTGAGAGTTGTATTATAATGTAGCAAGATAAAGGCTATAGAACTAGCTTGTATAGCGACGTGGTAGAACGTTCGCCTTCGGATCAAAAGATCCAAGCTCCAAGCACGGTCAGATCTGATCTTTTAAGACTTAGACATACGTTATATAACAGCGGCTAGTTTACTTAACCGTGGCTCTCTTGCTAGAGTTCTCCACATATCAGTTTTCCAAAGCAACTGACTAACTTCCCACAAAGTATAGTTTACCTCATTGAAGTTGGACATCTGAAGCTAATCAAAATTACTTCAGTCAATCATCGGAAAGATTCAATGGCCGAGCTGGGGTTCGATGAAACGACCCGTGGACTGATACCTTCGTCTATACCTTCTGACCGCTCGCAGTCCGACTGGATATTTTTGAGAATGGTGGGGGTGGGAGAAACCTGGAAAATCTTCAGTCGATTGATTGATTGGGATTTGCCGCTTTCAACAATTTGTTAATCATATCACCGCGGTCAGTTCAATGACTTTCTTGGCTTTCTCACACCAATTTTCCACACAATACTCTTTTGAAAGAAATAGGATTGTTTATTTAGGCTGTGATCCCGCTTGTAAAAGACGAATTATGGTTGCCACAATGACTTTTGCCAAACGTCGTAATGAATATTGACCGAACTGGGGTTCGACAAAACAACCCCTGAATTGGCAGGCCACGCCGCTCCCGATTGAGCTACCAGGGCTGCACAGATAAATGCATTTCTAAATGATTAAAAACATATTCACATGTGAGTGATTTTACATCTTTAAGAACGGCTTGATGTGACCTTCTTTTATATCAATAACATGGTGCAATGAAACAAGAAGTGTTTCTCATTCTCAATGTAGTTAGGACATTTTGGATAGAACCGCTGTTCAAAGGGTATATTGTAGTACCTTCCATTGTTAGACTAAATAGGGAGAAGCCCACTTCTTAGTAAGCATATTTGTCTGACTAATTTATGTTTATACAGTCAATATATAATCTATGAGAACAATTTAGTGAAATTAAGTTATAAAAACAGAGCTTATTAAAACCTTCTAAATAAACATGTAGTTTGTGTTTGTAAATGTCAAAGCTTCGTAACATGAATACATGCACAAACTTGTTTTCTATCGTAGCACACTGGTTTAACTAGACTTATCCAAAGCCAATAAATTTTCAACTGATTTAGCCCAAGACTCTTTCCGAGGTAACTGCATCGTACAGGATAGCTTTTGGGTATCTACGGCTAGTCGTTTTAAGCAGGCGAAATTAGTTTTTAAAAAGTATTTTGTTTCTTAGTGAAAACAAAGGGTAACGCCCTAACTCGTTGTATACAAATGAATTTGGACAATACCTCGATATATTTACATAATAACAGATGCACTTGCACTTGCCGGTGCTGGATGAAAACCCCAGACGTCTGAACCATAATTAAATATAGGCGCTATTTTCGAGTCGAATATAAGGATTTTGCCAGGTACTCTTCCAAATGCTGACAAACCTGTTTTTTAAGAAAATAGAGTTTTACTTGCTTGTGACGCTAGTGTCGTTTGAGTCATATGCCATGATGCCTTTGTGGAAAAGACATTTCCTAAAAAGATAATACGGTTCTACTGTAATAGGATGTAACACATTTTACAAAATAAACTAAGCCTATTGATTACGAGCTGAAGCTGTACTTTAGTTTCGGCAAATAGTACCAGGTCGTCTGTTTGGGTAATATTCATTGTTATTTAACTTGATATGCATATATAATGGGAATAATATATGAGCCGCGTCTAGCGTTATGGGGTATTACTGCGTCTGCGTGTGTAAAGAAACATTAAGTGAAACACCTTATATAGTTTCATCTTGTATAATAAATGACTTTAAATTGTTTATAATCAGTAAACAATTTAGAAGCGAAATTTTACAGCCTAGTTTCAAACCAGTTCGACAAGCGAATGATTATGATATAGTATCGCGATTACAAACACAGTCTTTCATATTATCATATCTTGATAGCATAAAATCGACCGTTTGGTTTTCTCAAGTATTTATGAGCTAATGAAACTTAAACGAAACGTTATCAGACGTACATGTATACCCTTTCCGAAAGCCGATATGTTCCTCGACGACGATACTATAATCGTAAGACTATTATGTTATGCGTTCATTTAGAATTAATGTAAAGATCTTACTTTAATTTGATAATAGACTGATATCGCGGTAGTGAGAAGGTACAGTTTTCTTACCACTTTTATGCATCGGCTGAATGAACGCTTTTAACCACTCAATTGGGTAATATCCATTGTTATTTAACTTGATATGCATATATAATAGGAATAATATATGAGCCGCGTCTAGCGTTATGGGGTATTACTGCGTCTGCGTAAAGTGAATACTTAATGTACGCGAGCATTTGTATCCGTACTGTCTCAATACCTAAACTTCGCTTGCTCGTATATAGGTCTGAGATTGAGCTCTGCGTTAGCCAATCGAAGTGTCGCTTACCGAATAGTGCGGTGTAAGTCAGGAGATTCACCCATATATATATATATATACGATACAAGAGAAAGTTGATGCAACGCATCAATGTCGCCGGATATCCATAGTGCAGTTATGCATAACACTAACATTATAGTAGTTGAATAAACAGTTATCAACTGAGGGGCATATTGGAACATCAGGGGTGGGGTCAAGTGAAAATGTATCATAACTTGCATTTTTTTGTCAACGAAGTGAATGATAATTGAAGCCTTTCATTGTTTATGATCAATCTCCATTCCAAAGTAGGTTGACCATACACACAACCAACTAATTATTGATCATAAACAGTAACGGAAATGAGTAATCTTGCCAATCATTAGTCTTAGTATGTATACAGTGCTTTCATTGAGGAATAATTATAAGATTTGTGAATTCCACATACACTTTTCAAAATGTTTGTCAGAATATTTGAATTTTATTATTTTTTCAATAAAACCACAAAACAGATAATTTAGGATTTGCATGCAATAGCACGTCATTTTACCTTTCCTCTTTTAAAGTCAACAGTGGACATCTTTGCAGCAATCTACTTTTAAAACAATGAGATAAGGGTTAAATCGCTGAAGACATGAGTTTTCTCTTTTTCTCAAAATGATATTAACTTAGCATCCTAATTATATCATACTTTAACAAATGTTGAAATGTAGTCCAATATTTATAAATTAGACCACCTTCGAAATATAATATCAACTAAACAGTTAAATCTCATTGAAATTGTTGTATAATTTAAACTTAATTTCGAACATAAACTTAGCCCTACAACATGTTAATTTATTTTAATTCTTTCCTTCCTTTTTTATAATGAAAACAACAAACTACTCATGTTTTAAAATTATATTATGATGAGCGCCCTTGTGTCAATGATGCATAACAATATGCAGATCGGAAGCAATATGCCTTTAGGGAATTAAATGACACATTTAAAATTGTCAAGAACGAAATAATTTTGTACGAAAGACCCGATTCTTTCTTATTCGCAGAGGTGTCGTTCTTGAAACTCTCTTTATAGGCAGAGAGTGTTCGTTCAAAGGCATTTTTCCATTAAAACCAGTTTTTATCTCGGTTTGTTCTTTTCTCCATTTGTTTCGAACCAAATAAACATTTTAAATCACCTATAATTTACTATTTGTAAGTGAGTGTAAAGAGCGGCTCTCTGCAAAGGAGATTGATTTACGCAGTTGGTATTCGCGAGTCAGGCAGGTGCGCGTAAGTAAACAAATTAGACTGCGACGTAAAGGTTTGTAGTTATCGACTTTTGACTACATGTAGTATATAGTGTAAAATAAACCTTACCAGTCTAGCTAATAGGGACTGTTTTGTCTTCGTAAATAAAAAAAATAAAAAAATGCGAGTCAAAATAAAGAAACTGAAAATACCTAAAACATCGGAATATTTATTTCATTTTAGATGTGTCATTACTTAGTGTTTTTAAACAAACACAATTGTAATATGTTCAAGACATCTAAATGTGTTTCTTTCTAATAATAATCCCCCCCTCCCATGTGATTTCAGAAAACCTATTAAAAATAGAAGTCGCGGGCTTCTGCCCGGCGACTAATAAAGAAGCAATGATTGGCGAGTTCTGCAAGTATACAGCACGGGCGTTTGTTGTATCGTGCGATTTCATTGGACATAAACACCGAAACAGTGCTCATGGATATTTAAATGTATGAGGTCAATTCCAGACGACACTTTATGCGTTGTATTCAGATCCAATATACGAACAGCGAAGTAATTTGGTCTGACTTTATTGAGATTGATCTGGCATCTTACTTGTTATAACATAGCTACGCGGTTTCACAAGGGAATTAATCGGATACTACGTTATCATTTTGGATGAGTTGCGTCCCTTGAAGGCCAAGCAGCATGAGAAACACTTTTAATTCAATATTTCAAATGATGTCATCACCAATTTAAAACGAATAACATAACGTCAACGCTCAATAATCCTTATATCGCATTCTAACGACCATTACTTAAAGATAAAGATAAATGATAGAAAACATTATATCATAAATGACGTCGCCAAAGTGTAATAAAGCCATTGAATAAATTGCGTATTCAACTAGTGTAATAACAATGCTACGTAACGTGACGTCATAACGTAACGTTTAGCGTTGTAAATACGCTCGCTTTATAGCGACGTTTATATGGATATAGCGCTGTAAATTATTAAATTAGTATTTATGATATAAAAAGAACATTACATTCGTGGTCATTCAATATTAAACTCGTTTAATAAATTCCGTATTGAATGACCACTCATGTAATATCCTCTATGTATTAGACGGAGCAGGAAATATTAAAAAATACAAACGTATCAACATTTAATTTTCATTTTTTGGAAGGTGATTATTATGTAATAATCTTCTTCCTATGGGATTGCACATTGACCTTAATGGAATATGCCATATAACACACATCCTCTCTATAAACTATATGATCTCTTCATACATACGCTAGTCAATATAGTTCGCAAAAATCAATGTAAATTCATACTTAAAGTGTTTTCATGTACAATCAGTTTGATGTAGAAACTGGTTTGGACAATTCAATTTTCAAATAATTCATGTTTTTGTGGCTTTGAAAATTAAAATTGATTTTGATTTTCCAAATACACATCTTTCTGTGGAAAACATTGTAACCATATTCATACGCGCGCTAGTTGGAAGGTGATTAGTATGTAATAATCTCCTTCTTATGCGATTGCCTCTGACCCAAATGGAATATGCCCTATAACATTTAATTCTTTTTTATACATACGCTAATCAATATAGTGCGATGAATTCAAAGTAAAATCTAACTAATAATCTTTTCATTTACAATCAGTTGAATGAAGAATATAGAGTTTATACTTTATTTTCAAACTGAAAATGTATTTGCGTCTTTTAAAGTGAATTTTATTTTAAGAAATACAAATATTTCTGCAGTAAACATTACTATGTATATTCTTACGCGCCACGCTGTTGGGAACAACACCGATACACCGGATCAGATATACATTACACGAACTAGGTCAATTCGAGGACATCCCGTGTCGTAGGGTAGTTTCCCCAAAATATGCTAATCTATCCTTAATTACGACTTTCAGTTATATTCTTTATATTTCCTCTAGTATATTCATTTATAGGTGTTTACATCATTTATATATATTATATATGTATATATATATTTACTAATTGAAACGTTGTGGGAAAAAAAGAAAAGATCCCTCTCAGATATTTTCAAAATCGTCTGCTGCATTTGGAGTCCTGGGATAAATTTATTGTGTTTTGTCACAATGTTGTCAATAGTTGTGTGCTAGGGAGAAGTGTTAGTTATCTGGTAATTCACGAATGGTGTGTTCTCACGAACGACTACTCGACTAAATATGTATAAGGGGATTAGGGTGGCATTCTATATGGTAAATTACAGAATGATTATATAAAAAGGATTTATTGATTAGGCTTTAACGCCGTTTTCAACAATTGTTCAGTCATATCACTGCGGCCAGTTCACCTATGTGTTGTCTGGCTTTCTCACACAAGTAATCCACTCAACATTCTTTCCAAGCAACTGGCTTCTTTTCCAAATAGACTGTTAGCCCATTGGTGAAAGATGAATGACGCTTGTCACATTGACGGAAAGAATGATGACCGAGCTTCGATTCGAACTTGCAACTGCTGGATTGACAGCCCGCGTCGCTACCGACTGATTTACCGGGGGAAAGTTGAAAGATGTGGAAATCACTTTTCCTGAATTGGTATGGTAAAATCGAACTCATGCATACTAGATAGGCACCCTAACATGTTGCCTCTTTAGATATTGTAGCTCTTGAAAAAAATGTTGTGGGAAAAGAAGCCTTTGGTTTTAATATGCATCGGTGTTTTTGGTTTGTTTAACAATTCGTTTCAATCAATCAGATTTTATCCGAATATCTAATTGTTTTAAATTGTAAAATATTTGGAAGTGTTTGAATCCACGCTTGACTCGTAATACACATCAAATAAAATTATTTCTATAAAAATCTGATCATCGTGAGATGTCATGATATTATTTAGATTTTACAACACTTTCTTAATGTTCTTGTTATGTGAGAATTGATTTTAAATTGAGGGCACACCTATACTTAATTAAGCTTTCATGCAAGGAGAAAACATTACGTTCTACGTTGTATCCTCATTCAGACACAGTTTATCGAACATTGTTGTAAATGTAAAATTAATTCATGTTTTCATATTTTCATTCATAGCACTTGTATACGTTCATTCATAGCATCTGTTCGCTTGTGAAAAGCAAATTTGAAAGACAGTGGCTATCATATATTTTTTATGACGAGCAAGTTCTCATATTGTTACAATGTTTTAACTATATATTTATGTTCTCACTTTTGTAATGTTTAATATGAAATGTACTTCCTCTTCAAATTTGGAAGAAATAAAGAATATCTATCTATATATCTTTGTCCTTATACAGACGCATAGAAAGATAGCATTAGCTATTGACGGATATGACTGAATGTTATTCTTTCCTGTACATTTCTGTCTAAATATGAAAAAATGCTTTCTATATTTTTTACAAAAATTTCTTTCTATATTTTTTACCAAAAATATATTTTGTTTCAATGCAATTTCTAAATGAATTCTATGTATGCAATACTCCTCACTTCTTGACAGTGTTTGCTAACTATTGTGAATATAATATAATGTTCAGCTGTCAACACTTTTGAAGTTTTTATTCTTTCTTTATTATTGTATTCTACTGATGAAGGCGTTTTTCTGAAATTATATAGTATAACCGTATAAACTAAACAACAAGTGTTTGTGTTTTTTATTATATTTGTTTGATTTATTCTTTTTATACAATTTTACCTTTTCCGAAACTGCAGCAAAATAAAGAAGTTTTAAAGACTTAAATTCTTTCATTCAATTATTTTCCAACATATTTGCTCTCGTTTGTTCCTATCCATATATCCTAGCCATGATCTGTTCATACCTTGCATACAATTCATTAGCCCATCTGCACCTGGCTGACATCACTCTAAAATCACCTTCCATTAGTACTTTCAGTACTTTGATTTTTAACCGTATTGGCAAAGTGAGATATTGATCATGATGAGCAATATGTGCTTTTTACACAATGTTTTTCATCTCTTTTAAAAGATTTTGTTCATAGAAGTGTTCCATAAGTTTGCCTTTATATTTACAAAGTCGTCTGCTGCAGATAGTTTAGTATGAGTTGTTGAATTCATCATATAGAACTCCGTATTAACCTCGCCCAGCGAGTTGAGGTCTTGTTGCAGCTGCCTATAGTCTGCTTACAGTGGAGCCAGAGCCGGCACGGTCCGTCCACGAGTTATTCTGTCATAGAACCGTTTGGCAGAATACCAGGACTGTCTGTAACCCTATTAGTTGTACGCAAATTCAACTGTATTTGATCTTTTACAGAGAGTCAATTAGAATAGGTCCTATTTCAGCTTCTTACAACCTACTTACAGTGTCGCCAGATTGTACACTCTCCGTCCACGTTTAATTTAGTTCTACATCCCTTTGACAAAATACTATACTTCTCTGTAGCCCAATTAGTTGTACGCTAATTCACCTGTATATGATCTCTCTACAGAGAATCAATAGGTCCCACATCAATAGCGATGGGGTGTCTTTTTGCAGCTGTTTATAGCCTGCTTACAGTGTCGCAAGATCCTTCACCTTCTGACAAAATACTATACTTCTCTGTAGCACAATTAGTTGTACGCCAATTCACATGTATATATCTCTTTACAGAGAGTCAATTAGATCCCAAATCGAAAGTCGCGATATATATATATATAACAAAATGATAACTATCCTCTTTTCTTTCAATATACATTCGCATGACGGCTGCTATGAAATGCCCGTCAAGTAATTTCACCTCGAAAGTGCATGATTACAATTACAGGGCAACGTGGCATTTAGTTATGACAAGCATTTTTCAATGTTGTATACAGTCAGTATAACCCGGCGTTGTAACACTAGGTATGACAGAAAGATAATACTTTAAGACAGACATGAACCATCGGCGACACTGATTATAACTAATGATTAATATCATGAAACAACTAAACTGATGTCCGAATGTGGCGTAACGCACCTGCGTAAACGTCTTTTTTTTTCAAATAACAATTTTCAACCGATGTCATAGTACTGCAATACAGGTAGTAGTAACATTGATATGCTTCCTCCATAGTCTAAACGTGTTTACTGCAATACTCAGGAAGACTCTTTATGCAGGCTCATCACTTCATCAGCTACCAACAGGAGGTACGCAGTTTAAACATATATATTTCCAATATTTACATACAAAATAATTATAATTACATTTTAATAAACTGGATTGGGACGATGGATTTAATCTAAAAATGTCCCTCTCCAAAGTTAAACAATTTATAATTTAATAAGCAGGCGATTATTTCAAATTAAGAACAAGAAGACGAAGAAGACGAAGAAGAAGAAGAAGAAGAAAAAGAAGAAGAAGAACAACAACAACAAGGAGAAGAAGAAGAAAAAATAAAAGAAGACGATAAAAGATCCAGTTACTTGGTACTGCTTAGTAAATATTTTTGTGTCAGAAATGTATTGATGCACAGCTTCAAATATAATCATGTTTGTTGTATAATCCAATAAGTTATTACCGTGCAAAATAATCAGAAGTGATATTGATGTGTCATTCTTTAATCATTTAAATGTTTACATTCATAGAAATAGTGAGAAGAAGATTCAATATTTCCACATGTGCAAAGAGATGAATATTCAATATTTTTGTTATTTAAGTGATGATTGAGTCCACTGCAATTTGTTCTTAAGAGTGAGAAAGTAGAAAGTGAAAGATAATCTGGAACAAGACCTTTTATCATTTTAAAAATTAAATTAATGTTTGTATCTCGTTTTATTTAAAGACCCATCCAGATTCCTAATGGTGTTAACTGAGAGAAACAAGTTTGGTACAACCGGTCAAAATACGGGCAGTCTCATTTTGAATGATTTCAAGATCATGTCTTTCATATTGCGTACACTTGTTCCAAATTACATCAGCATATTCTAATACAGGTCTGATAAAAGATATATAGGTAACTTTTTTTATTTTTGTATTCTTGTCCATGCATTTTGTTTAACCCTTTTCCTCATATAGACGCTTTCTGACGCCTCTGCAGCAGACGGCTTTTTGAAAACATAGTGACAGAAGGAGAAATTGCACAAAACGTGCAATTTTTCCTTTTGTCACAATGTTTTCGACTTTTTGTCATAGGTTATCCATTCAATTATGGAGATTTTCTATGTTTTGACAAAATACGTTCAAAGTCGTCTTCTGCAGAATTGTCGTATGAGGGAAAGGGTTAAATCTTTGTATATGGCGATGCCAGTAGCCATTATTTGAAATAATGACACCATCAGGTGTGTGTTGGTCAACCGAATGAATAACTAAATTGTGCATTGACACACCCTGATTCAAACTTAGCTGGATTAGAATTAATTAGCCATACTTTGGCTTATCTTGATATTTGCGTGATATCATCCTGCAACCTGATTGCCGCTTCATCAGGAGAATCAATAATGATATGCAAACTGGTATCATCAGCAAAAAGATTTATCATAGAACCTTTTTCGGTTACTATGTCATTAGTATAGAAAAGAAAAAGGAGAAGTCAAACAATTGAGCCTTGGAGAACACCAGCAATAACTTCAGAAAAGACTGACATTACCACAGGAACTACGACACGTTCAGATCTATTCCAAAGATATTTCGAGAACATTCCCATTTATACCAGCGAATTCAAGTTTATGAAGGCGACCGCGTTGCCAAACCTTGTCAAACGCCATACTTATATTAAAGAAAATACACGAACTTCAAGGCCATTATCCGATGTATGGCACCATGAGTTTTAGAGAAAGGTCAACCGAATAACTCGGGACTCTCCTGGCATTAAACCTGACTGACAAGAGGTTGGAAACTGATCCAAGATTGCCTTCGCGAATGAAAGTGTTCGGATATTCGTTAGAATGTTTCAATGAAATCTGAATAAACTAATAAGACTTAAGCTCATAAATCTAACCTTTTATACTTCTAGTCCTGATCCACTGAACATAACACTTTGATATACATTATTTTTCTTATTTTTTTTTTTTTTTTTTTTTGCTGTTTTTCTTTTTCTTCTCCTTCACAAATCCAACTATGGATAATCTTTAACCTGTATTGTTGTTTGTTTGTATTTCTGTTAATCGTGAAAAATTGTACATGTACTTACAATATCTCCTAGAAAGGGGGCAATAATAAAGAAATTGTATTGTATTGTATTGTAACAAATGGATTATAAATTAGTTAGAATAGTGTAAACAATATCAATCAAAAGTCGTCCGTCGTAAGTGATCAGATCTTTAACTAAGGAAAACAATAGGGCTAGTCTTCCCAGTCAATTAGTATCGCATTACAAAAGAAAAGATCACTCAATTTCGATTAAGAGTATCGATCATTATGTTTGATCTTGTTAAGTCCTTCTTATATGTGTGTGTGTTAATTGTAATATGTTGTTATATTATGAAAATGACAAGAAACTGTACAGTTTAGGTCAATAAAAGTATTGTCATTGTCTTAATATTTGCTATGCATAGATGTACAAGGCAAGTTTAAAAAGTCAGCATTGGTAGGAATAATTATTTCGCTGCCAAAGGCGTTTGGAAATAATGCAGTTTCATGTGAGACAGCTCATAACGAAATGACTCTCCTGAAATCTGCATTGTTTGCCCATTAGACATTACATTTTACCAGATTTCCTGTTTGCCGAACAATGGAGTGGTCCAATTTCCTACATAGAAGAGTCGACTTTCCGAATTGGGCAGTGAAGTAGTTAAATCGAATGACTCGCGAAGTTTGGACTAACACAATATTGATATGTTAACAGTTCTTCAATCAGTTGTAAATATGATTAATTTTGCAAATTATGATGTTTCATCATCCGCATTTATAGGGAAAATTATGCCACACTGAAGAGCGATATCTGTTTGTGTACATGTATTGATTTACGGAAAGCGTGGTAAAATTGATATCTGACCAGACCGAAGGTTCAGATAAATGACAACTTGTCCACGCTCCGAGTACACACTATGCCTACAAAACCAGGAATCATTACTGCAATATACTTTTCCTTTTTATTATATACCTAGCATAACTTTACATTTCATTGTGTTATAATGTATTTCATCACTTTTTGTTGTATATACTTATCAAGTATGTTGTATAATGTGCCGGTCGCCTAAATTGCGAAATAAATATATTGTAAATATATATTGCTATATTTTCAATAACGCAATAATACAATTTACATATAAAATAAGATTTATGAATGCCGTGAAAATCACGCTTCACTACCGCATTTTAGATAAATATACCAATTTAGAACTATTTATTTATGCAATCAAAAACATTGTGAATTGAGATAATTCAGTGGAAGGCAGGGATGAACTGCTAACAGAAAACGTACAAACATGAATGCGATGAAATAACGTAACCCTATTCGACTGTACAAGAAACGTTTTCAATACCGAATTTGACGCACATATACCATCTGTCCGGGAAAAGCATATCGGTCGCTTGATAAATGCTTTAATGTACTTACAGTAGAACATTTGATCTGAGACCGTATAGAGCATTGTGGTACTTGATAAACGTGCGAAGTTATCATTTAAGACGCATTTTCGACACACATGTTAGTACAGTTGCGCAACAACATTTAACTTATCGACATCACACAGCAAGTTGAAATAGGTCGCGTATGTTATTGCTCCGTTACTCCAGTTTCTAATATGCGTGTATATGAACAGTCATTGTATCGTGTACGACTGCGTTCGGGCGCAGGCTGTTTTGAGTTGTAATTGCTCGCATATGCAATTCGAAACTCCTTTTCCAGTGACGTTAACGATGGCATATGCAACTCGAAAGCCCTTATCGAAGCTAATAGTTCACTGTATGTTGTAATATGTCGAAGTATACACAAATTAAGATACGACAAGAAATATAAAATATTCTAAACTTCAAAACCACTCTATCAGAAGATCTCTAAAACGTCTAACGAACCCTGTTTGTCAATATTGTAACCTTAGACGGAAACAAAACAGTTTGTCTATAACGACCTATAAAAGAGAGGTCCAAGAAACCAACCGTCGGCCATTTCTTACTAATACGAACCAGATCAACAAGCACATCAATGATCCTTAACCCTTTCCAAAATATAGCCGCTTTCTCAACTCTGCAGCAGACGACTTCTTGAAATATGAGAAATTGCTAATGATTGCTCATGCTATACTGTTTTCAACTCTATTCATCAATAATACTTCCATTTGTGGAGATTTTAAAATATTATCAAAATCATCTGTGTTATATGTGGGAAAGGGTTAATCAATGATATCCATCCATCCGTCCGTTAACATCGAGACAAAGTTATATTCATCGTTATTGATAAACTCATCCAATTTTAATCATCTAAGAAACTTAACGAGAAAGGTCTGAATATTTACTTTCTTTAATTACAACAATAAGCCGAAACAGATTGATTGGAAAGAAGAGACAAATCAATAAGTGAATGTTATAAATCTTTTCCAAAGTTTTTTTCTGCACAGGCATCGCAAGTCGTTTGTAAAGTGAAAGGCAAGACGAGCGTTTTAGAAAATGTCCAATGACCCAATCGAATCCGAATACCGTAGTTTCTATAAACATTCAATGTGCTAAATAATGGACAGCAATCTGCATTCAACAGCCGAGAAATAAACGATAAGACGAACATTTCAACATTTATGCTTTATTTAGAAATCACAAATATAACTAAGTTTGACCAAAGTCGGGTTCAATCAAGTCGGTTGTTCGGTTTTCGTTCATCTGGATCTGTTTGCCATAACCAATTTAGTGTTCGTTTCCAGATACACTTATCCCTTTTTATCTGTAAAAGAGGATGAATTTGTTATATAATAAATGTGTAAAATCATAGAATGATTAAAACAAGTTATTGTGAGGCTGTGATTATTACATCAGAACCCTTACACACGAAAAGTAATAACTATGTGAGAGATTTCCTTCAATATTTGCTGTAAAGCATTTGTTTTATTATATTGTTTTTATATTGTTTTTTACACCACTTCCACCATTATAAAAGTTTTTTTCTGCTATATAACAACGTTCCCTGTGTAAGTTAACAGTATTACTGATTTATTTATCTTTACACCAGCGAGACAGTCGTAATGTTAAACCTCAGTACCTTGACTGCCAAGGAGGGAAAGCCATTACTATCATTTTAATATGTGTGTGTATAACCCTGTCTGGGATATGAAAGTTTTATATAGTCACGAATAAAGTAAATTAACATGTTCTAGTCATGACATTTCAGGGACTGAACTAGCAAGCAAAGTGTCTGATCAGTTTAAGTGCCGGATATACCAGAGGATGTTCTTCAAAGCTCATTGTCATTTATTTATGAAACATCTTAATTCAATCCATCAAGTTTTCATATACATCTACAACATAAAATCACTTACAGTATGATCGGCGACCATATCCGCCTCCATATCCGCCTCCATATCCGCCTCCGTATCCGCCTCCATATCCGCTTCCATATCCGCCTCCATAGCCGCCTCCATAACCGCCTCCATATCCACGTCCACCTCCATATCCGCCTCCATATCCGCCTCCATATCCACCTCCATAGCCGCCTCCATAGCCGCCTCCGTAGCCGCGTCCATAGCCTAATCCAGATCCGCCGCCGTAGCCGCCTCCATAGCCGCCTCCATAGCCGCCTCCATATCCACCTCCATATCCGCCTCCATAGCCGCCTCCATATCCACCTCCATATCCACCTCCATAGCCGCCTCCATAGCCGCCTCCATAGCCGCCTCCGTAGCCGCGTCCATAGCCTAATCCAGATCCGCCTCCATATCCGCCACCATAGCCGTAGCCGCGTCCATATCCGCCTCCGCTATCTAAACAAAGATATGCATTTTATGTATTCATTTTATGTGAAATGTACAATCTAAATTTAAGGTCGATAAAACTATGCATGTTCCTTTTGTTAAAAATGATATGACACAGTCAGATTATCAAAGAAATAAAATGATGAACGGGTTAGGCTTTTGGGGTGATTTTGATAAAAAATGTCGCGTGTACTGACCAGGATTCCATGAATCAGACAACAGCGTCAGTCATACAAGCTGAAAGCTTGTCTCGCAATTATTGTTAACAAAGTAAGCTTAGACTAAGAGATAGAAAAGAAGAATAGCAATAACCTAAACAAACAGATATGCTGAAAGAGATAACCAGAATAAGAGAGGTATAGACGGAGTTAGACATGGAAAGTAAAACATATGTTTATATTTACATCCATGGCACGCAGCTACTGCGATCAAGGCTGCTAGAACAAGAATGATCTTCATGTTTTTTCTGTAAAGAAAGAGAACAAAGTTGAAACTTACATTGGATTTTAACTCCTACAGCACCAATGGCAATATTGAGGTTTTTACAATCAATACATTTTAGATTATTATTTGATGTTCACGTATAGTTTTGTTTATGTGAATGATGAGATACATGTGTTTGTATACAATCTTTCTTTCTATCACATTCAGGTGAGTCAGCTGGTTAAGAGCTGTCTCACTTGAAATCAGCTTTGTTTGCCTTTGAATGTTCAAACTATTCCAAAACTCTAATAACATGCAAAATTGAGTGACCCGATTTTGAACATCGAAGAGTCCACTTTATGGAATTGTGCTCTGCCAGGATTAAAACAATAACAATGTTTGAGAGGTGCTCGAGGATAATCAACCTTAGCTAATTATTACACGACGCGCATGCGCAACCATGTTAAGAATCCATACGGATACTTCTTTGCAGAAGTTCCTCGAAACCTCTTCTATGACAGGGATGCGCTGACTCATCTGGATCTACAGTTGTTGAAAACGCCTTGCAATTGGTATTAGCACAGCTCCACTCATTTAATCAATTCTTCAAAAGTTGTCACTATTTCTAGTTTCAGCTGACATATTTCAGTATTTTTAGTTTTCACAATCAGTTAATGCTTTCAATGATATTATACCTATATGTTTAGCACCAGTGCTAATATAATGTAATAATCTTAAATCGGGTACGTGTATAGTGCGTTTCAAATCATTTGAGCCGTTCCAATAGAAAACCAACAGTATAGACTATGCGTAAGATCAGCCTGCGCATTCCGCGCAGGCTAATCCGGACCGACACATTCCGTCTCAGAGATATAGAGTTATGATTCCTGAAACAGAAAATCTACAAGAGGCGAAAAGTGTATGTCCGGTTTAGCCTGCGCGGCTTACTTAAGGTGATCTGGGTCGATACATTCCCCACATGAAGATGCATTCTTGAAGCATCTTCAGCAGACGACATTTGAAAACATTGTGCAAACGGAGAACTAGCGCATTATCATTAAGAAACATTTTCTCCATAATATTTGTTTTCTCTTGTTACTGCTCATTTGTCTTTAATCATGAACGTTTATATCTCTGTTCCGATTACCAGATTGGAGTTGGCATATAAAGAGGTAACAATTTGATCTCAAATAGTTATGTATGACAATATACGCTTTTTTTATTCGACATTTCAGGCCTATGCCTTCTTCAATAGTTTACAAAGGATATCCACTGACTATGAAGTCTTACATGACTATGGTTATATCAATTTTAAATAAATCGCATTTCTATCGAATACGTCATTTGGAGGATGTAGAAGGCACAGTTTCTCATCATATAATGTAAGTTTGTTCTTATATGTTTATGTGTTATTATTTATACAAAGTTAACGGAATCTGAAACGGAATAAAAGGTCTACTGCTTCTAACGATACATTGTATAACCTTTGCATACTGATTCGACAATTAAATCTAACGATCTTACAATCTATCACTTATTGTGAAGGTGATTATACCATTATAATATTTAGAAGTATACTTAGGTCAGAGATTAGCTATGGAGCCTATGGCGAGCTTAATAACACATTTCTTGGACGAGTTTAATAAAACGTTATGAAATGACAACGAATGTCAGCTTCTTTTTATCACATGACGAAACACAAAAAGAAAATCGGTTTTTCGCTGTCAGAAAATAGTCCCAACATGTAATACTTAATAGAATGTTAACGTATCATACACAAATATATTTTTATGGCCGATAATGGTCCCTTTACCCCGTCTAGCGTGACGTTTGTGTTTTTAACGGATACACGTTCTTAACCATGTTGTTAACATTCGCGGGTGAATACAAAAATAGTGAGTCGGTCATGTTATATTACACGTGTGATATTAAAAGAAATACGTAATGGGTATATTAGATCGGATACAAGCATTGCCATGTGATAAAAGAAAGTATTCACTCGGCGAATATGGTTCCCGTCATTTTGCTCATAATCTTGCTGGACATAAACTGCTTGTCCGCATAATCTATGTAAAGTATCAGACAAGGTATAAATACATAGGATGGTCAAATGAAATAGGTCCAATGCATCCTATACATATTTACAATTAATTTAATCTCATTGACATATATTCAATGTAGTATTGTGAAGGTATACAATTTTTTTGTAAATCTCTCCTAATGAAAGTATAAAGATTAAATAAAGTAGAAAACGTTGTGACAAATGGTGAAATTGCTCATTACGAGCATTTTCTCCTTTTGTCACAATGATTTCAAAATCTGTATTCCACAGATGCGTCAGAAAGCGTCTACATGTGAAAAATGTTTAAAGCTAAAAAATAAAAATAAAGTAAATGTAGTTGTTTCGCTTACCTTTGAGGTTAATACTCGAACAAGAGGTGTATGGTGACAGTTGAAGACCTGCTTATATAGTACGGGGAAGCTTTGTTCTGAAAGCGTAGCCATTTTATCATCATCAATTAGACTAATAATGTATCAAAAAAGAAATGTATCGATATTAGATATGGTGTGGCAAGACAATGACTCGATGTTTTTGTCAGATGCCCGAAGGCAAGTAACCAATCACACATGACAATGGTGAATGATAAGGAAATAGTGTGAAGGAACTGATTCTTAATCGCCGAGAAGGATTGATTGATTTATGGTATGTTCTTTACGCCGATTTAAACAATTGTTCAGTTATATCACGGCGTTTCCGGTCCTACTGGTCCATTTATCCTGACACTAGTGTGTCAGTGGTAATGCTTACCCCGCAAATCTGAGCGCCAAGGATGGCAGCCATTACTATCGTTTTTTAAAGTCTTTGTAATGACCCGTCTCGGGATCAAACCCTATAAATTCCGCAGCAAAGATGGACGCTCTACCAATAAACCACCGAGGCGGTCCGATGTCAACGAAAATAATTTAGTTACCAAGTCATAAGGGACAGATGCTGCAACATAACTTGTACAGTCACGTGTAGAAAAGTCATGTCACATTTCTAACTGTACCACGTCGCTTATTTACAGTTAATACTTTCACACATACAACAAATCCACATCAGACGACTTTCAAAACAACTAAACACAAACATGAACAAGTATCTGTATATGAAATTGTAATGATTGAAAAGCGTGGAAAATATTGTTGCAATCGGAGAAATTGATCATGTTGATCAATTTCGTTTTTTGTCACAAGATTTTCAAAAGTCGTCTGCTGCAGATGCGTCCGCATGCGTTTGTATAAGAGAAAGGGTTAAAAACAATATGTCATCGACAAAATGTCAATTTACCGGTCATGACATAGACATTGACATATTCATAGGCATAGCTTATCATACATCTTAGCGTTTTAGGGTAAGACTAGTATGTTTCGAAATATACTAGGATAGCCTAAGTGTTAGTGTCATCATGTATTTCAAGATCAACTCGGATTGTCTTCATCCAACCCTCCGCCCCCGTTGTGCATGGAGTCCGCCTCGGGTGCGGGTGTGATCCCCGACCGTGTCATATCAAATACTTTAAAAGTAGGAATCGATCTTTATGATATTCAATTTATTGATGCTCACGATTTTGGGTTTAGCATTACGACTGGCTCACTGATGCCAGAAAGAAGAGACCGGAAGTACTTGTAACTTATCCAGAAAAAGCCGTGATATAACCCCCAATGTGTAATAAGCAGCATAAAACACCATACAAATAAACAGTTCTATCCGATACAGCAGATGAATTTATGTTGGTTGTTTAATATCGCTAAGTGAAAAGTGACAACCGTATTTCGACCCAGTATTGATTGTCTGCCCGAAGTTCGAATGCACAACTGTTCGTTCTTGTTGTGTTTACTTTACGGATATAACCGTTAACTATTGTAATCAATTTACTGATAGGACAGAAGGTATAATTGAAATCGGTTAAGAGGAGATGCAGAAGTGCATAAAGAAATATTTATCTGAAAGAAATCCAACCATGACAGACAAGTAATGATACATCAGACCAGAATGAAATATTTCCAAGATCATAAATTCTTGTTGGTCTTGTGAACATTCATTAACCCCAGCCCCGAATATATCATTCGGTGCACATTTTACCTTTTGTAATGATCATATAAAACAATGGCTCTATGGAAATCCCACCATGAACTTTCATGACAGTAGAGAGTTTTCCTATTTATTGACTGTACTAAACCAATTGACGCATTCTTAGTATGTAATTTATTTAGGTTAACAATGATAACAGCAAATTTGAAGTGTATTCTACCAAAACAGTTGTGTTTTGAATGATTTTCTGGTTGTATATCTCCAAAATTAAACTTAACTTTTAGTGTCAGTTAAACGAAATTGATTGCGAGCTTCTATTTTGACAGGTTTTTTTTTTATAAAAATGAACATATTAATATAAAATGACCTAAACCAAAAACAATGTAATGATGTACAAAAGAGTTTTGCAAATCCAAAACAGAGGACAATCGTGGCCTTGACTCGGTTACCTGAGTGATGACCATGTAATATATGTGTATTTGCTAATGTCGGAGAAATTTAATCAAGAGCGTGAATGAAACTGCTAGAAGTGGACACTGTAAATATACACTTATCAATATTAAAAGGACATTTGTTATGATATTAAACAGTTCGTAAGAGGCCCACCAAAGTAACATTCCCGTGAAGTTTGATTGATATCAATACAATGGTTAATGAGCTCTTAAAGTTCATGTTTGTGGAAGACAGTGGTGCAGAGGTAGAGCGTCGGCCTCTCACATCAAAGGTCCCTGGTTCGAGTCCCGTGATGAGCGGGTCCTGACTTTGGGATTTTTCCACACAATCGGCGCGAGTACTGGTTAAGTATCCAGGAAGCAGACATCGAGCGTGATTAATATAAGATTAAAGCTTGTTTCGCAATCGATTTAAAATAAATAAGTTTAAACTAAAGTTCATGTTACCCTTATGCTGATGCAGAATCGCAGCTATATGTTCAAACCAATCAATATTGATTGAAAGAATCAAGTAGAGGGTCACTAAATGAACATGTACACGCAATTACAAATGTATCCTAAAATCGGACAAAAACTTTAATAGAAACGGAACTATTAAGTTTTGTCGTTTTCCCCTTTTTCTGATGCCGTATGACTGGCATGTTTTTCAACCAATCAATAAAGTTTATAATTATGCAAATTTTGTAGAGGGTTACTCAAGGGATATGTGTACGTAATTATCTTGGATTCTGCCAAGCTGATTCAGTGATGAAAATTATACAGTTTAGGTATGTTACTCCCACAAAAAGAGTCAATGAAGGAAAAAATCAGACAAGCATATTCATAAAAATGGAGTTATAAACTTTTTTCATTTCAACCAATTAATAAATCTGATGCAAATCTTGTAGAGAATCAATCACTCATGGAACAATTGTACTAAATTATCTTGGAATCTGACAAGCATATTCAGAGAAGAAGAATTTTACAGTTTAGGCATTGTACTCTCTTCCTGCTGCCGCAGCAACAAACGTTGTGTTTATAATTTATATATTTCAACACATTCGAAAGAAGATCACCGAAGGAACGTTCCTGTGAAATATTGTCGAAATTTGCCAAATGGTTTAGGATGAGATGTCATTTGAAGCTAAAGGTTCAGTATATCCCTTTTCTGATAAGCTTGGTAACTATGTTTATCAACCAGTCGATATGGCTTAAACAATCATGAAGAGTGTAAATGAAGGAGAAAAACAGACAAGCATTTTCATAAGAATGAAATTTTGTCCTTTTGTCCTTTTCTGATGCCGCCTTGCTGTCTTTCTTTTTTTTTTCAACCAATTAATAGGGCTTGAATAATTTTCGTAGACAGTTCATAAAAGAACATTTCTACAAATAACGACTCCCTGTCTGATACCGCACAAACAAGAATACATACATCTTTTGTTTGTCCAGTGGATAAGGAGCAGCTGTCATTTGAAGCTAAAAGTTCAATTTCCCCTTTTTAGATGCCACCTGGTTTGTATTACTTTCAACCAATCAATACAACTTGAATAAATGTAGTCACTGAATGAAAAGTTCTGCTGAATTATCTTGAAATCAGACAAGCACTTTCATAAGAATGTAGTTTTAACATTGTGTCATTTTCCCCTTTTCTTATGCCGTCCGATTGCCGTATTTAAGAACCAATCAATATATTTGTATTTGTAGAGAGTTATCACATTTTTAACACATTATATTTGTATCAGACAAGCTATATCAGAGAAGAATATTTTTAAAAAAAAAAGGCAAATCCACCCTTTCTGATGCCGCAGCAAGCTCTCCGTAGAAAGTTAATATACCGCGCAATTTCCTCTTTTGACACAATACATTGCTTAACTATTTCTGATTTCTGTTACTAGAGGGAACAAGGTTAAAATTTACATAGCGTATATTCTGCATGTTCAGTTCCTACAAACTCGAGAGTATTGGCTGTGGGGGAGGGGGTGGGGGTGGGGGGGGGGGGGGGGGGGGGGTATATAGTGATATCCTTATCCTTTATTGCACTTACATATTATATTGACACATTCAGAGAATAGTAATTGTATTTGGTTACTTAGAACTGTTGCTCATGTTTGCAATCGTAAATCAGTCAAGAATGTTTTGCACTATTTGTTTGGTATACTGGTTTTTGTGTTCTCAGACATCTACATCACGTGACCTAAATGTAGCTATAGATATGGTATGCATGCAATAGTGTAAATTATATGATAGTAGGCATGACACTATAAGTTATGATAATAATAAATACATTGATAAAGATACATGTAATAATAACGATAATAATAATGATTACAATAATAGTCATTACAGTAATTATAATAATGATAATAATATTATTGGTGTAATAAAAGTGGTGGGATAATAGTGATTTGACAGTGGTAATAATAATGATGATGATAATAATATTGATTATAGTGATAGTGATGATGATGACGATGATAATAATAGTGTTGATGATGATGATTATAATGATAACAGAGACGATAATAATGTATCGATGTTGTTGTTGTTATTAGATTGTTTGCTAATGATATTAGATAGTTTTAATTGTATGTTTTTGTACGCACTTTTGCCAGATATATTAAATTATTTTCATATGCTGGATGACTCTTCCTATGAGATGGTCCTAAGTGATGGTAAATCGCTCATCCAATCACAGGAAGGGAAGATATATTTATTTATAGAAAGTCGCTTTTCAGCAGATTAAAACGGGAATTATATAACGCCGCTGCGGAGATGACATCATGATCTCCTGACGACGTCTCCTCATCAAAGTTTGATGTCTTTGACACAAGAATGGACTGCACTTAAATTTCCGTTGTATTTTTTTAAATCTTGATAAAGACCAGGCGGTCGAAAATTTGAGTATCAAAGAGTATTATTGATACAGAGTATATATATATTAGGTCGCCATTTTTAAAGTGAACCGATAATAGTTTTATTACGAGAGATTTGATTGGGACATTACAAGATTGGGCTGCATCCAATCTGAAAACATAATAGGCTACCTGTCGAAAGGGCGATTGGGCAGTGAAGAATCCCACGGGTGATGTTTGGAGCGTTGTGGAGTCAACAACCGCGGGTGTCCGACTATGACGATAACTATGCGTCACGTTTGTTGTGTGTTGACCTGGATGTGAACGACAATGTATTCGTGTAAGTGCCAAGGCCGCTCAAAACTGTCCTATAAGGTGACTACTCACTCATTACGGTGAATGTCTGACCTTTATCCATGACAACTTGCACGTATAAACCTATATTATATACCTGCAAAGTTTCCGGTGCAAATGCGTGCCGATTGCGACGCGCAAAAACAACAAAACGGATACAAATCCCATATTTGACTAAGTCAATACGGTGTCAAGATAATAGGTTGTCCCTGACAAACGAGGTCACGTCATTGTAAATGTGGTAGTGGGAAATGATTCACACATTATTAATAAATTTTACTTTTATGTGTAAATTGTGTTATTGCGTTATTACACATATAGTAATTTGTATATTTCATCTCTATTTTGTATTAAAAATATTTTTTTAGACATATAAAACAAGAGCGCCATATGTCACAAAATACGCCCGTCCTGTTTTTTTTGAGACCAAGTATAGTGGTAATTGGTTGCAGGTCAGCCAAACTTAGAGAGCGGACACTGTTAGTACAGTTTGGGCCATTTCGAGGGACATAATTGTGTAGTGACTAAGATAACGTTGTAAGTTATCAAACGTCACCAAGATATTCTGCCCATCAACATATTGTATAAATTTGGTGATGATCGGATAAAGGCTTTACAAGTTATTTAGCTGACAAGACCAATTTTAGGTAATTTCTATAATTTAAGGGCAATAACTCTCTATTGACTAGAGCAATATGGCTAGTTATCGAACTTGTCCAAGATATTACGCCAATACACATTCTGTTTAAATTTGGTGATGATTGGACAAAAGCTCCCAAAGTTATTGAGCTGACAAGACCAATTTTATGTAATTTCTATAATTAAAGAGGGATAACTCTCGATTGACTAAAGCGATATGGCTAGTTATCAAAATTGTCCGAGATATTATGCCAATACACATTCTGACCAAATTTAGGAATGATTGGATAAAGGCTTCTAAATTTATTGAGCTGACAAGACCAATCTTAGGTAATTTATATAATTAAAGGGCGATAACTCTCAATTGACTTAAGTGATATGGCTAGTTATCGAACTTGTCCGAGATATTATGCCAATACACATTCTGACCAAATTTGGTGATGATTGGACAAAGGCTCCTAAAGAAATTGAGCTGACAAGATCAATTTTAGGTAATTTCTATAATTGAAGGGCGATAACTCTTGATTGACTGAAGCAATATAGCTAGTTATCAAACTAGTCTGAGATATTATGCCAATACACATTCTGACTAAATTTGGGGATGATTGGGCAAAGGCTTCTAAAGTTATTGAGCTGACAATACCAATTTTTGGTAATTTCTATAATTAAAGGACGATAACTCTTGATTGACTTAAGCGATATGGCTAGTTATCAAATTTGTTCGAGATATAATTCCAATACACATTCTGACCAAATTTGGTGATCATTTGACAAAGGCTTCTAAAGTTATTGAGCTGACAAGACCAATTTTGGGTAATTTCTATAATTAAAGGGCGATAACTCTTGATTGACTAAAGCGATATGGCTAGTTATCGAACTTGTCTGAGATATTATCCCAATACACATTCTGACTAAATGTGGTGATGATTGGACAAAGGCTTCTAAAGTTATTGAGCTGACAACATACTGGACGACGCCCAGCCCTCCCGCCCGCCCGCCAGCCCGTACGCCGCAGGTAAAACTATAATACTATCCGTTTTTTCCAAAACGGGCGTATAAAAAGGAAAATTACGTTGTAGTAGCGATACCTCGGTTGGTATTGTACTACTTAGTTCGTAGGTAGACTGACATCTATCTCGACATTTGATCTCGCGAAATTATATATTTTCCACGTTCCTCGTTTAGCAACAATAATCTACGTATCAGTATTGCATTATAAAATTCCCTATATAATTTAACACTTTGTATTGATTTTTTGTTGTCCTTTGACATAATATAATTAGCTAGGACTTTTCAATCTTTTCATCTGTAATCAATTGTTCAATGACCTTCTAGTACCAAAAGATCGTTTAATCTACTAAAAATAATAGTATGCAATACCGAATCGACCAATCAAATTAACTGACTTTCGCCTACCATTCGGTGTGATAGGACACTCTGAATACATCCCCAGGAAACGCAGTGATATTACTAGAATACTGTTGCAAGCGGCGTAAAACACGATTCAAGCAATCAACATATGTTTGACGCTAATCGGTGCGACCAGCTTTCTATTCATTCTATGACAGTACTATAATCATCATTTCAAGCGCAGGATGATTTGTTTAATCCCAAATATCATAGGTATCCACCATCCTAAGCATAATTTGGACTTTTCGACAATGCACAAAGTTAGAAAAATGCCTTGAACCTTTATCAAAGTCAACGGATGAATCCTTTAAAGTAAATGGAATAGTGATAGATAGTGCAGCTATTGTTAACATATTGAAGCCCGGCTTTTCTCGCACATTTGATGAATATGCGCATTCTGTTTTTCTTTTGTATGTCAGCAAGCAATTACAACTAATGCAAATAATCGATACTGTATGGGACAAACATTATATAACAAACAGTCTAAAAGATAATGCAAGAAGCAAGAGGGGTATGGAAATAAGGAGGCGCGTTCAAGGAAAGAACAACACACCGCAGAATTGGCAGTCGTTCCTGCGAAATGATGAAAACAAAACAGAATTATTCGAATTCCTGTCACAAAAGCTAATGGAAATTCCCAACGATGGACAGACTGAGATTACTACAAATTCTTCAAATGTGTTATGTAATCCGCTCCGGGATGACACTAAAAATCTTAGACACATGACGAAGCTGACACAATAATTATGGTTCACCTTGCCGATGCTGTTAAAGAAGGGCATAAGAATATTCTGATAAGAACGGTCGATACTGACGTTGTTGCCCTTGTCATATCACGTATGCAGACGACATCAGCAGACTAAACTTGGGTTGCATTTGGATCCGGCAAGAACTTCAAGTATATATATCTGTACATCAGCTTTCTAAAGAGCTAAAATCTTCAAGATCGTATGTGTTACCATCCTTCCACGCTTTTACCGGATGTGATACAGTAGCATCATTTGGAGGTAAAGGGAAGAAAACAGCATGGGAGACATGGATGTCATTTGATGAGGTAACAGCTGCATTCAAGATGATGATGAACAAGCCTTTGGAAATGATAAACGATGAAAGTTCCATGAAGTTGCTTGAACGTGGTGCTTATGTATGACCGCACAAATGCATTTGAGAATGTGAACGAAGCCCGAAAATATATTTTTGCACAGAAAGGAAGGTCAATAGAGTCAATACCTCCAACAAGTGCAGCTCTATTGCAACATACCAAGAGATCAACTTTTCAAGCCGGTTGTGAGTGGGGTAACTCTCTTGATCCAAGCAATAACTTCCAAGTTCAGCAGATTATGGATGGACAAGGAAAACTGAAAATCATTGGCAACTTCTTTGGACTATTCTCCAAGAGGCATCTTCCTCATGTCAGGAACTTATCCATTGTAGTTGTAAAAGAGATTGAAGAGTAGTCTGCAAATGCTTGAAAGCAGCCCTCCCCTGCACTGCTCTTTGTGTTTGTGGAGGTGAATGTATTTAATTACTGCTGCATAAGTTTACGCAGAGTTTGGTACATACAACCTTAAATTTTAACCGGAAGTGACGATTGTTTTGCAATGACAGCTCATGGGAATTTTGATTTTAAGACAGCTCATGGGAATTTCGATTTTAAATATTCTCTTTTATTGTGCCTTTCAACAAGATACGAGATAATTTTATTGACATATATATGAGTCTCACATGGTCGACAAATACAAAATAAGACTATGCCATCTATGTTATCCGCCATATTTGAAATAAAACCGGTAGTAGAACTAATTGAGAGTGTCTCCATAGCTTTTTTTGTTCAGAACTGCATTCTGAGCATATATTCTAATGTTCATGCTTTTACCACAAATAGCACAATTCTTCCATGAATCTGCTGGACTAATAAACTCACTTGAACTTTGTAAAGGGCGAAGTTTCATAGAGGCAAGACGTTTCTCCGGGGGACAGTATTTAACTCATTCAGCGCCAATGGCAATATCGACCTTATTGCAAACAATACAGATTCGGGCGAGTCAGCTCATTACGAGCTGTTTCACCTGAAATCAGCATTGTTTGGCTTTTAGCTATCAAAATATTCCAAAACTCGTATAACATGAGAAATTGAGTCTTTTTTGAACATGGAAGAGTCTACTTTAAACAATTCTGCGCTTAAAGAGTTAAACAAAACCCCGCTCTTGCATGACTATATAGTCTGCCTCGGATCTCAGAAAATATGACTTGCGTTGGCAAAACTTGTTAATGCTCGACAGCCATCCTATTTGTAAAGTTTAATATATATCAAAACACGCTAGGGGGGGTGGGGGGGGTGGGGGGGGGGGGGGGGGGGCTGTCACCCCCTTTTTGTTGAAAAAACGGTATTAAATAGGTCAAAAGGTCATTAGGTGCATTTTAACCGTTTTATGGAAATATTCGAACATTGTGCCTATTTATCAGTTTCAAACCTCACACAAAATATTGTTAACATCAATACTTTGTTTTGCTGGAATGATAACATGCAAAAGAGGTGACATAAAACTTTTATTTCAACAAAAAAGCAAAGTTATTGGTTATTGTAGCACTAAATTGCGCAATAGAAGGGACTGGTCCGAACACATGGGAATAAATCAAATAATTAAAGATCCACATCTATATAACACATACTTCCACATATGTTTAAAACATAAAATCCTCATTGATGCGATATGTGTTTTATATATGTACGATTAATCACAACAAATAATATCAGCAAACTATGGAATTCTCCAATATTTAGTCATCTTCATTCCCAACAGGATTGGCACATCCTGATGCCTTACATTTACATTCAAACATTCTGCCCAGACATATAACATTTGCATCTTGATGTGCTGCATTTTGTGGTGCATTCACATGCAACCAACTGCAAACAGGAGCCAGGTACCGAGTGTTTGCAAATCCAAACTGGTTTCAGTACACACGACTCTATAACCCTACAGCCTATATTTGTTGGATCCTCTGGCTCGAAATCTGCATCGGCTGCTTTCATCCAGATCATTGCTTGATAAGCTGCTCTCTTAATGTGTAACGCGAATGCATCTTTAGTTGGCGGAAGCAGCTCTAAAGACTTCCTGGCTTTTAGGAATAGTCGGTATCGGCAGACACCAATACTGGGTTCATGGGTTTCGGGATTGCGTCCATAAAGACCACATATGAATTTCTCAACATTACCGATATCTCCACCGTGGCCAATAGGAGATAGAAGTACAGGGTCTTCACAATATATGTTCTAACATGCCTTTTTACTTATTCCCGAAAAGGAAGATGTGCAGTCGCATCCTGTCAGAGCGTGAATTGCGAGAATGTTTGCTTTTACATCAGCAGTTAATTTAGCGATAAAACATGTACCGGAAAGCACCTCTTGTTCTTTGATGTTCCAGACACCATCCATGTTTCAATTTCGCAGCCCAAATGGTAGATAAGTAGTAGCAGAACATCTGTATCATGACACTGAACAACCACTTGTTCATATCCCCTTGTAATTGCATCCTTTGCGTGAATCACAATCCGCGTATCGGCTTCTTCTTGTTGGACGGACAAGTGGTCGGCATTGAAGCTACTTGATTTCACGTTGACATCACCTGTGCAGCCTCCCCCAGTTACTAGTGTTTACCCAGATGGCAATGTTTCATCCAGGGTAATGAACCGCTCCCATACCTGAGGAAGGGGTACCTCTGGGCCGGTAATAAGTTTTCGTATAGGGCATCGCTTTCCAGACCGCTTGCTTCGAGTTGCATTCTTGATGGAGTTGTCACCATAATACCGGTCACATGTAACACTGCAAAAACACTTGTGCATAGTCACCAAATGTTTGACACTTTGGTGGTTTACTAAGTGATTGGACTAACGCATGCCCATCTATTACCACGCAGGTGGCTTTGTCGGAGGGAGATAGTTCCTGTGGTGTTTCAATACCTAAGTCCGCGGTCAAAACATTGAGAATCTGCGACTTTGTTGTGGTATTCATGTTTTCACTCGTATTGGCTAAAGAGAGAGGAACAGGCGCCAGTTCATGTTGTAACACTTCAGCAGTTTGGACAGATCGTCCCGAGTTTGCAGCATTGAAAAGCCGCTGTAGCAACTTCCTGTCAGCCCTTATTAGCTTCGTCATTTTCTGCCTATCGGTGTAGTTTTCTTGTACAAATCAGAGAATGTCTTTGATTTGACCCTTTTAATTGGTGCGAAGAATTCCAACGTTTTCTCTTTCAGTCAGTTAACTGCACATTTGTCAGCTAATTGCCACTCCTATTTTCACAAGTCAACAGATCGGAAGTGATTTCGTCTGAAGCAACGTCTTTTGTTGCTACAGAAACCAGTTTTGTTTCATCATTAGATTCGTTTGGTGGAATGTAGTTATACCCGTTGGCTTTATACTGCTCTAGTATTTTCATCACTAACATCAGCATAATCTTCAATAGCTTGTGCTCGAAGTGTCAATTCGAGCGGGTTCATCATCGGATGATTCTTCTTTCGAGCATTCTGATTCGGATCTGGGGGCAAACAAATCTGAACCTGGCTCCTTACTTAATGTATGTGCTATTACATAATCTGAACTGTCACCTGGGTACATTAACAGCGTTTAAATAATAATTTTGTTTTGAGGTGTGCTATGTTTCTTTATAGATCGAGTAATGTAAAAACACACAGTAAAAGGGTTCAGATTGAAAAATCAACCCTATGTGGTTATTACAGCAAAAATAAAGAAAAAATGCACCCGTTGACCTTTGACCTCATTGTTTAGCCTTATTTCAGCTTTTAAAGGGCGACTGCCGTTCTGAATGATCCACCTAGATATTGGTGGTAAAAGTTTTGCATTAACACATTTTGCCAACAGAACAATTTTCTAGACCTCTTTTCTGAGATCCGAGGCAGACTAATACGAAAGCTCTCTTGAATGCATGAAAGCTTTCATGACTACATAAAAGCTCGTTTGACTACATGCAAGCTTACTTGAACTTTACCAACTTATAGACGCTATTTAACGAATCCGCGTGTAGCAAACTTCATATATTGCAAGTGCATATCTTGTAATTTAAAGTTACAAACCATGATTTATAACACTTGTTGATAATCGGCGATTTCGAAAAGTGGAGATGCAATAAACTGATCAATCCCCAAATTCAATTGCAAGACCTTTTGGTAAATTTAAAAGTATGAAATCCAGACTGGTGGCACGATATCGCCAATATGGTGGGGTTAAGAATCAAAAAGGATATGACAGGCCTAAATAGACCTCTCTTCGTCGAAATCAGTATTCAGGTTCCTCTGCATTGAGGTACTGGATCAATTCAGCACCAGAAATGATCAACCACGTTATGACTGCCACAGGAATCCGTATTTCGAACTCAAAGATCCATTAGAGACGTCGGGAGGGACTATAGTCAAGACTTCCGTTCAATGTAACGCATCTTGAAGGGGCACGTAATCACATATAAAAACAGAGTTAACAACAGGGCGTTAACATTGTCATTGGCCATACGCAATGTTCATCGATGACTCAATGTTCTGTTTATCCCTTGCATATCTGAGTATTTTGGGGAGAGGTACCACCCGGCAGCAGTCAAGAAACACGATTGGTATTGATGTAGCAGCACCATTGTCTGGGTTGGCATCACATACGACCAAAGGACGGTCGAACTCAAAGATCCATTAGAGACGTCGGGAGGGACTATAGTCAAGACTTTCGTTCAATGTAACGCATCTTGAAGGGGCACGTAATCACATATAAAAACAGAGTTAACAACAGGGCGTTAACATTGTCATTGGCCATACGCAATGTTCATCGATGACTCAATGTTCTGTTTATCCCTTGCATATCTGAGTATTTTGGGGAGAGGTACCACCCGGCAGCAGTCAAGAAACACGATTGGTATTGATGTAGCAGCATCATTGTCTGGGTGGGCATCACATACGACCAAAGGACGGTCGTGCAAAGCAACTTCGCCGGTCGTTTCATTTGGACGTCACATTAGTCCAGGATGACAATGCACGCCCATACAGAGCTAGTATTTCCG
>JASEVX010000009.1:32198869-32212382 GCA_031761405.1 Serripes groenlandicus
ATAAGTATCTCGTGCGCACTAGATACTAAGTCGTGCGAACGAGATACAATCTCGTGCGCACGAGATAAAAATAAATTGTATGTAATTTATAAAAATGTGTGTGTCCCTTTAGAGCTGCCGTCGAAACAAGTACAATAGTTATTATTTTCACGTGATAGGTCTTGTCGTTGGGAAAGCAATAGTATAGCTATACACATAATAAGTCCGAATTAGTATTTATGGTTCACATATTCATGCCACTTGTGCCTTTAGTTTTTATTTCTTTTTCTTTTAAGTCTGAGTGATGCATAGCAGGATAATAATGTTGGAAAATGCGCCGAGCACCATTGAATTAAACAAACCTTTGCACTCTGCCACATGGTAAGCAAAGTGTCTATACCTCTATGATGATTGAGTGTTGTTACATGTGTATGACACACACACAATGACAATTTGGGTCATTAACCCTTACACTCATATAGACGCTTTCTGACAGACGGCTTTTTGAAAACATAGTGACAAAAGAAGAAATTGCTCAAAACGAGCAATTTATCCTTTTGTCACAATGTTTTCCACTTTTAGTCATAGGTTACCCATTCAAATAAAGATATTTTCTATTTGTTGACAAAATATGTTCAAAGTCGTCTGCTGCAGAATTGTCGTATGAGGCAAAGGGTTAAAGCGATAAGACGTATATGTTTAACAACTTCACACTCCAATAACAGTTTAGTCTTTATGTTATCCGTTATCCGACTGTACCAAATCTACAGGAGACCATTTTGAAATCAACTTTCCAAAATATAAACAATGTTTAAAAAAGATAAAAAAAAAAAATGAGCTGAAATCAACATTATTTGCCTCTTATTTATCAAAATAGTTCAAATATTACATGAAAAATGGAGACGCCCGATTTTGAATATGGAATATGGAAGAGTCTACTTTAAACAATTCGGCGCTGAAAGAGTTAAAACAAAAGACGTATAAAAATATGGATGAGCTTTGTACAACTGATGTCTTGTTGTATATCTCGCGTAGGATGAAGCTTGTTCAAAATTACATGTACAAATTATTAGAAGTCATATAAATGTATGAGCCGTTCCGCGAGAAAACCAACAGTGTGGACTCTGCGTGAAGTATCGACCCGGATCAGCCTAGGCATGCCGCGCAGGCCAACCCGGATAAACACGTTTCGCCTCCTGTGGATTTTCTGTTTCAGGAATCACTACTCTATCTACCCCCCCTTAGACGGAATGTGTCGGCCGGATCAGTCTGCGCGGACAGCGCAGGCTGATCTGGTCGATACATTACGCAGATATATTGATATGAGCCGTTCCGCGAGAAAACCAACATTGTGGACTCTGCGTAAAGTATCGACCAGAATCAGCATAAGCATGCCACACAAGCTTACCCGGACAGACACTTTTCGCCTCCTGTGATTTTTTTGTTTCAATAATCATTACTCTATACCTCTATCCCTGGGACACGGAATGTGTCGGCCCGGACTAGCTTGCTCGGACTGTGCAGGCTGATCCGGGTCGATACATTACGTAGAGACCATAATAATGTAGGTTTTCTCGTGAAACGGCTCAGACAATATAGTTATAGTCGAATGCAAATTTTAGATTTTAAACTAGACCGGAACCTTTGTGGCTTGTATGCAATATCAAGGAATTGTGATGTGGGCATTTTGACATAATTGTTCCATTAATTAATGCAGATTTAATATTCAAAAGAAAACGATCAATCAAAACAGGCAATGTGTTCAAATAAAGTGTATCTAATACAGCAGATGAATGTTAAAACGTTCGTTTGTATAATTCACTTGTTGAGTATGTTGGGATGGGTTATATTTTAGGATGAATTGTAATTGATTGCCGGTCACACTGTTTCAATTTTGGGCCACGTGAGGTATTTTATTTACTTATCAATCTTAAAGTTGAACTGCTTGTCGTAAATAGTGCACGAATTAAAGAAAAAGCATTAAAAGCATTGAAAAAAATGAAATATTCGTAGTTTATGCTTTTATAAGCCTTTAAACTTACCGCAGCCGTGAGACGAAATCGATTACTTTTTGTCACGTGACATACAGTGCTGTGGCGTATTATCGGACTCTTCGTTACTAGATTCCACTTGTCTTTATAGAAAGTGAAGAGATACACAATAAATGACAGCGTCATCCTATTTATCTTTCAGTTTTGATCTGATTTGATTTCTTGAATTTGGATTGGACAGTCTATTTTGTTGAAATCTAGCCTATTCATATATTCCTTTTTTTTTTGTTCATGTCTGCTTTAACTACGCGTCTGCTTTCAATAGCCAAATCAACAAATTAGCCAGTGCATCAGAAAAGGTACATTTCTGAACAGTGTAGGTTCATATTATCATGCCCGCCTTTCTTATCAGAAACTATACAAGTTGACATAATATTCTAACAAGCTTGTTTAAGTAATATGTACACGGTGTAGATTATGATCAGACTATGCGAATGAACAGGCTGATCTGATTCTAGTATGTTCTCAGTCGCCAAATGTGTACACTTTCTCATGCAATGGCACATGTTTTAGTAGTAAAGATATACAGATGTGCCTGACCCAAGATTTGGTCACATGGAAATAATATATGGTGGTTTACGCCGTTTTAACAATTGTTCAGTTATATCATGACGTTTCCTATGTTAGTTAGCTTAAACATAGTTATTCATCCAGTTGAAGCAATATACAATTTTATCTAGGCAAGTTAATATGAGGCGCCGTTTTACTATTTATTCCTTATTTTTTGATATCAGGAATTCGATTTTTTGATATCAGAAAATCGATATTTTGATATCAAGAAATAAAGAGTAATTTCTGAGATAGTACCAGCAATACTGAAGGAAAGGGGGGATTACAAGCCATTACTACAATTCGTAAAGTATTTGGTATGACCTGGGCAGAGATAGAACCCGCAATACTGAAGGTAAATGGGGATCGCAAGCCATTACTTCCATTCGTAAAGTCTTTGGTATGACCTGGGCAGAGATAGAACCCGCAATACTGAAGGCAAATGGGGATCGCAAGCCATTACTACCATTCGTAAAGTCTTTGGTATGACCTGGGCAGAGATAGAACCCGCAATACTGAGCGCCAATGATAATGACAAGCCATTACTACCATTCGTAAAGTATTTTGTATGACCTGGGCAGAGATAGAACCCGCAATACTGAAGGCAAAGGATGATCGCAAGCCATTACTTCCATTCGTAAAGTCTTTGGTATGACCTGGGCAGAGATAGTACCAGCAATACTGAAGGAAAAGGGGGATCACAAGCCATTACTACCATTCGTAAAGTCTTTTGTATGACCTGGACAGAGATAGAACCCGCAATACTGAAGGCAAAGGAGGATCATAAGCCATTACTACCATTCGTAAAGTATTTGGTATGACCTGGGCAGAGATACAACCTGCAATACTGAAGGCAAAGGAGGATCATAAGCCATTACTACCATTCGTAAAGTATTGTGTATGACCTGGGCAGAGATAGAACCCGCAATACTGAAGGCAAAGGAGGACCACAAGCCATTACTACCATTCGTAAAGTCTTTGGTATGACCTGGGCAGAGATAGAACCCGCAATACTGAAGGCAAAGGAAGGTCACCAGCCATTACTACCATTCGTAATGTATTTTGTATTACCTGGGCAGAGATAGAACCCGCAATATTGAAGGCAAATGAGGATCACAAGCCATTACTTCCATTCGTAAAGTATTTTATATGACCTGGGCAGAGATAGAACCCGCAATACTGAAGGCAAAGGAGGATCACAAGCCATTACTACCATTCGTAAAGTCTTTTGTATGAAATGGGCAGAAATAGAACCCGCAATACTGAAGGCAAATGAGGATCACAAACCATTACTACCATTCGTAAAGTCTTTGGTATGACCTGGGCAGAGATAGAACCCGCAATACTGAAGGCAAAGGTGGACCAGAAGCCAATACTACCATTCGTAATGTATTGTGTATTACCTGGGCAGAGATAGAACCCGCAATACATACGGCAAAGGAGGATCACAAGCCATTACTACCATTCGTAAAGTCTTTGGTATGACCTGGGCAGAGATAGAACCCGCAATACTGAAGGCAAAGGAGGATCACACGCCATTACTACCATTCGTAAAGTATTTTGTATGACCTGGGCAGAAATAGAATCCGCAATACTGAAGGCAAATGAGGATCACAAGCCATTACTACCATTCGTAAAGTCTTTGGTATGACCTTGGCAGAGATAGAACCCGCAATGCTGCAGGCAAAGGAGGATCACAAGCCATTATTAAAATTCGTAAAGTCTTTGGTATGACCTGGGCAGAGATAGAACCCGCAATACTGAAGGCAAAGGAGGATCACAAGCCATTAATACCATTCGTTAAGTCTTTTGTTTGAAATGGGCAGAAATAGAACCCGCAATACTGAAGGCAAATGAGGATCACAAACCATTACTACCATTCGTAAAGTCTTTGGTATGACCTGGGCAGAGATAGAACCCGCAATACTGAAGGCAAAGGAGGGTCAAAAGCCATTACTACCATTCGTAATGTATTGTGTATTACCTGGGCAGAGATAGAACCCGCAATACAGACGGCAAAGGAGGATCACAAGCCATTACTACCATTCGTAAAGTCTTTGGTATGACCTGGGCAGAGATAGAACCCGCTATACTGAAGGCAAAGGAGGATCACACGCCATTACTACCATTCGTAAAGTATTTTGTATGACCTGGGCAGAGATAGAACCCGCAATACTGAAGGCAAAGGAGGAACACAAGCCATTAATACCATTCGTAAAGTCTTTTGTATGACCTTGACAGAAATAGAACCCGCAATACTGAAGGCAAATGAGAATCACAAGCCATTACTACCATTCGTAAAGTCTTTGGTATGACCTTGGCAGAGATAGAACCCGGAATGCTGCAGGCAAAGGAGGATCACAAGCCATTATTAACATTCGTGAAGTCTTTGGTATGTCCTGGGTAGAGATAGAACCCGCAATACTGAAGGCAAAGGAGGATCACAAGCCATTACTACCATTCGTAAAGTATGTTGTATGACATGGGAAGAGATAGAACCCGCAATACTGAAGGCATAGGAGGATCACAAGCCATTACTACCATTTGTAAAGTCTTTGGTATGACCTGGGCAGAGATAGAACCCGCAATACTGAAAGCAAAGGAGGATCACAAGCCATTACTACCATTCGTAAAGTCTTTGGTATAACCTTGGCAGAGATCGAACCCGCAATACTGAAGGCAAAGATGGACCACAAGCCATTACTACCATTCGTAAAGTCTTTAGTATGACCTGGGCAGAGATAGAATCCTCAATACTGAATGCAAAGGAGGATCACACGCCATTACTACCATTCGTAAAGTATTTTGTATGACCTGGGCAGAGATAGAACCCGCAATACTGAAGGCAAAGGTGGACCACAAGCCATTACTACTGTTCGTAAAGTCTTTAGTATGACCTGGGCAGAGATAGAACCCGCAATACTGAATGCAAAGGAGGATCACACGCCATTACTACCATTCGTAAAGTATTTTGTATGACCTGGGCAGAGATAGAACCCGCAATGCTGCAGGCAAAGGAGGATCAAGAGCCATTACTACCATTTGTAAAGTCTTTGGTATGACATGGGCAGAGATAGAACCCGCAATACTGAAGACAAAGGAGGATCACAAGCCAATACTACCATTCGTAATGTCTTAGGTATGACCTTGGCAGAGATAGAACCCGCAATACTGAAGGCAAAGGAGGATCACAATCTATTACTACTATGTGTAATGTCTTTGGTATGACCTGGGCAGAGATAGAACCCGCAATACTGAATGCAAAGTAGGATCACAAGCCATTACTACCATTCGTAAAGTCTTTGGTACGACCTGGGCAGAGACAAAACCTGCAATACTGAAGGCAAAGGAGGATCAAGAGCCATTACTACCATTCGTAAAGTATTTTGTATGACCTGGGCAGAGATAGAACCCGCAATACTAAAGGCAAAGGAGGATCACAAGCCATTACTACCATTCGTAAAGTCTTTTGTATGACCTGGACAAAGATAGAACCCGCAATACTGAGCGCCAAGGATAATTACAAGTCATTACTACCATTCGTAATGTATTTTGTATGACCTGGGCAGGGATAGAACCCGCAATACTGAGCGCCAAAGAGAATTACAAACCATTACTACCATTCGTAAAGTCTTTTGTATGACCTGGGCAAGGATAGAAACCGCAACCGATGCGGATGCTCTAGGACTACAGCATCGGGGGATTCTATGATCAGATAGGCAATGCTAACTAATAGAGCTGTCACACCAGAACGTTTAAGGCCAGCGCGCGAGTAGGGCGTTACAAACATTTGATACGCTGGCAAACGCTGAACTTTCACAGAAAATGTCAAGTGGAACCATGATTTAACGCGTTGTTAACGGGTTTATAGCGTATGCCAGCGCGTGAGTAGCGTGTGAGGAGCGCATCACTGATTTGTAGATAAAATATGACAGCGTATCGCCAGCGCGTGAGTAACGCGTTGGTAACGCAATCGACGACTGAGAAACGACTGCTCAGCTTCTAGATCATTTAATTTACGAATGTCTAATTGAATGTTTAATGTCTATTTAGGCAATTAAAATTTCATCTTTTGCATGTCCAATGACCTGCGATGAATTTGGGTTCTAGATATTCTAATTTGTCTAGATATTAAAATATATGAATGTTTAATGTCTAATTGAATGTATAATGTCTAATTAGACATTCGGCTGTTTTTAATGTCTAATATCTAACATCTAATTTGCCTTCTAGATAATACAATTTGCGAATGTCTAATCAAATGTATAATGTCTAATTAGAAATTCGATTATTTGTTTAATGTCTATTGTCTAACGTTTAATGCTATGACAACATCACACACTTCATATAAGAACATAGAACATAACTTTAATACATCTCTCGGTACATATAGTACGACATGAGGAGATGGTATTATTTACAACAAATCTATTTAACTCTTTCAGCGCCTAAGGCAATATTCAGGTTTTTGCAAACAATACTGATTTAAGTGAGTCAGCTCGTAACGAGCTGTCTCACCTGAAATCAGCATTGTTTGCCTTTTAGTTATCAAAATAGTCTAAAATTGTATTACATGAGAAACTGAGACGCCCGATTTTGAACACGGAAGAGTCTACTTTAAACAATTCGGCGCTGAAAGAGTTAAATACTAACACGTGATCTCTTATTTAATTTTTGCTTAAAGGGGTATTGTACTCAGTCATCCATGGATACTCTGCTTATGAGAGGCAGGGTATTCTTACCTAACCGTGTACAAAAAAAATACAATTTGAAATAGAGTTTTCCATTAGAGGGAAAATAACATACAATAAGGACCATTCTTAAATTTCGGAGAGAAAAGAGAAAGAAAACAAAAACATTGTGAAAAGGAGACAAACTAAATTATTTCTCTCCTTCTATACTGCGCTTCATTATATCAAGAGAAGAAAATTAAAAGTAATAAAAAAGTTGTGTGTTTAGATTTCAAATACTGTTCCATTTGTTTTCAATTGGGAACAGTCGTTTTAAATTGCAATTAAAGTTACATCAGCAGGGGAAATTTATATGTACATAATTACTAGTAGAAACATACGCTACATGAATAATAACATTATAGTATACAGACACAAATCTGCATCGGACTCATCCATAGAATTATGTACTCTCCTAACCAGTTTTACATAACCCATTACAAAGCACATGCGTCTGTCATGTGGGAGAAGACAATGTGTCGCCAAAATCAATCGTCATCAATTGAACTGCATGCATGTAGTCCTTTGTAAGATGTTTGAACTCATTGGAGTGATTGGTGTGATTGATGTGAAACACAGCATACAGCCACGAGACAACATAAATCATTTTCGATAATTAACGAAGTCAATCTAAGACCACATACATGTAGGTCATGTTTAGTGAGGGATTACTTTTTCTAGCCGAATGAAATAACGGACGCAAAACTGTCGGTTTCGTTGGTTATTATTATTATATCTTTATTTCCTCCGATCACCGAAGATAGTACAAAGTACAAAGAAACAATACAAAGTTGATAGAGAACGTTGACACAAACATTGAACCAAAAGTGACAAACATTGAATAGTTAACACGTTTACACAAACAGCATTCATTTCGTAAGGTCGATTGAAAAAGCACTTATACATCAATAATAAACACGAATATATACAATGAGTACAATGGCATTCATTCACGTTGCAAGCACAACAAAAACAGAGTTAGTTTATGTGAAAACTCTGGATATTCTGCTCGAATGAGTAGAACCACCAGAGTCTTCATTGTTCGCAAGATATATTCTTAGATACCCCTGAGGAGCACCTCATCGAAACGAAAAATGAATTGCTCTGAAGGGTAATTATTGTAGTAAATGTAAAAATGAGAAGACATAACAGAATCATTGACAGACAGTTGAGAGAAGGTATATAATATGTTTGTCTCTAGATAGAGAGAATGAGAAATCAATACAGATGAAAGACAGAGGGTGAAGAAGAAAGTATATATACACATATACATTAACCCACATGAATATACTGTACATACATACATACACACGTCTCCATATATATATATATACATGTACACATACGTACGTACACATACATACACATGAGTACACAGACACGCATATACAAACACAAACACACGCATACATATGCATGTGCATATACATACACGTGTACATCATAAGCCCATCCGTTGGGTATATTTACAGCTAAACAGAACTGTTTCTCAATACATTATGTATGCATCTCATACACAATTGGACATAACAAGTTCGATTGTATTCGGGTAGACTAAATACTGTTGGCAAATCAGTGTCAAGAAGATATCTGATGAATTGCTCTTTCTGGGTAGTAAATCTTCTCAGAAAGAGCAACATGTCATTAGTACAGTAGATACTGATGTTTTCAAAAAATAAATTCCGTTCATTGGAGAAATGAACACATTCGGATATGAAGTGTCCCTGGATATCTGTGATCATATTTTGGCAGTATACACACTGACTGACAGTTTCTCTTAAGTGTTTGCTACTTACTAATACTTGTATAGCACTTGATGCACGATACATAGTTTTGCGCGTTTTTGCACATAACCAAAATAATGATGGAAGACTGTTTTTGTGAACAGACACAAAGCGGTCGAAGTCATGGTGAAGGTTCATTCTTTCCTGACTCTCGCATTCAAACTTCCTTTCAACGACTCTAGAAACTATCCTTTTCCAAGAAATTTTTTCAGGGAATTTGCCAGTAGTAAGATACGACTTAAGTATGCAGTTAAACCATATTTTTGCAATATATTGAAAGTATCAGGAATAAAACCTTTTTGTCTAGGGAATTTACTTGTTTGAAACAAATTCAGACGATAAGTGAACATCTGCTTGGAGAGACAGTTCGTAGGCATTTTACACAGTCGTTGAAGGAAAGCTACAGTTTGCGTTTGTCAATTTCCCATTGTATACTGTACCTACCTAGGAGACTTAAAACCATATCTGTACGTGTTCTAGAGGGCAAATGCTGTGATTTTTTGGCACATAATTTCCAAAGTTTGTCAACGTTCTGTTTATCTGTAGAGGACATAGAATGCCATAGTTCACATCCGTACAGTGCAGACGACATTGATATTATTTTCATCAGTGAACCCATTGCAATAGGGTTGACATTTCCAAGATTGTTTAATGCTAGTAAAGAGAACATAGAGGCCATTCCTTTGCTGACACGGTTTCTTATTGTATGCGAGTTAGTTAATTGTTCGTTTAATATTATACCAACATGGGTCACTGTTTTGCATCTGTCTATGGTAAAGTTTCCGAATCTAACCGACGTAATATTACTATTGCTTTTACCAAATATGATAAATTTACACTTGTCTGTATTAAAGCTATATCCTCAGTCATTTGCATATTCATTTGTACGAGTTAATTGATGCTCGAGACTTGTCAAGTTTGGACAAAGAAGCACAAGATCGTCTGCAATGGTCGGATTGCCACAAAAAGAATTGTGCCAACAGTTAAACCGTAGGTTGATTCAAGTCTGTTTAATAAGTCGTTTATAAACAGTAAATAATTCCAAGTGGACCACCCACCTTGTCTTATACTTTGCAGTATATCGATTGAGTTCGAGCAGATACCGTTTATCATTACACGTGCAGTGAGGTTTTCATATGACTGTATAAGTAGTCGGAGAAATTTACCCCGTATACCGAGTTCATTCATTTTTAAGAATAGTGCACTGTGGCGGATGTTATCGAAAGCACCGGCGGTATCTAAAAAGGCGGCATACACTGAAGTGTTCATTCATTGAAGTTGAGAGTTGCTTCCTGTAGATTGAATGACGCAGTTATCGGACCTAATAGTTTCTGATAGGCTTGATGTTGCTTGTTAGGAAGGTCTATGCTGTTGAAGTAACACCATTTGGTAATGCGCTCGTGAAGTATCCGCTCAGAAAGTTTATAAATGACGGAGAGAAGGGTAATTGGACGATAACTCTTTAGTTCAGAGATTGGTTTGCCGTCCTTATGTATGGGAATGATGTATCCTTCTTTGCGCCGAGATGGAACGTACGATTCGTATATCATCATGCAAAACAAACTAAGTAGGTATTTGTGTAGTACACCTCCTCCGTAAATAATATGTTCGGCAGAAACATTGTCGGGTCCGGCAGCTTTACCCCTTTTGAGACATTTCACAGATTCTAGCAACTCGTCCATGCTGACCTCGCGCGTTAACACAGGATCCTCAGAATAGTCATCTGATTAATATGCAGATACCCTTTCTCCGACACTTTTTAAATGATCAGCATTGTAGTAGGACATGTTTTTAGGTTTAAAAACACCGGCGTAATAGGAGCCAGATGTGTTAGAGATATCGTTAGGATCCCTTATAGTTACACAATTACGGACATTCATATTCGATATCTGTAAGGTCTTTAAATATGAAACATGATTGTATCATCTTTGAAAGTAAATTAAATTGCATTCATTTTCCAAATTAAAGGGGAACAACACAGCTCGACTCCCTGAAAACCCATCTTGCAATTACCTCCGCTGCATTTAGTATAACAGTGTTCAAGTTTGGATTTGCTCACGTCGGTGACTCGTTCTATTACCCAAAGAAAGCCAAATATTAACGCTTTCATATACATTACAAAACCATACAATATAATACATATTAACAAATCAACCATGAATGTTTTGAGTCATCACGGAATTCCTTACTTTAATAATTCTTACCAAATGAAAATTTCCATCTATTAATAATAACATGGCCAATGGTGACCTAAGTTCTTCTCATATAAATCGGTCACGCGCTGGAAACGTGCAATGGAAATTCAATGCGTTGAAAACATGTACACATTGACACATTTACACAGTTTTCAAGTCGTTTGTGTATAAATGTATAGTCGTAGCACTAGTAAAGGCTGGTCTGATTTCAACTATAATCTCATTTCACTTCCTAATTTCACAAAGTTGTATAAATGTGTAGTCGTAGTACTGGTAAAGGCTGGTCTGATTTCAACATTAATCTCATTTCACTGCCGAATTTCATAAAGTTGTATAAATGTGAAGTCGTATTACTGGTAAAGGCTGGTCTTATTTCAACATTAATCTCATTTCATTGCCGAATTTCACAAGTTGTATAAATGTGTAGTCGTAGTACTGGTAAAGGTTGGTCTTATTTCGACATTAATCTCATTTCACTGCCGAATTTCACAAAGTTGTATAAATTTGTAGTCGTAGTACTAGTAAGGTTGGTATTATTTCAACATTAATCTCATTTCACTGCCTAATTTCATAAAGTTGTATAAATGTGTAGTCGTAGTACTGTAAAGCTGGTCTTATTTCAATATTAATCTCATTTCACTGCCGAATTTCACAAAGTTGTATAAATGTGTAGTCGTAGTACTAGTAAAGGTTGGTCTATTTCAACATTAATCTCATTTCACTGCGAACTTCATAATGTTGTATAAATGTGTAGTCGTCAGTACTGGTAAAGGCTGGTCTTATTTCAACATTAATCTCATTTCACTGCCGAATTCACAAAGTTGTCGCTTCCATGTTGAACCCCTTCGTTTTCTCCAATAGGATATTTTGTAAGAATTTAATGTTTAAGTTGCAAGCAATGCAGCACAGTACGAGGTGTATCACCTAAATCTGCATTGTTTGCAAAGTCTTTAATTCCCTTTAGCAGCAAAAGAACTGAAACCACTTCAAAAACCTCGCTACAGTACCAAACTATCGTATTGAGCTGTTTGACTGCCTTTTACAGATCGTCTCAGGTGCGCCTTTGCATCAGGTTATCAGATAAATAAATGTCATCTACAAGGTCGTTAGGACAACAGAACAAGTAAACAAGTGTGTGTGTGTGAGAGAGATAGAGAGAGAGAGAGAGAGATGAGAGATGAGAGAGAGAGAAGAGAGAGAGAGAGAGAGAAGAGAGAGAGAGACGAGAGAGAGAGAGAGAGAGAGAGAGAGAGAGAGAGAGAGGGGGAGGGAGAGCGAGAAGAGAGAGAAGAGAGAGATGAGGAGAGAGAAAGGAGAGAAAGAGAGAGGGATAGACAGACCGAGAGGGAGAGAGACAGGGACCTACAAAGGGAAATAGAGAGGCAGAGAGAGTAGAGAAAATGTGTAACAGGGAGAGAGACATACAGAGATACAGTGAGACACACATATACATACATAGATATAGGAACAACCACAGAAAGAACGATAGAGAGGGGAGAAGAATTGGAGAGAGAGAGAGAGAGAGAGAGAGAGAGCAGAGAGAGAGAGGAGAGAGAGAGAGAGAGAGAGAGAGAGAGAGAGAGAGAGAGAGAGAGAGAGAGAGAGAGAGAGAGAGAGAGAGAGAGAGAGAATGAGAGGATCAGCCACCAGAGAGCAGGAGACTAAGAGAGAGACAGAGAGACAGAGAGAGCCACATACAGAAATGGTGAGCGAAGAGTAAAAGAGAGAAAAAAGGAGAGAAGGGTCGTGAAAATGACAGAAAGACAAAAAGAGGGAGGGAAGATAGAGAAAGGGGGAGAGCGAGAGAGAGAGAGAGATCGAGGAAATGAGAGAGGAAGAGAGAGAGAATAAGAGATAGAGACAGGGACATAAATACTGAGAGAGAGAGAGGAGAGGACAGACAGACAGACAACGACAGACAGACGAGAGAAGAGAGAGAGAGAGAGAGAGGAATTTTTTTTTAGAGATGCAGCCACATAGAAAAGGAGACTGAGAGAGCCACAGACAGAAATGGTGAACGAAAGAGTAAAAGAGAAGAACAAAGAGAGAGGGGAGCGTGAAAAAGAAAGAAAGACAAAAAGAGAGAGGAAGATATAGAAAGGGAGGGGAGAGAGAGAGAAAGATCTAGGAAATGAGAGAGGAAGAGAGAGGAGAATAGAAGAGATAGAGATCGACAGGGAAGTTTTTTTTTACCTTATATAAAAGGGGCCGTTAAAAAAGGGGCC
>JASEVX010000009.1:32212582-32369020 GCA_031761405.1 Serripes groenlandicus
TGCTATAATTGAGCATGTGAACACAATAGAGGCTCCATTTACTATCTGATCTTCACCAAACTTAGATAGTAGTTAAATATTGATGAGAGCTTGGTTCCTTTTGAAAACCAGCTAGATCCGCCCATGCAAGACTGGATTATGGCCCATGAAATTGTAAAAATTGCTATAATACAGCTTGTGAACACAAAAGAGCCTCCATTTACTATCCGATCTTCACCATACATACATGCTCTGGATTGAAAATGACCAAAGAACCATACCAGTAGAGCATAGGCCCTCATGGGCCTCTTGTTTATTGTATCTCAACCAAACTTATACAGTAGTTAGATATCCATAAGAGCTCGGTTCCTTTCGAAAACCAGCCAGATCCGCCCATGCATGACTGGATTATGGCCCTTGAAATGGTCAAAATTGCTATAAAAGAGCTTGTTAACACGATACAGTCTTCACTTTTGATTGTATCTCAACCAAACTTATACAGTAGTTAGATATCCATGAGAGCTCGGTTCCTTTTGAAAACCAGCCAGATCCGCCCATGCATGACTGGATTATGGCCCTTGAAATGGTCAAAATTGCTATAAAAGAGCTTGTTAACACGATACAGTCTTCACTTTTGATTGTATCTCAACTAAACTATACAGTAGTTAGATATCCATGAGAGCTCAGTTCCTTTCGTAAACCAGCCAGATCCGCCCATGCAAGACTGGATATTGATGAGAGCTTGGTTCCTTTCGAAAATCAGCCAGATCCGCCCATGCAAGACTGGATTATGGCCAATGAAATTGTAAAAATTGCTATAATACAGCTTGTGAACACAAAAGAGCCTCCATTTACTATCCGATCTTCACCATACATACATGCTCTGGATTGAAAATGACCAAAGAACCATACCAGTAGAGCATAGGCCCTCATGGGCCTCTTGTTTTAAATATACATGTACTTGCATTAACAGAGATTTTTCATAGTTTTGCAGGGATAAGTTGACCAAAGGAGACTTTACTCAAAACAAGGCATCAGAAAGCGTCTGTATGTGGGAAGGGGTTTGATTTAGACCTGTGCAGTAGGGCATTATTGTATGGGTCTGATGACTGATTTGTACAGGTCGTCTCGGATTGGCGTTTGCATCTGTCAATCAAATGGTTGCCTACAAAATAGTTAGGTAAAAGTAGGGTGTCTGTATAGATTATATAAAATGAAAGAATTTGTGTGATTTTATCTTGATCAATTCCCTAAGTTTAAGGGCTGTTCTCATTAAGACCTGAAAATATACAAGTTTGAGAGCTAATCAAAAAGGCAGACACAATTTGGTGCATATCTAGCAGAGTACTTGTGAAAACGTAGCGAAAGGAAAAATTGCTAATTATTAACAATTTCTTCGTTTGCCTCAAATGTTTCTCATACTGTGGCTAAGTTTATCATAAGAATGCTTGTTTTAGATATATGTTTTAGTCGAGCCCGCTTGCGTTGAGCTCGGCATAGCTGTCACAATGACGGTTCGGTGTATTTACGTGCGTGCATCTGTTGAAGCATCTAAATAATGCATCTAAATCATGCATCATATTAAAGTTAACCATGTCGTGCACAAGATACAGGCCTGTACCTTAAATGTCAAGGTCTCACTCCGAGGTCAAATATCAAAATGAGTACTGTTTGATGGGACTGTACCTTGTTCAGGTCGCATCTTAATCATGCATCATAGGATTTCCAAGAGATTTAGCACAAACTTTCACCATGATGAGGCGGCGTGTCGCTCATAAGACCCAGGCCTGTCACCTCAAATGTCAAGGTCATTCTTAAGAGGTCAAAGATCAAAACGAGTACAGGACTACCTTGACTGGCCCACGTCTCAACCATGCATCGTAGGATACCCAAATTACTGGACACACATGTTCACCATGATGAGGTGAAGTGTTACGCACAAGACCCATGCCTGTACCTTAAAGGTCAAGGTGCCATTTAGAGGTCAAAGGTCAAAATGAGAAACCATGCACCATAGGTTTCCCAAGTTACTGGGCACACATGCTCATTATAATGAGGTGAGGATGGCAGAAGTGGAAAAAAAAATTGCAAACAATTAAACAAAATGTTGGGTTATTTTACTTTTGACATTTTACAACCACTTCGGTATTGCAGAACACCCTTAATTAACTGCTATCAGGTCAACTCTTTGTCAGTCTGTATAGCACTATGGCTGTGACAAAACCTTTTGAGCGGGCTCGACATGTTGCCTGCGGGCATCTAATTTGTTTTGTTTCTTGCTGTTCGTTTGAAGTTTAATTGCTCACATGTATATCTAATGGGAAAAGTATACATTCCGGATTTGATAAGAATCGAAACGAGGAGGATTCATATTATTTGATCATTCTGTTTTCTGTTACAGTTGTGCTACACATACTTGCCTCGTTGTCTGATACATGTTTATGCTTGTTGTGATCGTTGGATGTTCATCGGCCGACTATCATTGTTAGAGTTGTCATTTTTCCTACTAAACAATGGGCACTATTAAAAACTAATTACACACAACTTGTTCTTTTTGGACACTCTGTCCATATTGCTCAAGCTTTTCTTTTCAGCTACTCAAATTGGCTGCCACAACCAGAAATAGAAATATCTGTAAATAATATTTTGTTGAACATAAATGTTGCTTGGATGATCTTTCTGCCCCACTGCACAAGGTATCTACCTGGCCGAGAGGTTGGCATCTTGATTTGATCACCATGGGAAGTGTCCATGCGCAAGGCACATTTCCTAGCCTTGAACCGATTTGTTTACCTAGGGTTAGACTGAGTATAACTATAATCACGATATAACTGAAATAAATTGACAAACGGCGTATACCTCCAAAAAAACACGAGTCTACTGCAAAAGATGGCTGCCAAAGCTAGAAATAGAACTATCTTTCTTCAACATCTGAACCGCTGATCGAGCAATTTAAAAAAAAAATCCACACAAATGTTCCTTAAGTGGCCCTCTACTAAAATTGCTCAAATTATTCTGCTCCTCTGCACAATATGGCAGCCAGATCTAAAAATAGTAAATATCGCTTGCCCAAGGAGGCTGCCACAATAAACAGTCATCAAGTGAGCAATATAGGACCACCATGGCCGTCTTGTTTTTGTTTTTAGCTCACCTCAAGGTGAATGTTTGTGATCGGCCTGTGTCCGTCGTCCGTCAACATATTCTCCTCTGTAACCAGGGGTTCAATTGGGATTAAACCCACCAGGAACATTAATGACAGTACATTGTCTTCCTACGTATTGACTACTGAAGCAACTGATGCATTTAGAGTATGCATTATATTAATACAATCTATTATCGTTTTCAATGATAACAATAAACTTAGAAGTTTAATCTACCAAAACAGTTGTGTTTCGAATGATTTGCTGGCTGTTCATCTCCTTGTCTGTTAAACAAAATTGATTGCAAGCTTCTATGTTGACAGAAAATGTGTATAACAAATGAACAGATTAATATGAAAAGAGTCTAAAACAAAATAAAATTGTACAAAAGAGTTTTGCATCTCCGAAACAGATGGCAAGCGTGACCCTGAATCGATCACCTGAGTGATAGCTATTTAATTAATGCTAAATTATGAGATATTGTGTTCTATCAGTGAAATAAAATACCTATCACTCACTGATATGATATGTGAGTGATATAGGTATGCCGAAACTACTTTGTTTACTTTACAACTACGCGTTCATGAAAATATTAAAATTGTATCACTTCTCGACGAGATATATTCCATATCCACTCAAAACAAACAAATAATCTCTATGTAGCATATGTGTTGCTATCGGAGAAAATGTAATCAAGAGCGTGAATGAAACTGCTAGGAACTGGCTTGAACAAGTTTCGTTAAGAGTCTCTGAAGGAATATTTCTACTAAATAACTAGAATCGGCCAAGGATTTTAAATATTGGGCTTTTTACTCCTTTCCCAGATTCCACACAAACAAGAGTTCTGCACATATCTTTGAACATAATAAAGAAAAGGACCGCCAATAAGTGATACCCTTATCCTTTATTACACTTAAATGTGATATTTGCACATTCAGAGACTTGTACTTTTATTTGGTTATCTAGAATAAATGGAATTTATTTTACTTATTTGACTTTTGCATATGTTTCATTCGTAATTCAGTCTAGAATTGTTTGCACTATTGTGTTGGCGTACTGATATGATAGAAATGGTGTTCTCAGTATTTTACATAAGGTGAGTTCAAAATCTCACTTGTAGCTTTGTTAGCCTTGCTATCGCAATTCTACTAAAACAATCCCAATTATATGCTTTTACTATAATTAAGAGTGTTACCTGGCCGGATTAATGACGGCTCAATGTGATCTATTGGGAGGGAACACAATCTGTCATTGTCCGATGTTAGTTTTTGGCTTCAAACAACAATGATGTTCCTTGCATGGTCCCCATATATGTCCATTCAATACAGATCTGCCATGGCAACAAACAGAGAAAACATTTGAAACTGTTCTTGAACTACTGGCCGAGTCTTGAAACATTTTTCACAGTTTGCTTAATCTGTTGGGATTCATTAAAACGTGGCTGTCAGGTCTGTGTCCATATATCGCTATTGTTATATATATTGTTATACACAATAGTTCACCGAATTATAGAGAATAAAGTTACCTGTGTCATGATATAAATTACATGTATCTGCCATGACCTTTCAGATAAAAAAAAATACCAGATTTTTAATGAAAATTTCGCTGGAATATTTTCAAAAGTAATTATATAATTGTTAGTAAAAATGAAATTTACCTGAGATATATTTTTAAGAAGCACGTATTATTACGATCGCCCTTTCTACTACAAGTAATCAGATATTCAAAACAATCTGTGGAGCCGATTTTTAGTAAATCAGAATGCCGTTTTACCGATGTCGCGCTTGGAACGCACATTGCGATATTTAGGTGAAACGCAGTAATTGAAAATCTGTTTCTTTCCCTTCAAAATAATCATCAATTTTATAATATCATGAAATCTACTGCCTACTAAATCTGGATATTTTAATTATTTACTTCCCGAATAGTTATTTTATTGGAAATCTGTTTATATATGAGCCGTTCCGCGAGAAAACCAACATTGTGGACTCTGCGTTAAGTATCGACACGGATATGCATAAGCATGCCGCATAAGCTAACCCGGACATACACATTTCGCCTCTTGTGGATTTTCTGTTTCAGGAATCATTACTCTCTATCTCCCCGAGACGGAATGTGTCGCCCCGGATTAGTCTGTGCGGACTGCGCAAGCTAATCTAGGTCGATACATTACGCGGAGTCGATACTGTTGCTTTTCTCGTGGAACGGCTCATATATAAAATTGTTAAAATGCATTCATACATGTATGCTGATGGACTGTACATCTGTTTTGCATAATAGATAATGTCTATATAATATATACGAGGGGTGATAAATTTTTGATTTAGGCCTTTGTTTTCAAATGGTAGCCTTTCAAACATAGCCGTTTCTATATATATGCAGCTAGCAAAAAAAAACGCGTTTTAAGGACCCTGATCATTTTTCTATCTTTCTCCTACAGAGACCTGAAACTTCAGTTATGGATACTTCCAGATATTTAGAAAAAATCTATCCCTTACGATTTTTGTTTAGGCCTTTGTTTTCAAATGATAGTTTCAAAGATAGGGTATTTTTACAGTCATTTTTGACTTCAATCGCCTCTAGCGCTGCAGTGGTAGTATTCGTTAGCGATTTTATTACACTATCTCATAGAGCTATTCAAGAGCTACAAAAAGTTATTTTACGTAATTGACCTCCGCCCTCGGGTTTCCGAGCTAGAGCCGGAAGTTTGCAAAATATACCAAGGCGAAACGGTTCGGTGTATACGGGTCCGTTTTGGCATGTTTATAAAACACGGTTGGTTGACCACAGAGTGTTTTTACAAGCTGTACACTTTTCACCAGTGTTCACCGAGTCAGTACAACAGTTGTTCTTCATATATATATATATATGCAAAGGCGAATCCCACGTCGCCTACCGGCTTGGGTGTGTGTCTGTCTGTCTGTCTGTCCACATATTTGTAAAGCACAGCTCTACAGCCAAAACTGACAGATCGATTTCAGTGAAACTTGGTGAAAAGGTGCCAAATAAGCTCAGGATGTGCGCGTTTGAGTTTTGTTGCTAAGGTCCCATCCGTTGCTATGCAGCTAGCAAAAAAAAATGCGTTTTAAGAACAAAAACCATTTTTCTATGTTCTCCTACAGAGTTGAATGTGGAGAGCTGAAACTTCGGTAATATATACTTCATTTTTGATTTAGGCCTTTGTCATCAAATGGTAGCCTTTCAAACATAGCCATTGCTATGCAGATAGCAAAAAAACGCGTTTTAAGGACCCAAATCATTTTTCTTCTCCTACAGTTTTAATTGTAGAGAGCTGAAACTTCAGTTATAGATACTTCCAGATATTTAGAAAAAATCTATCCGTTACGATTTTTGATTTAGTCCTTTGTTTCCAAATGGTAGCTTTTCATAGATAGGGTATTTTTACAGTAATTTTTTACTTCAATCGCCCCTAGCGCTGCAGTGGTAGTATTCGATAGCGATTTTATGACACTATCTCATAGAGCTATTAAAGAGCTACAAAAAGGTTTTTTACGTAATTGACCTCTGAGCTAGAGCCGGAAGTTTGCAACATATACCAAGGCGAAACGATTCGGTGTATACGGGTTCGTCTTGGCATGGTATTAACACATGGATGGTTGGCCAGAAAGTGTTTTTACAAGCTGCACACTGTTCACCAGTGTTCACCAAGTCACCAAAATAGTGACCCTATCAGACTTGTTCTTCATATATATATGCAAAGGCGAATCCCACGTCGCCTACCGGCTTGTTCTTGTATTAGTTAATACATATTAAGGAAATTCATACCTTATGTATATTTGTTTTTGCTCTACCTTATGGCGAATTAATATATCTAATATTGTCATTAGTTTAGCTATAAATCATCGTCGTAGAAACGAGCTGAGGCATAGGCGTGCCTCAGAGTAATTTCAAAAGAAAGTGCTAGTTTAACCTGTGTATATTGCACATATACACAAACAGAAAATACCGAAAATGTGCATTGCATTAATTTGTTGTTATGCTGTTCTAATTACAAAGGTTTAATGTTGATGTTCTGTAATAACCACAAAAATAGTACAGTTGTTAAGCGACGTGCAAGAACGTCACATACAGAATGACGTCAAATGATCAATTAAAAAACGCTAAATAGTAAAATTATATTACAAGTCAACGGCGACACAAATCAAAATAGTCATTTGAATTGTTTTTTCAGCGGAGTTCACCAGGAGTCAAGCAGTCACTAACGATGTATACATACCATTGTGTTCATGGTTGGAGGAAAGAAATCAGTGAGCCAGTTCTGACGTTGAAATGAATAGTGTAAGTGTCGTTTTTCCCAATAATAATTGTCATTTGTTACACATCACGTGTTACGCATTTCGATAAACAGATGTTCTGCATTGTCTTCAAGCAATGACTTCTTGGGAAGTTGATGCAACAATTGATTTAATATAACTGTTGTTAAAATATTTATTTACTTACGTTTTCAAACCTCGTTTCCCTTCAAACGGCGACGTCAGGGTGGAGTAACTACAATGGCCATTGTACTTACAATTTTCATAATCTCCCAAAAATGTTATTTGTCAACCGATTAATCAAATATATGTCATTTATGTAAGAGAAGTGTGGGCTTTTGAAAAAATAAGGATTATTTTATACAAGTTTGATTTGTGTCGAAATTCCTATTACTTCTGGTTCACCCTCGTATAAACATACCGATACATCTATTTTGCTGTTTAACTGTTGTTTACCTGAAATGTAATTATCTTCGCATGAATAACGAGGGCTTGGTGTGAAACGGTTGTAACTTAAAACCTATTGTGAAAACCCTGATTTTGGGGCGATTTTGTCCCTTTTGTAAACAATGCAAATTTAGGTGCCATTGCTCAGAACGAGCAATGGAACCTAAATTTTCATTGTTTACAAAGAAAAATTATTTAACGCTTATAAATACTTTATGACAAATTTGTGTTACAACCGTTTCACGCCAAGCCCTCGATAAGTACTACTTATTAATTCATGAACGTTTTATATGGTTGCGTAACGTATGCACAATTCTCATAATAGGACATGATATTGTTGAAAATATCATTCTCGCTATCTCGTAAAAATGAAATATTCGGAGTTATATTGTTTATTTTTCTTACAATTTATCCAGTATTATGTTTTAGTTTGTTTGTGGGAGGTACTACTGTAGTATTGTCATGCAGTTGCGCTATTCAATATACATGTATGTTAAATTCAACTTTAAAATATGGCCAAGCATGTATTCAACGTTAACATACGGCCAAGATTTTCAATCCATTAAATAATGATGACAGGTACAAAAACTAAACTAAACTAAGAAATGTCTTTAAATTTGAAAAGAACGTTCAGTAATGTGGAACAACTACTATAAAATGGAAATTACTTTATTTAACCCATTCCCTCATACGACAATTCTGCAGCAGACGACTTTGAACATATTTTATCAAATAATGGAAAATCTCTATAATTGAAGGGATAACCTATGACTTAAAGTGGAAGACATTGTGGAAAAAGGAGAAATTGCACGTTTTGTGCAATTTCTTCTTTTGTTACTATGTTTTCAAAAAGTCGTCTGCTGCATAGGCGTCAGAAAGCGTCTATATGAGGGAAAGAGTTAATGCTGATATTGTAATGACACTTTAGCATTAGCGTCTGCTGAATGTCTAATCGGGGACGAATACATAATCCCGAGTAGCTTGAAATAAAATGAAATACGAGGTTAATCAAACACAAACTTATAACCTTGGAAACATGAATTTCTTTTCAAATATATCATAACTTAGTGATTTAAACAATCATAACCTAAATATTTTAGAGGCATTTAGATTTGTTGTTTTTTCTAATAACAACTTGCCCTCCCATGTGATGTCTGAAAAGCTTTTAGCGGCTAATGACTATGAGATCATGATAGCCGGTATCACCATTCCGATTAAATCATTTGTTAGTTTACCCAAACTAGGTAGCACCTATACTCATGGTATTACTTTTTATAACGATCTAAGGCTCAGCTTATTTAAAATTGAATGTTATTTGGCAGGTTGGTTGAATGAATTTAAGGAACTCCAAAGTTGACAACATATTTCGGTAAATGTATTTTCTTTCCTTATTTCCTGTGGTGGTCTTTTATTGAGCGAGTACTTGTTTTTATTTTCGAATGTGAAAATGTGACTTGTAATTAATCGATTCAAACATTGTATAAGCTTCACATTTTCATATATATACGTTTTTTAAGTACATAAATCAGAGAAATATTAAATGGAATCCTTATTTTACTGCTAAAAGTCCACATAAATGCATAAATATAAAATATAATTTGATCACATTTTCGGCAAAACAAAGAGTGTTTTTCCCTTATAGATAAAACAAATCCACCTATACCTACACGCGAAATCACCCAAAGACGCTTTCATTATGCAATATCACTTAAAGCGAATTCAAATATGACAAAATGTAAATGGCATTCATTTTTGTGTCTATTTATTTTCTTATATAAATAAATTATGCTTTAACTTATTTTCTTTTGTACAGTCGACGTTATTCCGGTTATGTAACATTTCCTTACTCGAGTGACCTCCCTTGAGTGATCTCCTCTTCAACCGGCATGAAGCAATACATATAAACAATGTCATAAGGTTTACATACTCTCAATGAAACTATGGAGGAATGTTGTGTTCATCATGTAGAATTTGGAGTTAGGAACGGAGAAGAGTTTCAGCGTAAATTTATCCAACAATACAAGTTTTCTCTAGCCGCGACAAGATTTAATAAAACTGTGAAGCAATGGATGCTAACATCTGACACTTGCAGAGTTCTTCTTACGCAACAGTTGTCAAACAGTGTAGCTGACCAATATTTTCTGGGCTGGCTGCACGACAGAGGTCGGGTAGATGACACACAGTCACCCGACTTTGATTCAGTGTTTAACGTGGCTTTGAAAGTTACAAATGTACAAAGTGTGTTTGACAAACTGTCAAGGTCAAGTGTAGAAGTGATCCGACCTGTAAGAACTGTGAGTGACAGTCAGGGAATAGTCAAGTTTGCTGTGGTGAAAAGTATCATAGGAAATGTCATACATACGTTAATACAGGATGATGGATATAGCGGAGTGTTTTTACCCGATTTCAAACCAGAACCGCCCATTAAAAACAAGTTGAACGAATCCGACAATCTAGTGACACATTTTGATCATGTGACATTTGCATGCAACTGTGGTGATTCTAACACTATACTGGACTGGTATGCTCAATGTTTTGGAATGAAACGGTTCTTAATGAACAGGTAGAGTGTGATAGTTATCTGAATTGAGAATTGCTCTAGACAGGGCCGTTTTTCGTGCATTCAAATTTCTAGTTTGTCTAGAAAGTTGTCGGAGCTTAATTCTCTCGAAGCAGATCAAAATTTCTGAAAACATTTTTGGAAAAGGAGAATTCTCTCAATCTTAGCATTGTCTTTTATCATATATGACAAAGTTGAAAGCAGGGATATAGTCCATAATTTACTGACATTGTTACAGAAGTAATCAAGTATGTGTTTAAACTTTACAATAACAATTAACATGTGAAGATTTTCATTTTTTTCCCAATATCTTTCGATTTAGAGTTATCTAAGAAACTTGTATTTGAGAAAAGATTAAATTTGTTTCATTTATAAGAGCTACCTTTACCATAAAAAACATTATCTGATTTTTTTTCTGTAAAAGTATTAAAAAATATGCCCAAAATATATATAAATATATATAATCCTATTCTCTTTACGGTACCTGTAACTTGATATTTAACCCTTTCCCTGATACGACAATTCTGCAGCAGACGACTTTGAACGTATTTTGTCAAAACATAGAAAATCTCCATAACTGAATGGATAACCTATGACAAAAAGTGGAAAACATTGTGGCAAAAGGAGAAATTGCACGTTTTGTGCAATTTCTTCTTTTGTCACTATGTTTTCAAAAAGCCGTCTGCTGCAGAGGCGTCAGAAAGCGTCTATATGAGGGAAAGGGTTAATGTATTTGAAGTAATGAGATAGATCATAGAGGGGAAGAAAATCATGAATGTGAATGCATGATTGAACATTGCACAACATTTCATAATGCTAAGAGTAATTTCACCTCTCCAATAAGGGTTTTAAAAGTCATCTGCAAACAAGCAGAAAAATGCATATTATTATGTAGGGATTCATTTGTGAGAAGCCTCAGAATGAATTATGACTTTGGCTGAACAACCTTATAAATGATAAAGAATGTTTTGAGTTGAATTGTTTCATGATTTACAGAGATGAAGATGAGCAGAATGGTTTTGTGATAGACACTGACGATATAGGACTTAGACTGAAAGCATTTGAATACTGGAAATGTGCAGAGACTGGTCTGACCTATAGTGACCATCCAAAGAGTATCAAATTTGTGATAGCAGAAGCTTTACCAGAACAGGGTAGGATCAACACTCCATACTTTAATTAACATTGCTTTGAAAACCACTGTCATCATATCTGACATATCATGTCAGAGCTTCATACTTCATTTTCTTAATCCTTTTGAAAACAGGGCGGCAAAAGAAGAAATTCATCATGATGTTTTCAATAGTAAGAAAGGGTTTTATCCTAATTTGACAGCCAGAACCTTTACTGAATAATCAAAATAATTAGCTCAGTATGAGATATGTTTTAATAGTCATCCAATTTGAAAAGATGTGAAGGGAACATTGGACGTTGAATCAGGTTTAAGTGTTGATAACAATGTGGAACATGTATGCCAGTATTGCCAATGGTGTTTTCATAAGAAGGTAACACTCGCTTCATACATGTACAACAATTCTGAAGCAGATTTATGACTGAAAATATATGAGCCGTTCCATGAGAAAACCAACATTGTTGACCAAGCGTAAAGTATCGACTCGGATCAGCCTAAGCATGTCGCACAGGCTAACCCAGACAGACACTTTTCGCCTCCTGTGGATTATCGGTTTCAGGAATCATTACTCTGTACCTCCATCCCTCTAAAACCGAATGTGTTGGCCTGGATTAGCCTGCGCAGGCTGATCAGGGTCGATACATTACGCATAGTCAATTATGACGGCCCATATGGAAGCTCTCTATAAATGAACGTTTAGTTTCTGAATAAAGTTAAAAGCATTGTGGCAAAAGGTGAAATAGCTCAATGTTTTCAAAGGTCTACTGCAGATGTGTCAGAAAGTGGGAAAGGGTTAAGCACTCATCTGCATTAGCCTGTTGATGTAAACTTTCAAATTCTATAAGATTTTGCAGATATGTATACAATTTCATGGTATATTATGATTATGTGAAATATTATTTCTATTATGCTTTGAACTAACTACAGAGTTTTGAGAAATGTTCTCTTCTTTCACAATAACTGTTGTTGGCTACAGAGGCGTTAACACAATCAATTGAAAATATAAATTGTTATGTATTGGCAGTTTTAGCTAAATCTCCATACATGTTTATCTTTATACCCCTAGGTCCCAATCAAGTTGACACCTTTCTCCATGATCATAAAGGTCCCGGTGTACAGCATATAGGTCTTCACACTACAGATATCATCAACGCTGTTAGTCACCTGAAAGACAATGGAGTGGAGTTTGCTGAACCCCCTTATACCTACTATACAGAGGTAAGAATTCAACTATGACTATACAGGGAAGGATGTAGATGATTGCTATATAAACCCTTTGCCCACAAGGTCCCATCTGCAGACTCATATGGACGCAACTTTATCATCAAATAACTTTTGAAAACATTGTGGCAAAGTGAGAAATTGCTCATTATGAGCAGTTTCTCCCTTTGCCACAATCTTTTCAACAATGTTCAATAATAATGCTTTCATTTAAAGAGAGTGAGAGAGTCTCCAGATTTTTACCTAGAAGTTTTCAAAGTTGTTTGTGCTCTGCTGCAGATTTGTTAACCCTGTCCCTCATACGACAATTCTGCAGCAGACGACTTTGAACATATTTTGTCTAAACTTTAAAATTCTTCTCCTGAATCTGCTTGTCAGATTTCAATATAATTATTGGCAGAAATGTTCGTTGGTTGACTCTCTAATAAAATAATTCATACTGATTGGTTAAACAACATGACGGCATCAGAAAAAGGGCAAAATGACAAAACTTAAAAATTCCATTTTTTGCTCTACTGGCCAAAGGCCAGAAGAGCTGATGCCGTGGTGTGGTGTCCGTGCGGCCGTAAACAATTGCTTGTGAACGCGATACAGTCTTCAGTTTTGATTGAATCTCAATCAAACTTATACAGTAGTTAGATATCCATGAGAGCTCGGTTCCTTTCGCAAACCAGCCAGATCCGCCTATGCAAGACTGGATTATGGCCCTTGAAATTGTCAAAATTGCTATAATAGAGCTTGTGAACACAATATAGGCTCCATTTACTATCTGATCTTCACCAAACTGACACAGTAGTTAGGTATATATGAGAGCTTGGTTCCTTTTGCAAACTGGATTATGGCCCTTGAAATTGTCAGAATTGCTATAATAGAGCTTGTGAACAGGATAAAGTCTTCAGTTTTGATTGTATCTCAATCAAACTTATACAGTAGTTAGATATCCATTTGAGCTCGGTTCCTTTCGCAAACCGGCCAGATTTTAAGACAATTGAATAGGAATCTTACTTCAATGAACCTCTTCTTAATTTGTTCAGGCCATAATGATTGGTTGCAAAATCATAGCAACCATGCGTCATCACAAAAGGGGTAATATGAACTTTTAGCTAAAATTACAACTCCTTAACTTCACAGAAAGGTTTCTTTGTTGGTACTCTTTCAAAATTGTTCGAAGACTTAAATTCTGTGTAGAACTGTGGTTACTGCGGTATCAGAAAGTGAGAAAAATACCCAAATTTTAAAATCCTTTTCCTTCATAATCCACTTGTCCGATTCCAAGATAATTTGTTAAAAATGTTCCTTGAGTGACTCTCTACAAAAAATGTTCAAACCTTATTGATTTCGTTGAAAAACAGGGCAGCAAGGCACCATCAGGAAAGGCGCAAAATGACAAAACTTTATAATTCCATTCTTATTAAAGTTATTTCAAGATACAAATGGCCTTTACTGATAAGCTATTTCTCTAACAGTGTCCACTCCTTGCAGTTTCATTTGCACTTCTGATATCATTTTCCCAGATATTTGCAGTTAAATAATTATAATTTACTAATTTACTACTATCACTCATGTGATCGTTTTAGGGCCATTTTGGCCCTCTTGTTGTAGAACATTTTACAAATATGATTAAAATATGTGAACATCATGATACAATATGTATGTGAACATAATGATACAATATGTATGTGAACATCATAATACAATATGTATGTGAACATCATGATACAATATGTATGTGAACATCATGATACACTATGTGAACATCATGATACAATATGTGAACATCATGATACAATATGTGAACATCATGATACAATATATATGTGCACATCATGATACATTATGTGAACATCATAATACATTATGTGAACATCATAATACAATATGTGAACATCATGAAACAATATGTGAACATGATGATACAATATGTGAACATCATGATACAATATGTGAACATCATGATACAATATGTGAACATCATGATACAATATGTGAACCTCAAGATACAATATGTGAACTCATGATACAATATGTGAACATGATGATACAATATGTGAACTATTGATACAATATGTGAACATTATAATGCAATACAGTTTACTTCTTTTGTAAAGGTCAGGATCAGTTTGATATTGTCGCATAGTAACAAACAAATTAACTCTTTTTCACATACGACAACTCTACAGCAGACGACTTTGAAAACATCTTGGCAACGAAATGGAAAATCTGTGTCAATCTTTTAAAGTTATATAATTTAATAGAGTTGAAAACATTGTGGCAAGTGAACAACTTTTCCATTATGAGCAATTTCTTCTTTTGCTTTTCAAAAGTCCTCTGCTGCAGATGCTTCAAAATGTGTCTTTAACTTCGTGTTAGGGGGGATGGGTTAATAATATGTCTCGGTTAATCCTTTCCCTTGTACGACAATTCTGCAGCAGACGACTTTGAACATATTTTGTCAAAACATAGAAAATCTCTATGATTGAATGGATAACCTATGACCAAAAGGTGGAAAACATTGTGAAAAAAGGAGAAGTGGCTCGTTTTGAGCAATTTTTAGCTCTACTGGCCAAAGGCCAGAAGGGCTTATGTCGTGGCGATTTGTCCGTCGTCCGTGCGTGCGTGCGTCCGTCCGTCCGTAAACAATTTCTTGTTAACACGATACAGTCTTCACTTTTGATTGTATCTCAACCAAACTTATACAGTAGTTAGATATCCATGAGAGCTCGGTTCCTTTCGAAAACCAGCCAGATCCGCCCATGCATGACTGGATTATGGCCCTTGAAATGGTCAAAATTGCTATAAAAGAGCTTGTTAACACGATAGTCTTCACTTTTGATTGTATCTCAACCAAACTTATACAGTAGTTAGATATTCATGAGAGCTAGGTTCCTTTCGAAAACCAGCCAGATCCGCCCATGTATGACTGGATTATGGCCCTTGAAATGGTCAAAATTGCTATAAAAGAGCTTGTTAACATGATACAGTCGTCACTTTTGATTGTATCTCAACCAAACTTATACAGTAGTTAGATATCCATGAGAGCTCGGTTCCTTTCGAAAACCAGCCAGATCCGCCCATGCATGACTGGATTATGGCCCTTGAAATGGTCAAAATTGCTATAAAAGAGCTTGTTAACACGATAGTCTTCACTTTTGATTGTATCTCAACCAAACTTATACAGTAGTTAGATATTCATGAGAGCTAGGTTCCTTTCGAAAACCAGCCAGATCCGCCCATGTATGACTGGATTATGGCCCTTGAAATGGTCAAAATTGCTTTAAAAGAGCTTGTTAACACGATACAGTCGTCACTTTTGATTGTATCTCAACCAAACTTATACAGTAGTTAGATATCCATGAGAGCTCGGTTCCTTTCGAAAACCAGCCAGATCCGCCCATGCATGACTGGATTATGGCCCTTGAAATGGTCAAAATTGCTATAAAAAAGCTTGTTAACACGATACAGTCTTCACTTTTGATTGTATCTCAACCAAACTTATACAGTAGTTAGATATTCATGAGAGCCCGGTTCCTTTCGAAAACCAGCCAGATCCGCCCATGCAAGACTGGATTATGGCCCTTGAAATTGTCCGAATTGCTATAATTGAGCATGTGAACACAATAGAGGCTCCATTTACTATCTGATCTTCACCAAACTTAGATAGTAGTTAAATACTGATTAGAGCTTGGTTCCTTTTGAAAACAAGCCAGATCCGCCAATGCAAGACTGGATTATGGCCCATGAAATTGTAAAAATTACTATAATACAGCTTGTGAAAACAAAAGAGCCCCCATTTACTATCCGATCTTCACCATACATACATGCTCTGGATTGAAAATGACCAAAGAACCATACCAGTAGAGCATAGGCCCTCATGGGCCTCTTGTTTCTTTTATCACTATGTTTTCTATGTTTTCAAAAAACCATCTGCTACAGAGGCGTCAAAAAGCGTCTACATGAGGGAAAGGGTTAAATATTAAATGCCCACAAAAGGCCCATGTTAACCCTTTCCCACAATTTTACACTTCCGCGGCAGACAACTTGAAAAGATTGTGACAAAATGAAAAAGTATTGATAATTGAGTAATTTCCCTTTTTGCCAACTATCTTTTCAACGTGAGTCAAGAATAATATTTTTTTTTGAAAGATTCCACGGTTTAGCCTAGATGTTTTCAAGTTGTCTCCTGCAGATTTGTTGTAAGTGGAAATGATGTTATTGTATGAAACTTATCCTACAAACCAGTTGTTCTAATTTAATCTATTTAAACGCTATATTTGCAACAACAGGTGGGAAAATTAGAGGAGATATGCGATGTCGGACAGAATATAGACATACTGAGAGAAAATGGTGTTTTGGTTGACGCCGAGGCTGATCCTGACATGGAGGGTGGAACAGAACAAATTACAGGAACAAGGTAGGGAAAATATAACCTCACAAAATTTGTTTTCACACAAATTATTCATTTAGGAAATTAACTCTTTCCCTCATATAGACACTTTCTCTGATGCCTCTGCAGCAGACAGCTTTTTGAAAACATGGCAACAAAAGAAGAAATTGATTAAAACGAGCAATTTCTCCTTTTGTCTCCATGTTTTCAACTCTATTCAATTATTGTACTTTCTTTCAAAGGAAGTTTCCATTTTTTTTCGGCTATATATTCAAAGGCGTGTGCTGCAGATTTGTTGTTAGTGGGAAAAGGGTTAATGTTGATTTCTACTCTTAGTCTGTACTACCTTTGTGTAGTCTTTCTTGTTATGTCTTACAGTGTGAACTGTGTGACAAGGTTTCTTGAAAAATGATTTTCCTTTTCAACTATTCAATAATCCTTCTTGAATTCATACTTTTTTCATAGATAATTTACATAGAGATCTTTTTATATACATGTATTTTCATAGTTATTCATATATAAAATCAGGGAGAATATTTCAAAAAATAGAGAAAAGGTTTTGACCTGAAGAAAATTGTATGTATGTTATGTGGTGAAAATGAGTATAGTTTTTTATAAACGTCTTAAAAATTAGAAATACAATTTTGATAAGAGTTGAAAACATTATGGGTAAAGGAGAAATTGGATTAAAAATTAACCTTTTCCAACATACAGCCACTTTCTGATGCCTCTACAACAGACGACTTTTGAAAACAGGGTCAAAATTGATGAATTTTTATAATCAATTTTGACCCGACCGTTTCTTACCAGCGTATGGTATGGTCATGTCCGTCCGTCCGTTCGGGTTTTCCGCACTTTTTTCATACATACTTTGAGCTATTGAGCTGAAATTTTGTATAAGGCTTTGTAGTGATGTGTCACAGATCAAGTTCATATTTCCTGGGATTTCGTCAATTTTTGAATGAGTTATGCCCCTTTTTGGACTAAGAATATTTGTTTTCCGCACTTTTTTTCTACATGCTTTGATGTATTGAGATGAAATTATGTATATGGCTTTGTAATCAAGTGTCACAGATCAAGTTCACATTTCCTCTAATTTCGTCAATTTTTGAATGAGTTATGCCCCTTTTTGGACTTAGAATATTTGTCAATTTCTGCATGAGTTACAAAGAAGTTGCTGACGGGCTTATTATGTACCGTTTGCGGTACTCTTGTTTATTTACTTTTCAACTCTTCAATAATTTATACTTTCATTTATAGAGATTTTTAGTTGCACTGGTAGAAAATCAGTCAAGCTTACGTCATAGCGAATGGTTGATTGATTGGGGTTTAACGCCGTTTTTAACAATTTCTCAGTCATAACACGGCGGCCAGTTCACCTACTCATGTGTTTCCTGGTTTTCTCACACCAGTACTCCACACAACAATCTTCCCAAGCAACTGGCTGCTTTTCCACATAGACTGAGCCCATTGGTGGAAGACGAATTACGCATGTCGCAATTACTTTTGTCAAACGTCGGAAAGAAAGTTGGCCGAGCCGGGATTCAAACTCACAACCCCTACATAGCGAATGGTATGCTTTGTGTACATCTGTGCGTTAACTTAGGCTTCAAATGACCTCTCCCGTAGCTATAAGGTCAATTGGGATGAAACTTCATAGCTAGCATCCTCTCAATATCCTCGCTTACATTCCTTCAATATTTGGCGCCATTTAAAAGTTTGGTTTCTATGGCACCCAAAAGTAAAACTCTTCTCCAAACTGGCGGCCAATTTTCCAATTATTTCTACTTTAGACACACTGTTTTCAAATTGTTGCTGTAAATTTTTAACTTTATCACTTTCCCATTTTTAGACACATTTTGACACAAATACAGCAGATGAATTTTGAAAACAATGTGGCAACTGAAGAAATTTGTTCATAATGAGCAATTTATCCCTTTGCTACATTGTTTAAAACTCGATTCTATATTAATACTTTCACTTACGGGGATTTTTCATATTTTTGTCCATATTTTAAAAAAGTTATCTGCTAAAGATGCACTGTATGTTTTAACCCTTTCCCATATATACAACAAGTATGCAGCTGACGACTTTGAAAACATAGTGACACAAACCTGAAATATCTCCATAAAAGATAGCTTAAATTTTTTGTAAAATAAAGTTGAAAACATTGTGGCCAAAGGAGAATTTGCTCATCATGAGCAAATTCACCTTTGGCCTCAATGTTTTCAAAAGACGTCTGCTGCTATTCCGTCAAAATGCGTCTATATGAGAGAAAGAGTTAAGGGTTAACCCTTTCCCTCATATGACAATATTGCAGCAGACGACTTTGAACATGTTTTGTCAAAAAATAGAAAATCTCTATAATTGAATGGAAAACCTATGACTAAAAGTGGAAAATATTGTGACAAAAGGAGAAATTGCTCTTTTTGAGCAATTTCGTCTTTTGTCACTGTTTTCAAAAAGCCGTCCGTTGCAGAGGCATCAGAAAGCGTCTATATGAGGGAAAGGTTTAACCGTCTTTTTTTGTCACTATGTTTTCAAAAAGCTGTCTGCTGCAGAGGCATCAGAAAACGTCTATATTAAACGTTAATGAATCTCATGTTAACTATAACTGTGTTGGTTTACAGATATTTAATGCAGAAGTTCACGAAGCCTTTGTTTGATAAGAACACATTTTTCCTGGAGATCATACAGCGTGTCGGAGCCCGAGGATTCGGATCGGGGAATATCACAGCTTTGTGGAGATCAGTACAAGCTTATATCAGTAGTAAAGATCAACAACAATCATGATCATTTCTGCTACTATATCGAGGGCTTGGCGTGAAACGGTTGTAACTTAAAACCTATTTTGAAAACCCTGGTTTAGGGGCAATTTTGACCCCTTTGTAAACAATGCAAATTTAGGTGCCATTGCTCAGAACGAGCAATGGCACCTAGATTTCCATTGTTTACCAAGAAAAATGATTTAACGCTTATAAAGACTTTATGGCCAGGTGATTAACCTTGGTAAAAAAATACAAATTTTAGTCACAACCGTTTCATGCCAAGCCCTCGATATGTAAACTATTGTAACTGTATACCTCACTTTAACCCTTGCCTGCATACAACAAATCTGCAGCAGACAACTTTGAAAATATAGTGGCAATAATGTGAAATGTCTCCTTAAATAAGAGTTTGACTATTAACTAAGTAGAGATGAATACATTGTGTCAAAAAGAGAAACTATCGATGGTGGGCAATTTCCCCATTTGCCATAATGTATCAAAATTCCTCTGCTGCAGAAGCATCAGATGACGTCTGTATGTGGTAAAGGGTAAAGTATTTGCGGATACTATTTTTGCACAATATTTACTGTAAGTACAATTGCGAAATACATGTATATAGACAAAGATCAGTCCGGACATTGTGTAATATAATCTTGGTAATTAATCAACCCCTTCCAACATATAGACGCTTTCTGACGCCTCTGCAGCAGACGGCCCTTTGAAAACATGTTGACAAAAGAAGAATTTGCTCAAAACGAGCAATTAATCCTTTTGTCACCACATTTTCAACTCTGTTCAATTATTGTACCTTCATTTAAAGAGAGTTTCCAAAAAATTTCGGTGTATGTTTTCAAAGTCGTCTGCTGAAGATATGGTGTATGTGGTAAAGGGTTAATATGTAAAAAAGGCTAGTCCATAGACATGTAAGAACTTGCCAAGTTTGTCAGGCTGTTAGCGAATCAATGCTTCAGTTGTTTGGTTGGTCAGTTAAGTCGACTGTTGGCGGTTAATCAATCGAGTATGACGTATACTTTCTGGAGCTTAAACTTTTTCATACATTTTAATGAAACTTGGTACACATAGTCATCATGAATTTGTGGATGTGAAAGACATTGTTTTGAATTATATTGTTTCCTAGATTCATCTCCACTAAGTCTTGATATTTGTCTTTTGTTATGCATACTAATATATCTATAGGTGCTACCTATTTACGAAAAAACGCAAGATAATTATAAACAAAAATTAAAGAACATACTTTGGCCATACAAAAAGGATTTATACGTAATTGACTAGACAATAATAATGTTAATGTCATGTTTCTTGCATTATCAAAACATATTTGGAATTCGTATTGCTGTCGTCTATTATTACGAACAGAAAATAATAAAGTAAAAACTTTCAGAAAATCAAGGAATACATTTATAATGAACGAGGTTAAAACATGAGGGCCAAGATGATCCTTAATCGATCACCTGCATTATGGTAAAGAAGCAAATAGATCAGCCCTTTTCTGATGCCATCTGGCGACTACCTTTGTCAACCAGTCAACATGACTGGAACAAATTATGTAAGGGGTCACATTTCTGCTAAACCCTTTCCCTATTAGAGACAGTTTCTGAGGCCTATACAGACGATTTAGGAAAAGATTGTCACCAAAAGAACAATTGCTCCTTATGAGAAAGTTATCCTTTTGCCACAATGTTTGATAAATAATTATACTTTGAATGAGTGTGGCAATAGCTCATGTATAGGAATTTGGGGTCTTTCATGTTGATACCACTTTTGTTGCGGGAAACGACGTCGCTCCATTGACGTTACGCCAAGATGAAGTGTAACGGAAATGACGTCACGTCCTTCTTTGGCAACGATACAGTCAAAATTTAGGTTCGGGCGTAGAAGGCTAATGCTGTCGGTTTTTTGACGAACGGGAAAACATATTTATGTTATTATGTTTTAACTTTTCGTACAAATGTTTATTCCCACATAACACAGCATTTTAATGATCTTAAATATCTATTTAAAAAAAAATGATTAAAAAGAGGACAATAATTTTCAATCCGTGTTTTTCCGCTCATTTTATACATACCCAAAATACCGATTTAAAAAAAAATGATTAAAAAGACGACAATAATTTTCAAAACGTGTTTTTCTGCCCATTTTATACATACCCAAAATACCGATTTAAAAAAAAATGATTAAAAAGACGACAATAATTTTCAATCCGTGTTTTTCCGCTCATTTTATACATACCCAAAATACCGATTTTAAAAAAAATGATTAAAAAGACGACAATAATTTTCAATCTGTGTTTTACGTCTGCCTTTTATACATATCCAAAATGGCGGCCCCCATGGATTTTTCCAGTTTCATTTCAGAAAGCTTCATGGGTTATTGAAAAAAAAAAAAAAAAAAAAAAATCTCACACCTGTTAACTATAAGCGAAAAAACCCATTCATGGGGTTTTTTCGTATTAAAACACATTGGGTGTGTTAAAACACACTTGAAATTTCATTTCTAGTCAATACTACCTAACTAGTTATTTAGACAAATCACAAGTACTTTCTAATTAACAAAGTAATAAATGACTAATCAAGAAAACTGGGGAAGGCTAAAACCACCTGCATTTTAACTGATCAGTAGGAATATATTTGTGCCATAACATAATCAAGTAAATTAGATATCTGAAGGGGTTTTGTTTACTTTCCCTGTTTAACTCTAGATCTATCCACTAGTGTAGTATATACACAGTTCTGATTTGCCTGCATAATTAAAACCTGAATTTAAACAGATGAAGGTCAAGGGATGAAATGTCAAGGTCATCATAACAAAGAAACAGAGGAACACAAGTACATCCCAATCCTATCAGTCCAAAAGTTAGCATACATTTGTAGCTCATCTGTTTTTAGAAGAAAAACAGTCGCTATTGTGATACCCTTGGCATTGTTGGTGTCATCTGCATCATCACAAAACTTTATATTTACCTCAAAAAAAAAAAAATCAACATTTTCAAATGAAACTTGGTACACATGTTGCTCGGAGCAATAACATGAAGAAGGTCTGTACCAAGTCAGATAACTCTGGTTTTAATAATTAACACTTTATCAACTTAATAGAAAAAAACAGACAAGCATTGGCTTTTGATCCACAGCGCTCTTGTTTGTTCTAAACATAACCCTTTCCCACATAACTCAGCAGACGACTTTAAACAAATCAAGACAAAACCATGAACAAATTCTTTATAAATGAATACTTTTAATTATTGAATAGGGTTGAAAGTTCTCATTGCCACAATGTTTTCAAAAGATGTCTTCTGCAGAGGTGTCAGAAAGGCTCTGTTCATGGAAAACAGTAAAGATAATGACCCTGATAATTGAACCCCATTATCAAATTCCATTTATGGATACTTTAAGAAACCAATCTCTTTATGATAACCAATTGTTAACAATGAGTATTGAATTCCATTATTTTAAGATCAACTGAGCCAAGGCTCAAGCTGATCTGTTCTGATTACTCTCTGTCCGTTGTCCGTCATTGTCGTCCGTTTGTCATTTACTTTTAGCTTTAATCAACATCTCCTCCTAAACAACTGGACCACTTTCAACAGAACTTCACTGGAATGATCCTTTAGTGATCCTCTTATAGAATTGTTCAATTATTAAATTCTATGAAGAACTTTGGTTGCTGCGGCATCAAAAAGTGGGAAAATTGCTGTTGATTGGTTGAAAAACGTGGCAGCGAGGCGGATTCTAATAAAAGTGATTGTCTGATTTCAAGATAAATGTGTATAAATGTTCCTTCAGTGAACCTCTACACAATTCTAACAAGCAATAGTGATAGGTTGAAAGGTGGCATCAGAAAAGGTGTAAAATTTATCCTAAGCTTCAAATGACATCTACTTATCCAATGGACCAATTCTAACCAAACGTATTAGGAATCTTACTTTGGTGGTCCTTTTTCAAAATTGCTCAAAGATATAAATTCTATACAGAACTTTGGTTGCTGCAGCAAAGGGAAGGGAGAAAAATGCCATAACTTTGAAATTCTTCTTCTCTGAATCCACTTGCCTGATTCCAAGATTATTTGGTAGAAAGGGTCCTTGAGTGACCTGACCCTCTACACAAATTGTTCAAGCCATATTGATTGGTTAAAAAACTTGGCCACCATTCGGCATCATAAAAGCGACAAAATTCAATACTTAATTTTTTTTTATTGTACATTATTTAATCAAGCTATATTGATTGTTTGAAAAAGGACATCTCCTAAACCAATGGACTGGTATTCACCAATACTTCCTGTGGTGGTCACGTTTCAAATTGATCAAAGATTTTATGCCTTATTACAAATGTCCTTTACTGATAAGCTGTTTCATTTGTAGTTCATTACCAATCTAGATCATTTGTTTCTTTTATTAGCAGTTAGCTAGTATACCATCTTTCAGGTGATTGCTTTAGGGCCATCTTGTTATAGATAGATAATTAAATTATTCTGTTTTAACATTTCCGATGATGGGGACGATTTTAGACGCTTCTGCAACATATACCTTAGAAAGTGTTCAAGTCTGTAACAAGTTTGATCTTTCAACTTTCCATACAGATGATGTCATAGTAAATTACTCTTATGGACATCATATCAATTATTCGGTTACACTTTGAGTTGTGCCATTTTAAAGAGAGATCTAGATATATTATAAAAGTAAATCACTTATCGGCATACAAGTTTGAAAACATCGAAATAAAAGTTTGAAAAATAAAATTGTTATTAATGATAGTCTAACTATTGGATAGAACTGTTTGAACTCTGCTGCAGATGCGTCAAACATTGTCTGAGTGTATAAATGGGTTAAATCAACACATGATATGTTTGTTATACTGTATAAACCATGATGCTGTTAAAGTTGTTCTTATAATAAATCTTTACTTTAAATATTAAATGGGTTTGTTTTAAATTTATAGTATACTTATAATATTTTGATAGTTAATCCAGGATTAGTTCCCTACTGGCTTTACTGGAGATTTGCTCTTGGTCCATCCATCTTCCTTTTTGAATATCTCAATAATACCATAGCTAAAATGATCATACTCATACATGATTTAAGAATGTAATGCTAGTTGGCTTATTGTGTTTGAGTCATAGAAGTATTGCAAACAATACGGAAGTCCTTCATGGTAAACCCTCTCCCACATTCAGCAAAACTGCAGCAAACGACTTTGAAAACATCTAATCAAAAGAAAAAAATGGAAATTCTCTGTAAATGAAAGTGTTAGTATTTAAATAAGTTGAAAACATTAATGCAAAATAAATAGAATCCTCATTAAAAGCACTTTTTCCTTTTGCCACAATGATTTCAAAAGTCGTCTGCTGCAGAGGCGTCAGAAAGTGTCTGCGTGAGCGAAATGGTTAAGAGACTTATTTAAACTGACAGGACTTTTGTGTCGCCTTCCTGTAAGGTATGGAGACAAGAGGAATCACTTCTTCACGGTCTGACCGTCTGTATGATCATCACGGACTCTTACCATTAATCAGACATAACTGTGTTTCTGTGTGTACGGTTCACCCTCAAAGTTGCAACACTATATATTACCTTGTGACCAATTCCACCAACCTTATTTAGTGTTAACCCTTTCCCTCATATAGACGCTTTCTGACGCCTCTGCAGCAGACGGCTTTTTGAATACATAGTTTACAAAAGAAGAAATTGCACAAAACGTGCAATTTCTCCTTTTGCCACAATGTTTTCCACATTTTGTTATAGGTTATCCATTCAATTATGGAGATTTTCTATTTTTTGACAAAATACGTTCAAAGTAGTCTGCTCCAGAATTGTCGTATGATGGAAAGGGTTAAGTGATACTTAAATACTTAAACGCATATTTCATCATTTTTGTTTCCCTACTTAGAAAGCCAAACTATTTCATTTCTTACAAAGAATTGTTAGTCAGCAAAGTTACTATTTATGTCAACTTGGTCATATACTTAAAACCATTCCAACGCTCATATTTGACAAAATATTAAGAAAATAAAAATGATGAAATATGCTTTTAAGTATTTAAATATTACTTTAGTGCTATGTAAGGTGTGTGGGTTTGCGGAAAGTGGAACAATACAACAGAACATATATTGTTTTACGTTTGACCTTGATCTTCAGCATCTTGCGATGTTCCATTTTTTTTTACACAAACTTCATTGCGGTAATTTCATTTAAGAATGGAAGAAATGGACTAATGAGTAATTTCTCCTTTTGCCACAATGCTTTCAACTATTTTGGCAATACAATACTCTCTTTTATAGAGTTTCCATATTTTAGCCAAAATGTTTTCAAAGTCTTATGCTGCAACTTTGTTGTATGTTGGAAAGGGTTTCTATCAACCTGCCAGAGGCACATTTAGGTTAGTTAACTCTTTCCCTCATACGACAATTCTGTAGCAGACGACTTTGAACATATTTTGTCAAAACATAGCAAAATCTCCATAATTAAATGGATAACCTATGACAAAAAGTGGAAAACATTGTGGCAAAAGGAGAAATTGCACGTTTTGTGCAATTTCTTCTTTTGTCACTATGTTTTCAAAAAGCCGTCTGCTGCGGAGGCGTCAGAAAGCGTCTATATGAGGGAAAGGGTTAATATATATGAGCCGTTCCACGAGAAAACCAACATTATGGACTGCGTAATATATCGACCCAGATCAGCCTGCGCAGGCTGATCCTGGCCGACACATTCCGTTTCAGGGGGATAGAGGTGTAGAGTAATGATTCCTGAAACGGGAAATACACAGGAGGCGAAAAGTGTCTGTCCGAGTCAGCCTGCGCGGCATGCTTAGGCTGATCCGGGTCGATACTTTACGCAGGGTCCACAATGTTGGTTTTCTCGTGGAACGGCACATATATAAGGGACAAAGAAAGGAATTCCAGTTTGATCTGTTTCCTCACTGGTCTCAAAATAACTCCAGTTGGTTTTCGGTTGCAATGTTTCAAACTCTTTATCATGCTGCTTAAACTTAAACACCAATTGTTTGAACCCAGAAACGAAGCAAGTTTGTCTTCGTTACTCATAGTGATAATTCAGGAAAGATAATTTGTATACAACCACTTGTCACATTTCTAATGAATTAACGTCCCTTGACCATGGAGTTATAATAAAAGGGAATCAACCCCTGATATAGACGACGATTAAACGCCTGTGTAAGAAAGAAAGATGCAATAAGCATCATACACCATGCACTCGTAAGAAGGACACGCATGTAAGAATTAAGAAAGAAGACACATGAGCATGTAATGTTTATAAATAAGAATGTCATGAAAGATGCAATAAGCATCATACACCATGCACCCGTAAGAAGGACACATGAGATGAGGCATGCATGTACGAATTAAGAAAGAAGACACATGAGCATGTAATGTTTATAAATAAGAATGTCATGAAAGATGCAATAAGCATCATACACCATGCACCCGTAAGAAGGACACGTGAGATGAGGCATGCATGTACGAATTAAGAAAGAAGACACATGAGCATGTAATGTTTATAAATAAGAATGCTATTTAGACACATATAGTGTTGGCGGATATTCCCTTCCATAGTGTAACAAACAGTATTTGATGACATTATCAGAAAAGGAGAAATTACTGTATGCAATTGCTCCCAATGCTTGCAAGGGGGGTTATCCTGTGTTCAACATTATTATACCCCCATATATATAGTATATAGGGGCTATATAGGAGTCACGCTTGTCGGTCAGTTGGTCGGTCCGTTGGTCTGTAGACATTTCTTGTGAACAATATTTCTCAGCAACCCTTGGTCAGAATTTCATATAACTTGACAAGAATGATTGATACCAAGCCTAGTTGTGCATATGGTCGGCGTGTTGCACTGGAATTATTTTTAAATGAGTTATGGCCCCTTGCATTTCACATACATATGTATATTGTCAGGCACCAGCTGGGGGTATTCATCACCTTCAGTGATATTTCTAGTTTCAATTATATCATGATTACTGTTCATTTATTCATGATCCCTGGGTAATCAACTTTGCTTTGCCAAAAGAACACTCCATCGTGTCCGCCGCGACCTGGAATCGAATCCCGGTTCCAAATCTCCAACACTTACCACTCAGCCAAGGCGGATCTTTAACCCTTTCCCTCATATAGACGCTTTATGACGCCTCTGCAGCAGACGGATTTTTTGAAAACATAGTGACAAAAGAAGAAATTGCTCAAAACGAGCAATTTCTCCTTTTGACACAATATTTTCCACTTGAAGTCATAGGTTATCCATTCAATTATAGAGATTTTCGATTTTTTGACAAAATATGTTCATAGTCGTCTACTGCGGAATTGTCGTATGACGAAAATTACATTTTTAGCTCAACAAATCGAAGGATAACTAGGACCATTCTACTCAGGACGGTGTCAATATCACCATCGTATTTTATCCGGTTAACCCTTTCCCTCATACGACAATTCTGCAGCAGACGACTTTGAACATATTTTGTCAGATAATGGAAAATCTCTATAATTGAATGGATAACCTATGACTAAAAGTGGAAAACATTGTGACAAAAGGAGACATTGCACGTTTTGTGCAATTTCTTCTTTTGTTACTATGTTTTCAAAAAGCCGTCTGCTGCAGAGGCGTCAAAAAGCGTCTATATGAGGGAAAGGGTTGAACTGTTAACTCTTTCACTGGCGAATTTCACAATGTTTCAACAGGAAATTGTGTAAAAAATAATGTCTAAGTGGCACACAATGCAGATTTCAGGAGAGACAGCACGTTACGAATTGTCTCTCCTGAATCTGCATTGTTTTCAAAAGTCTTTAATTGCCTTTGGCAACAAAAAGGTTAAGGCAAGTTGTGTTTATATAACATGTCTTTGCAAGGACCGACCCAATGCGGATGAAACTTGACATGATGGCAAATCGCCTTGCTAGGATGCAATATATAATATTCGAGGATGACCTTTGACGCATATGTATATTCGCCGCTTCCAATAAATGTGACCAACCGCTGTCTGTTGCATATGCGTCAAAGGTCATCCTCGAATATTATATATTGCATCCTTGCATAAAAGTTAGCAAGTTTTACTTTTACCACATTGTTAGCAACCCGGTATCAAACATTTAGTTCTGATATTCCAGGTTTTGCAAACTTTGCCTTATGTTCATTTAAAGCAATCGACTGGGGAATATAAATAATTCATTTAATTTCACATGGATTGTGAAAAAAAAAATCAGCTTATTATCCTCCAATAAAGGCGAAGTAATTTCCGTCCGTCCGTTTTTTCGTCCTTTCGTCAGAAGCCTTATCTAAGAGGTGGTCGGATCGATTTTGTTTCGATCGACGCAGCAACTACGACCGGAATACCATACACGAGTTTCACTTATTTGGAGCGACTTTGATAAATCCATCAAATCACGAGTTTTCGACTGCCATGCGGGGTGGAATCGGACAGGAAGTCAGACGTGTTACTATCGGAAGAAGTCAAAATATAGAGTTGAAAAAAAAAAAAAAGAACTTGCTCGTTTTGAGTAATTTCTCCTTTTTTTCACAATGTTTTCAAAAATTGTCTGCTGCAGAGGCGTCAGAAAGCGTCTATATGTGGGATAATTTTAAAACTTATGCCAGTGGACTTGCATTCCTTTGGATCCATTCTGAAACTTGTATTGCCGGCTTTTATTATTGTTCACTGTCTTACTTTCTTGATTTCGTTCCCACCCTTTTTATATTAACAACTTTCCCTTCGATCCTCAAATATTAGCCTATCGAACGCTTTATTCCCAGAGAAATGAAGTGTGCAACGCTATAAAGGCCGACAGACAGACGTGACGTCACATGTCTGAGAAACTGTTTACAAAAAACTCCTCCACAAACAGAGAGACGAGTCGTCAATAAAAACAACACAGGGGGGATCCGATCTCGCGAGAATTGTTTGGCATGACATCATAATTACTACTTTTTGTTAACGCTTTCCCTTATTCAAAAATATATTTTCTTTTCTCACGTCTGCAGTAGGCAACTTTAGTTTACAAAATAATTGACAAGGAGAAATGTTCGTAGTCTAGTCTACAATTGGAACATATTGTCTATCCTTTTAATCAACCAATTGCCATTTGCAAAAGCAAAATAGAAATATTTGTGTTACATTTTCGACAAGTGCGGATTCAGGTCAGACTGCGCGGATGCACTGGCTCTACATTGGTCGCCAATAATTTATATACAGTCCAACCCGTGTTTAAAGACGACCCATGTGAAGAGAACACTCCGGTCTTTGTTCACAGGTGGTCTTTTATTACAGGGTCATTTATGCAGAAAACGAGTAATTGTGATATTAAAAGTGAAGTTGCTATATACAGGGAATTGCTAAACAAAGGTGGTCTTAACCATTTCCCTCATATAGACACTTTCATACGCCTCTGCAGCAGACGGCTTTTTGAAAACATAGTGGCAATAGAAGAAATTGCTCACAACGAGCAATTTCTCCTTTTGTCACAATGTTTTCCACTTTGAGTCATAGGTTTTCCATTCAGTTATAGAGCGTTTCCATTTTTTGACAAAATATGTTCAAAGTTGTCTGCTGCAGATTTGTTGAATGTGGGAAAGGGTTAAAAACAGGTTTTACTGTAATTACAAAAAATGAACCTTTTCTCAAAATGTATTAATATCGCCGACAGCCGGAGCATTATCAAAACTGGAACAGTTTCGTCGAAGTGTTTGAAAAAACTAGACCACCAATCAAACTCCTGTAAAAAAAACGAAGATAGGACAATGTAAGCGGCGTAGACTGCGTTATGTTTCATTAAAAAGGGTGAAAAAATAAAAAAGTTACCATTGTTTTTACATTCTTATCAAAAGCAATTATTGTTGTCTGACCATGTAAATATGACGTCAAAAGTCACGTGGTATACACATGCACCGCTCATTTTCCGAAATTACTTCCGAATGAACAGCATCACGGCGTGTTATCGATCAATAAATAACCAATTATAAGTAATTGCAATTCGTTTATTTATTTGGTTTCAGATGTCCGGCGTTGAGCGGGGGTTTATTTCTTGAAATTTTATTTTTTGAACAAATAAGTCAAACGTACTGTATGCAGTCAGACAGCGATTGTACTTCTAAGTACATTTGTTAATACGTTGTAGCCTACGTTTTCCTTTAATAATCGTTGATAAAATGGGCATAAATATAGAGTTAAAGTTCTAATTATTTTCTTGAAGTACCAGATAGAGCTAGTGGGTACCATATTCAACAATAAAATGTCATGATTTCGAACACATTTGTTATACCGTAATAATGTCGATAAATGTCCGATTCTTATAACGATTCTTATAACGATTCTTTTCATTAGACAAAGTCACAAAAAACACCCACCTTGATAACATTCGTAAATGAAACAAGAAATATCTTAACAAAGATAAACGGCGATCAATGTGAGAAAACACTAAGAAATGGAACATGCGCATTCAAGGCCTAGATTCCGTCACATGACTGGAGATTACGTGAGACTACCAAGAGGTGTATAAGTTTTAATTGACGATAAATAACTGAAAACTTATCATGTTTCAAAAATAATTAATATTTTGCTCTTAAATATTATATTTCATACGTTTGCACTGATTTTTTTTCACTGAGATTTATTTCTTAAGGAAAACAATTAAAGGTTAGTATGCAGAACATTTCCTTTTAAAACTTCACCTTATTAGTGCCTCTCGTAGGATCGCCAACTTAACTATGAACCAATCAAAACGTTTCATTTCCTTTATTTTTTCGACATTATTCATTAAATACAACATTTGATTGGTCTACAATCTAGATCATTGTTTAACATCTAGGTCAAAACTGAGGTTAAACAGCTATCGCCGAAAAAAACAACATATATCTATCAAGTTTAGTTTGTTTTCTACTTACTTCATTTATTAGAGTTCCCAAATTATGGTTTAAGAATCGGTTTACAGTAAGTGATGTTCATTCGGAATAGTTCCCATGTCCACGAAGGTAACCCACGAAATAGTCCGGATTTGTTACATCCAATCAGATACTGGTAATTAACTCATTAACCCTTTCCTACATACATTAAATATGTAGCTGACGACTTTGAAAACGTCCTGGCAAAATGTGAAATATCTCTATAAACAATGGTATAATTATTGAATTAAGTTGAAATACTGTGACAAAATATCTCGTCCATGTACATTACTATATAATAAGGTAAATGTTTACTGTTAAAAAGGAAATACTATTAAAAAGTACAAGGTCTTTAATGAAATTAAATATAAGCGACTCTCATACGTAAAGCATGTACAACATCAATAGCTGATCATACTTATAAACACTAAAACAAGAAGAATGTGTTGTATGGAGAAACAGTGGTCACATTTTGAAAAGATCGTGTGTAACGTTGTCGAGATGTACCAACAGTAGAGGCTAAAATACAAAAGCGTATAAGGACCCCTTTTCCACAAAATATCTCATTTTACTCAACGCGCACAAATGTTGTGAAATTATTATTTTTAGTGCCCATACATTGTATGTGCAAAATTCAATATTTAGTTCATTTCTCTTACGTACAAATCACATCTATCAATAAGCATTTTGCTAATTAATATGATTTTGCATGTAAATATTTGTACCTTAGCCTTCTTTGCAAATATTCAGTAGAAAAGCAATTATTAAGTTTGCATGTAAATGGATGTTATTGGACTGATCCGCTTTCGATACATTAACCCTTTACCTCATACGACAATTCTGCAGCAGACGACTTTAAACGTATTTTGTCAAACATTAGAAAATCTCCATAATTAAATGGATAACCTATGACAAAAAGTGGAAAACATTGAGGCAAAAGGAGAAATTGCACGTATTATGCAATTTCTTCTTTTGTCACTATGTTTTCAAAAAGCCGTCTGCTGCAGAGGCGTCAGAAAGTTATTGACGTAACAACAGCATTTCCTTCAATTCAGTTCAAATTGCACCGAGAAATTACAGTGGGTAAGTTTGCGTTTTTAAAAAATCTGCGTCGAGGGGAAACGCGTAAAACTAGCAGACAAGCGGCTTGCATTACGAGCCAAGTTATTTCGCGCCGGAGAACCTCGGGATCATTATAGCCACTTTGTAGACATGCAAAACATCTCGAATGTTGATCTAACCATTTTGTATTGAAAAACAAAATTTACACTTAGCAGTTTTCCCCTCAGAAAATTAACGCTTTTCCTCACAAATCTTTCTTAATCGACGTCTACATCTTTTATGTATGCGTGGATGGTTTAAATGCCTCTTTTGTCCGAAAAATATTTAATTATTTTTTTACACGGTTAAGTATGCTTAGCAATTGTTCTACCTGCTTTTTACTTTCAATATTCTGACATATTATATTTTGTATTTGAAATTAATTTATAAATGAACATGAAAATAACTTAAGTACATCTAAGCATGGTGCATGAAAACTACATGCATATTAGAATGCACCATGCTTAGATGTACTTAAGTTATTCACATCGAAGACAGCCCGGTTGCTTGGGAAGAATACGTTCTGATGCGCGAGAGAGCCATGCCAATTATTGTGAACAAACCCTCACGATATAACAGACATATTGTTTAAATCGGTGTTAAATTTCAATCGACCAAGCTGTGCATGAATTCATAAGATATATTCAATGTTTTGTGCAGTCGAATTTTATGGATGGTGATTTGGGATTTTCCCGATCATAAGTTGACCTGCACCCTTGACCTCCGGGAGTGTAGAAATACGCTGTGCCCATGGACTACCGTCTTCCCCTACGTTTTTATGGAAACACACTCATTAGACTGTAGTAAAATCCTCGTAATATTTACCAGTCATGAAAAATACTCGAAGAGAGATTTACAATGTTATAGGGAGAACTCATTGCCAAAGCCGACGTCATTTCATCTCTTATTTACACAAATTAACGGTCTAACTTAGACAGACACTGTTTTGATGTCGGGAAAATGATTCTGGACTCAGAAACCTTTAAATTGCAAAAAAAAAGTCTCCTATTGTACTTTGTATATACACATTCTGTTATTTAGTTTTACTTTGCATTCGATTGAACGGCTGTCAAAGAATTAATTCAAATAATGATATAATTTCGGTTTGTATTCCTTATGTACACTGGACTGGACAGTCATTGCCACGTGACTGAATCGGTCAGAGTCGGTCAGTAAACACAAACACAAACATAAACTACATTTCTCCGTTCCCGGTCCTTTTTATGCATGCACGATAAGAGGTTGTATTGCTAGGTACCAGACAGGCAGATATTCTGTACCGTTATTTAACTAGCTTTCATATGACCGATACGATCACATTCTGTACCGTTATTTAACCAGCTTTCGTATGACCGATACGATCACATTTTGTACAGTTATTTAACTAGCTTTCATATGACCGATACGATCACATTCTGTACCGTTATTTAATTAACTAGCTTTCGTATGACCGATACGATCACATTTTGTACCATTATTTAATTAACTAGCTTTCGTATGACCGATACGATCACATTCTGTACCGTTATTTAATTAACTAGCTTTCGTATGACCGATACGATCACATTCTGTACCGTTATTTAACTAGCTTTCGTATGACCGATACGATCTCATTTTGTACCGTTATTTAATTAACTTTCGTATGACTGATACGATCTCATTTTGTACCGTTATTTAATTAACTTTCGTATGACCGATACGATCACATTTTGTACCGTTATTTAGCTAGCTTTCGTATGACCGATACGATCACATTTTGTACCGTTATTTAACTAGCTTTCGTATGACTGATACGATCACATTCTGTACCGTTATTTAACTAGCTTTCGTATGACCGATACGATCTCATTTTGTACCGTTATTTAATTAACTTTCGTATGACTGATACGATCTCATTTTGTACCGTTATTTAATTAACTTTCGTATGACCGATACGATCACATTTTGTACCGTTATTTAGCTAGCTTTCGTATGACCGATACGATCACATTTTGTACCGTTATTTAACTAGCTTTCGTATGACTGATACGATCACATTTTGTACCGTTATTTAACTAGCTTTTGTATGACCGATACGATCACATTTTGTACCGTTATTTAGCTAGCTTTCGTATGACCGATACGATCACATTCTGTACCGTTATTTAACTAGCTTTCGTATGACCGATACGATCTCATTTTGTACCGTTATTTAACTAGCTTTCGTATGACTGATACGATCACATTTTGTACCGTTATTTAACTAGAGCTTTCGTATTACCGATACGATCACATTCTGTACCGTTATTTAGCTAGCTTTAGTATGACCGATACGATCACATTCTGTACCGTTATTTAACTAGAGCTTTCGTATGACTGATACGATCACATTCTGTACCGTTATTTAACTAGCTTTCGTATGACCGATACGATCACATTTTGTACCGTTATTTAACTAGCTTCCGTATGACCGATACGATCACATTTTGTACCGTTATTTAACTAGCTTTCGTATGACCGATACGATCACATTTTGTACCGTTATTTAACTAGCTTTCGTATGACTGATACGATCACATTTTGTACCGTTATTTAACTAGCTTTCGTATGACCAATACGGTCACATTTTGTACCGTTATTTAACTAGCTTTCGTATGACTGATACAGTCACATTTTGTACCGTTATTTAACTAGCTTTCGTATGACCGATACGATAACATTTTGTACCGTTATTTAACTAGCTTTCGTATGACCGATACGATCACATTTTGTACCGTTATTTAACTAGCTTTAGTATGACCGATACGATCACATTTTGTACCGTTATTTAACTAGCTTTTGTATGACCAATACGGTCACATTTTGTACCGTTATTTAACTAGCTTTCGTATGACCAATACGGTCACATTTTGTACCGTTATTTAACTAGCTTTTGTATGACTAATACGGTCACATTTTGTACCGTTATTTAACTAGCTTTCGTATGACCAATACGGTCACAGTTTGTACCGTTATTTAACTAGCTTTCGTATGACCAATACGGTCACAGTTTGTACCGTTATTTAACTAGCTTTCGTATGACTGATACGATCACATTTTGTACCGTTATTTAACTAGCTTTCGTATGACTGATACGATCACATTTTGTACCGTTATTTAACTAGCTTTTGTATGACCAATACGGTCACAGTTTGTACCGTTATTTAACTAGCTTTCGTATGACCAATACGGTCACATTTTGTACCGTTATTTAACTAGCTTGTGTATGACCAATACGGTCACATTTTGTACCGTTATTTAACTAGCTTGTGTATGACCAATACGGTCACATTTTGTACCGTTATTTAACTAGCTTTCGTATGACTGGTACGATCACATTTTGTACCGTTATTTAACTAGCTTTCGTATGACCGATACGATCACATTTTGTACCGTTATTTAACTAGCTTTCGTATGACCGATACGATCACATTTTGTACCGTTATTTAACTAGCTTTCGTATGACCGATACGATCACATTTTGTACCGTTATTTAACTAGCTTTCGTATGACTGATTCGATCATATCAGAATGGACACCACTGTCGCCTCTTGGATTCGAACTTTTGACCTCTCGCTCATCAACTTACTGAGCCATATCCTTATTGCCAGGCACCAGACAGGCATACACTCGGTTCACTTAGTTGACTAACCTACGGCTCAATTATCGGTAATATCAGAACGGACCCTACTGTCACCGCTGGGATTCGAACATTCGAGCTCCCGCTCACCAACTTCCTGAATAAATCCACTTCGACAGACACAGACATACATACATTCGGTACCATAATCGAACGAGCCGACGACTGACTAAACGGCTAAACGACAGAACGGCCCCCATTGTCACCACTGGGATTCAAACCATCGGACTCCCGCTCATCAACTTCCTGGACCATATCCATTATAGCAGACACCAGACAGGCATACATTCGTTACCATTATTGAACTAGCTGACTGACCCAGTCATATCACAACGGGCCCCATTGTCGCCACTGGGATTCGAATATTCGACCCCTCGCTCATCAGCCTCCTGAACCATATCCATTTTGACAGACATCAGTCATGCAGCCATTCGGTACCCTATTTAATTAACCCTTTCCCTCATATAGACGCCTTCTGACGCCTCTGCAGCAGACGGCCTTTTGAAAACATAGTGACAAAAGAAGAAATTGCATAAAACGTGCTATTTCTCCTTTTGCCACAATGTTTTCCACTTTTAGTCATAGGTTATCCATTCAATTATAGAGATATTCCATTTTATGACAAAATATGTTCAAAGTCGTCTGCTGCAGAATTGTTGTATGAGGGAAATGGTTAAGTAGCTAGGTACTAACCGGTCATATCAGAATGGAGCCCACTGTCGCCATTGACATTTGAAATACTTGGATTCGTACCTGGTCATCAACTTCCTGACTATGTCAATTTTAGACATACACCAGACTTTCGGTCTCATTCTGTAACTAGTCGACGACTGACCAACCGTCAATATCATAATGGACTACACTGTTGCCACTGGGATTCGAACCGTCGACATTTTGCTCATTAACATCCATAACAATACATTGTATCTTCTTTGCTAAACACAAGACAGGCATCAATTCGGTACCATCATTTAATTAGTCGACGACTGTCTAACCGGTAATATCAGAATACACCCCGCTGTCACCACTTCGATTCGAACCTTCGACCTGCCGCTCATATACTTCCCGAACCATATCTGTTTTGCTAGACACCAGACAGGCAGACATACGGTACCATAATTTAACTAGTCGACGACTGACTAAATGGCCATTTTAGAACAGACCCTCTGTCGTCACTTGAATTCGAACCTTAGACCTCTCGCTCATTACCTTCCCGATCCATTTCCTTTTTGTTAGACACCAGACAGGCATACATTCGGTACCTTTATTTAACTTGCTGCTGACTAACCGGCCATTTCAGAACGAACCTCTGTTGCCACTGGAATTCGAACCTTAGACCTGTCGCTCATTGACATCCCGAACCGTATCCTTTTGTGTGAGACACAAGACAGGCATACATGCGATACCATTGCCATTTCAGAACGAACCTTTCTGTCGCCACTGGAATTCGAACCTTAGACCTCTCGCTCATTAACTGCCAGAACCTTAGACCTTTCGCTCATTAACTTCTCGAACCTTAGACCTCTCGCTCATTAAAGGGTCTATCCGGAGCTATACCGAAGCACACATGTGGCGATTTTCGGAGATCGGTACTAGTACGGCAGCGCAACGGTATCACATCGCTTAGAACGGTAGTACATCGTCAGGACATCGTCAGAACATCGGCGAAAAGATTAGCAACGGCAGGCGATGGTATACATTTTTGAACATGCTCAACAATTTCTGCCGTTGCGCTGCCAGACCGAGCAACGGAACTACAACGGCAGTACTCCGGTATGGCTTCGTTAATGTCGGTAGAGCAACGGTAGCGTCCGTAATATATCTGCGGCTCTCCGGTGGTATCAATGTTCACTGTACTTGTACAGATGTGATACCGTAGTTATGCCGACTGAACTAACGATGCACTAGCGTTCTTAGCGATATTGCTGAGGCTATTTGTGATTTTTCAAACGCTTTCTCGACGGGGCTCCGCCGACTTTCTCGCCGTTGTTAATTGTCTGCTCCGGTTAAGTCCGAGCGAGGTACATCGGTAGTGTGTGAAAGGCCCTTAACTTCCCAAACACTATGCTTTTTGTTAGATACTAGACAGGCATACATGCGTTACCAAATCTCAACTTGCTGGTGACTAACCGGTCATTTTAGAATTGATCACTCTGTCGCGTCACGGATAAACTCCGTTTTTAATATTCATATTCAAAAGTAAGTTCCGAACATGAAAACCCTTTTCCACTTGCAGACACAGTTTAACGCATCTCAATCAGACACTCTTTGAACTCGTTTAGTCAAAGGGAGAAATTGCTCAAAACGATTTCAACTCTTTTCAATAATATTGCACAGTGTGCTGCAGATCTGTTGTATGTTGGAAAGGGATGATTGGTTATTTGATGTTTCGCAAAGCTTTAAACAATTTTTCAATTATATCACAGCGTTTTTTTTGGTAAGTTACCAGTGTCCTTAAGAGAGAACATTAGTAATAACCGAGGTTATCCGAGTACGAATATTGTTTTATGTAAGCCAGTCGTCGGGCTTTTTTGTCTTGATTGTAAAATATAACGTTTTATCTAAGGGAATGTCATAAAATTGGCTGCATAGTAGTACAGACGACATTCATCCCGGTTCTTACATTTTATTATGAAATCTTATTAATCAATTAAATAAGTTTTGAGAAAACAATGTCGGAACTGAATACGCTTCAAGAATAGACAATGTCTTGTTTTTGCTCAATAATATCTCGTCAATACTTACACTCATTAAATAAACAATTATTACAAAATCATAAAGAGAAGCCCAAAATACGGTTATTGGGTGAACGTCTATCGCGATTACTTTGATTCCGAAAAGGCTTAACTTAATATTATTAAAGCCTGTTGTTAGCGCAGTTTTGCTTTAGTCCATCGATATTATCTCATACGTTCTCACGCAAGAGTCGTCTGTTTTACCTAGACCGCGATTAACCAGCACCCGTAACTTCTCAGCCTAGCCACCAACGAAGATGTAGTGAACAGTTCTAATAGATCATCATTATAAGTCGATACAAACGTCATGAACTCCGAGATAGTTCTTTATAAATGTCAAGGACTACAGTCTTTACACCTTTACTACTGCTGAATCCTGTCTGGAGTTATTTTTTTTATTGTAGACTAGAACCAGTCCACAAAGTGATCAAAGCGGTAGAACCGCTCCGAAAAGTAACCAAAGCGCTACAACCCCTCCGAAAAGTAATCAAAGCGCTAGAACCAGTCAACAAAGCAATCAAAGCGCTAGAACCAGTCAACAAAAGTAAAGAGACTATCAACTGTTTACTTTATATCTAAGCTAGGATTCGTCTAGCTTTTGGACAATATGTAGTGGTAGAGCAACTTGGTTGTAACTACGTGCGCGATTGTATACGTGTCAGGACATTGCTAGGAAATAAAGTAAGCTATCTTAAGAACAACTCTGTGCTTAGATTACCAAACTATGCTCCTTTTAAAAATAGAAATATCAGGTATATTAAATCGCAGTAGCTTCTTGGGGTTTATGGTCATAATATGCACTCTCAGAACAAAGCCCATACCTCTTTGAATTGCAATTATGCAAAGTTGTGCCCCTTTTCGACTAATACTTTTCAGGTTACATAATTATGTGCAATCCATACATCTGTAAATATCAGGGGCAATGCATTTGGAAATTCAAGACGTCTCTGTGGCAATTAACTGCTCCCTATGACTAATAGGTTTTCTGATTATTTACTAACCTAAGCAGGAAGTCCTATATGTGAACTATCGCAGTATCTGGTGTGTGTCCGCCAACAATTGACTTTCAATATTCCCCTCTGTAACCTTTATGCTAGTAAGAATGCAACTTGATCGAACCCTTATATCAATTGGAATATTCCAAAAAAACAGGCTAATCAGAAAAGATACAGGTTTTATATTAGACGACGAGAAACGTTTCGAAATATAACTCAAGTAAAAGTCGGTCGAAGAGTCTCACTTAAATGTATTCGAATTTGGTGTTGCAGCTGCGTACAGTGATAACTCTGGTCTAACGAGAGTCTTCACTATCTACTAATATGATATGAGCCAAATTACGAGAAAACCAACAGTATGGACTCTGCGTAAAGCATCGACCCGGATCAGCCTAAGCATGCCGCGCAGGCAAACCCGGACATACACTTTTCGCCTCCTCAGGATCCTCTATTTCAGAAATAATTACTATAAAGACTATACCTCTATCCACCTGAGACGGAATGTGTCGGCCTAGATTAGCCTGATCTCGGTCGATACATTACACAGAGGCCATACTGTTGGTTGTCCTCGTGGAACGGCTCATATATATAGACCTACATGTATTTTTCTGACAAATAACTAGAATTTTAACCGCACAAGTTGTACGTCAGTGTAACTCAAATGAAGCAACACGGGAGAGATATTCCACCAACTTTACTTAGCCTTAAGTAATACTTAAATATCATCATTTTTGTTTCCCTAATATTGTGTATGTCATGAATGGTGGAACGTATTTAAATAAATGACTAAGTTGACATCAATATTTACCTTGCTTACTAACAATACTTGTTAAGCAAGGAAATATTTAGGCATTGTTAAAAGCGATACTAAAATAATAAAATATGCCTTTAAGTATTTAAGTATTACTTAGCGCTAAGTAAGGTTGGTTGAATTAGATCCAGACTGGACCCCAAATCGCCAGACGCGACGCAATTATGTCTGGGAGAGAGACTGGACCACCGTGTCAACCTGATATGGAGTTATCTTTATTCGTTTTTACTAATGCATAACATTAACACAGTCTACCTACACTTTCCCGCATACATCAATTCTGCAGCAGACGACTTTGAAAATCATCTAACCAAAAATATGGAAACTATCTATAAAAGAACATATACTTTTTAAAATAATTGAAAATATTGTGCAAAAGGTGAAATTGCTCATCATGAGTAATTTCACCTTTTGCTACAATGTTTTCAAAGGTCTACTACTACAAAGGCGTCAGAAAGTGTCTGTATGGGGGAAAGGATTAATTAAAAAACGCATGTTCCCCTTGCCACCACAGGTAATAACAATCGTTCGACAAATAAGGAAAGTCGCGTCAATCTAACAGGGGTCTTGATGGTATCCGTCAATGGATCACACCGAAGATTTTGAAAGTGAAATTCATGCTGTTACAGTTTAATTAATTGTTTTATATATCATGGTTCTTCTAAAGAAGGGCTTGCGAGAAACAACTGTTCGCCCAAACTCAAAATATTCCCTTTTGCCATATTCGGCTTCGATTCAGATTAGGTATCTAAAAAATACTTTTTACCAATTATTTAAGGAAATCTTCAGGGAGCTTCTGGTATATTGTTTGGATTAATATAGGAATTAATGAATAAGCGGATTAGTCTGCATTTACATTGCAAGGACTGATGTACGTGTTTGCTTACTCAAAGTCAGATGGACGCCATCATGGGCACCCGTTATCTGTTCACCGCTGCTTCAGAAAATGTTCTTCGCTGAAGCTTATTCTCACATTTAAAGACAATTGTGCAGAGAAATACCTTTGTTGACCCTCTTCTTCAGGACATCTTGATGTGAATGATATTTACATAGTGGCTGATATAGTTTCTCGTATTACACCCGTGATTATATAGACCAAATATTAAAAATACCATCTAAAACGACTAGTCAGATTTAAAACTGTTACAGGAATCTTCTTTGTGTTAGGCTCTGTTGATTGACACTGTTCAGACCGATGACCTAGTTAATTAGAACCTTTGCGTGACCTTCTCCAATATTGCTGATGTAATTTTGATTGAGGTCAATAGCCGAGTATGTTCGTGCAGTTAACTTAACACAATATTATCCTCAGAACATATAATAATTTTTTCAAAATTATAGGTTTCAAAATGTCAATTTGATGGCCGTTCGCTGTTATATTGGTTGTTAAAACACTTGGTATGGTTTTAGTGAAAAGTAATTGGTTTTCTGCTGCTATGTCCTCACATTAAGTGTTGTAATTCACCACAGTGTACGTGATACTTTGGTATGTTACCATTGCGTGATTCTATATGTGTAAGATGCTATTTGTTTCATATCATTTAATTGTGCATACTTTGCTGCATACGTTGCTGCATATTTTTGACATATTTTTGTTCGATCTTTGATCCAGGATTTGTCATGAAGTAATCTGATATAGAACAGACATATTTTACTTTTAACACAATTGGGCTTGTCAGATAAGTCCATTATGTCGCTTTCAATCGCATTTCAGGTATGTGATGGTGTTATCTAGGTAAAGTACCAGGAGTACCGTTAAGCCTATCCAGACGGCGCAATAGTGGTAATGATGTCATTGTGGTGTATTAGCCAGTAGTCCAGTAGATCACTAATCACGGAACACGCCATTACAAAATTGGAAATAATAATGCACCTCTCCAAAACCAAAAGCATTTAGTAGTTTTGTAAATCTAAAAATTAAACAGTCCCAACCACCCTCACCGTTAAAGATGAACATTTTTTATAATGCATGTAATATGAACTGAAGAGTGAAAACCTCGGGAAGAAAACTCGATACCGTTCATCTCGACATCGCGTTAACAGAAGTCATGCAGTACTAGATACCAGAGTCGGGGCTCATATGGGTGTCATTTTTCTCGTTAGTCGATGTTTTGTTTCGGTAAAGGGATACAGGGTTACTGAAAGAAACATGAAACAATTACCATATGAGCGCTAATGTCCACCATGACTTGTACACCTACATCGATGATAACACAAACAAAGAGTAAACTCTTATTTCCATTGAAGTTCTTATTATGTATCCGTTTTCTTATTATTATGTGAGGCCATTTAACGCACCCTTCCCACGTTAAATGCACTGTATCACAGTTCGAGTAGTACCCGTTTTCACGTTAATAAGGCCAATTAACACTTTCCCTCATACGGCAATTCTGCAGCAGACGACTTTTAACGTATTTTGTCAAAAAATAGAAAATCTCCATAATTGAATGGATAACCTATGACAAAAAGTGGAAAACATTGTGGCAAAAGGAGAAATTGCACGTTTTGTGCAATTTCTTCTTTTGTCACTATGTTTTCAAAAAGCCGTCTGCTGCAGAGGCGTCGGAAAGCGTCTATATGAGGGAAAAGGGTTAACACATTTCATCACGAAGGCAACTGTTATGTCTCCAATCAAACATTACATGCACTGTACTTCGGGACGATGTGTTTCCATTTTCTCATAATCTTAAAAGTCTATTGAACGAATTCCCTTCTTCTATTGCACACAGCTGAGCCCCGGTAGCTCAGTCGGTAGCGACGCGGGCTGTCAATCCAGGGGTTGTGAGCTCGAATCCCGGCTCGGCCAACTTTCTTTCCGACGATTGACAAAAGTCAATGCGACATGCGTCATTCGTCTTCCACCAATGGGCTAAGTCTATGTGGAAAAGCAGCCAGTTGCTTGGGAAGATTGTTTTGTGGAGTACTGGTGTGAGAAAACCAGGAAATGCATGAGTAGGTGAACTGGCCGACGTGATATAACTGAGAATTTGTTAAAGACATATTACGTCTTTAGTCATTTTTGCTCTAAACTCCTGTAATACACACGTGATTATATAGACCAAACATTAAAAATACCATCTGAAACGACTAGTCAGATTTAATCGTCTTTGGGATTGGTTCTGCTGACACTCCTCAGACCGCTGACCTTGTTAGAAATGACCTTTGCTTCACCTTCTCCAAGGTTGCTGATGCAATTTTGATTTGGGTCAATAGCCTTTATGTTCGTACAGTAAACTTAAAAAAATATTATCCTCAGAACAAATAATATTTTTCTTTTCAAATATAGCTTTCAAAATAATTTGATGGCCATTTTTGCTCTAAACACCTGTTCTAACTCGTGTTCATTTCAGCGATCTAAATCGGTTTACCGAGGTAGAATGCACGTGTGTGGGCAGAAGCTCGAAGGCGCTCTGAACTCTCGCCAAAAGTACTCTCAGTTTTACATTATCTTGATTGCTCTTGCCGTCACTATAGACATTTATCTAAATTACGGATGAGAAATCGTACCAGACAAACATTGCAGAAAAAGTCGTTAAAAGGCGATAAAACGTTTACGCGCCCCGGAAGTAAAATATCGAGTTCTTTGGGTAGATGCAATCACACGTCGCTGATTGGATGATTTTGAATGTAAACGTACATGTTTTAAAATGTGAAAAGCATAATGATTGGCTTTAGCGGACAGTGAGGTATTAACAGATCCCTACAGCACAAGCAATTTGTTACAACAACATCCTTCACAACAAAATAAAAATGATACCTTTTTGTCAAACCTCAAGCATCGGGCTTAGATTAATAATCGCTTTCATGATATGACATTTTAATGTTTTAAAAATCAGACATTGGAAAATTGAGAGTAGTGCTCTGATATACTAGAGTTGAATTCATTTTGGGAAGAAGATAAACCGACTTACTTAAGTCAATCGACTTACTTCTTTAAACCACAATGTTTTCAAATGTCTTCTGCTGCAGACTCCTCATACGTATGTCGTCTGTATGTGAGTCTCTTGCCGTTCATTTTCACAAGACGTGTTTATTATATGACAGCATTCGTATTGGAAGGTTAGACCCCCTGCTTCTTTCCCCGTCAGAAATGAATTGCGTATCTTCAAAATACAACATTGACGTACAGAGAACATAAATGTCTAATTACACTACAAACAACTCGTTGATACATTCATGCAAGAACAATTTATATAATGGCGTATTATGTCATGTTTTACATTTTTGTAATTATCAATTATCAACGCCCATACATAAACATTGTACGTATACATTGATCAACTTTGCCTCGTAAATGTGTTACTTAGCATACTGTAGGAACCACTGAGATATTAAGGGAATACAAGACATATGTGAAGCAGACTATTTTGAAAACGTCTAGACACAGATATGGAAAACAAAAAGAGAGAACAAAAAGTATCCTTTTAAATTGAGATGAAAACACTGCGGTTCAGGGAGAAGAAGCTTATTATGAGCAATTTCCCCCCTTTTGCCCCAATTATTCCAAATGTCGTCTGTTGCAGATTCGTATTCACAAGGGAAATGGATATTTGAAATCATATATCATATAAGTTTCATTCTGTTCCATAAATAGTCCGAGAACTGATTTGCTGATCGGGGTATTCTACAGTCAGAGATATTTGATTGAAAGAGGTACAAAAGCGGCGCTTTTCAATAATCAACCGCGTCTGCATTTGCGACAATTGAACATCCCAATCTCATCTGACCCAATACTTTGAGTCAAAAAGACATAGATGCTTTGAAGAAACTTGGTGAATGATCAGGATAAGTTCACTGTTAGTACTGATAATGTTCAGAAGAAAACGGAGCCGTCCCGCGAGAAAACCAACATTGTGGACTCTGCGTATAGTATCGACCCGGATCAGTATAAGCATGCCACACAGGCTTAACCCGGATAGACTCTTTTCGCCTCCTGTGGATTTTCTGTTTCAGGAATCATTAATTCTATACCTCTATCCCACTGAGACGAAATGTTTCGGGCCGGATTAGCCTGGAATATGTTTGACCTTCATGTCAATAAGGAAATTCATCATTTATCATTTTTCAATAGCATATTTCGATCATCTACATTTAAATGATTGAAGACTGCATTTCTCATTAATATGTACATTATTTTCCGCAGAGAATATGATTTGGTAAATTATCAACCGGTGCAGCAGAATAAAGAATATATTAACTCAAACGCAAACTGGACCTTTAAGTTAAATTGTAATCAAACTTGCGAAGTTTGAGGGATAAACAATTTCAATTTCAAAACAGTATTTGCAAATGATATGGATCAGTTATGTCAAAAGAAGAATCGCACCTTGGCAAAATTACGTATTGTTAAAATGTGTGAGTAGGAGCGTGTAATGTTTCCATGATCTATATAATTAGTTTTGGGCATTAAATATATAATATATATATATAATATATAATTGCAAATATCGTGGATTTTGCGTGTATGCTGTTTTACGTTGCTTGTAGCAATTCCTCAGTGATATCAGTACTGATGCATCTATCCTGACACCAGCGAGTCAGTAGTAATGTTAACCTTAAATCCCTGAGCGCCAAGAAGGTAAATCCATTACTTATATCTAAAGAGTATTTGATGAAACCCGGCCGGAGATCGAACCGGCAACCACCTGCATACGAGGTGGGACTAGCACTACACCACCGTGGTGGTTAAATAACGTTAACATCCTTAAAGGGAACATACTACATATGAGCCGATCCTAGATAAAACCGACATTATAGAATCTGCGTAATGTATCGACCCATATCAGCCTGCACAGTCCGCGCTAATCCGGGTCGACACATTCCGTTACAGGGGGATGGAGGTATAGAGGAATGATTCCTGAAACAGAAAATCCACAGGAGGCGAAAAATGTCTGTCCGACTGATCCGGGTCGATACTTTACGCAGAGTCCACAATGTTGATTTTCTGGTAATTCGGCTGGTAATTCGGCTCACACTCGGAGTCCATACTGTTGGTTTTGTCGTGGAACGGCTCATATGTTTACAGAGTATGTGCAAGAGAGCATTGTGAAGATCCACGACTGGTTACTAGCTGTGTGGCTGTGTTTTATAATAAATGATAAATCTAAGTGTTGGCAGCGAGGTATGGGGGATAAATTATCACAAGTCGGGGCGGAGGTCTAGCATCTCTCTCTACCGTTTGTAAATAAGCATAAATCAACTACAAATGAGCGTATGAGCAAGAGAAAAAATCTGTTGAAATCCATCAAATTTACCGTCACTTTCGTCACTATCTTTCCGCCATTATCTGACGATAATCTCTTACATAAATCCACCTGAAAACAGACTATTTCTGCCACCTTGCTCTTTGTTGGGAAGCTGTGTCACAAAAGGGGGTCGATAGTCTTATGAACAATCGATTGTCTTATGAACAAGTCAGACTAATATGATGTGCACACGATATTTTTAAAAAGAAATTCGGCAAAAGGAGAAATAGCTTTTAGTTTTTAGATTTTGCCTAAGACATACTCAATACTTCCGACAACAAGTGGTTTCTGATATTATTTCTTTCAAGAGTCTTTCACATGTTGCCTGTGATCGCAAACCGTGTTTATGCCATTTCAGTCAGCTAGGTGTTCGGGCTCGCAAGTGAAACCATTTGCCGACTAGACGCTTAAAGCACTTTGGAAATCTAATGTTCGATTGCAAATTGGCTGCTCGACTATCTGCAACCAGTTTTCGTCTACAACTTAACGCAACGACAGCCAGCCGACCATAGTGCACCGTCTGGAAACAAACCACTTGACTTGATCGCTGACCTTTTTAAAACGTTAAAGAAAATATACCATTTTAGGCTACTCGGTAACAACTCGCCAACCAATTTTTAATTGTTATCAAAAAGTCGGCAACTATCAACTAAAGTTGCCTATAAGTCGTCGACTTCTTGCCTTCACTTATACAACCAGAACCTTTTACTTACATATCATTGTTTTACTGTGTATGATTGTAAAGAGAACGCATTATTTTGGCAATAACATATGGTTAATAAATCCAGCATAACAAGTGGCTGACTAAATGCATATTTACTTTATGAAACTATTTGCAAGTGGTTGTCGGATTTCTCGAGTTGGTCATTGGTAATTTGTGTCTGGGCCTTCTGATAAAGATATATTTATTAAGAGCTCCTGTACTTCATTTCGGAAACAACGCTGTCGATTAAGGAGTTCAACTATACTAATGGTTCTGCAGCTTTCTTTTTCACCATTGGCACATGTCATTATAACCAGCCTTATCCGTCTTCCATTACTGGACTCGATTGCTCTCGATCGGTAGTGCCGAAAGTCAAGCAACACATTGTATACTACTACTTCTTCGTCTTCTTATATTACTACTGCTACTACTACTACTTCTACTACTACTGCTTATACTACTACTACTACTACTACTACTACTACTACTACTACTACTACTACTGCTACTGCTACTACTACTTCTTCTACTACTACTGCTACTACTACTACTTCTTCTATTACTACTGCTTATACTACTACTACTACTACTACTGCTACTACTACTTCTTCTATTACTACTGCTTATACTACTACTACTACTACTACTACTACTTCTACTTCTTCTATTACTACTGCTTATACTACTACTACTACTACTACTGCTGCTACTACTACTTCTTCTATTACTACTGCTTATAAGTCAGTTACTACTACTACTACTACTACTACTGCTACTACTACTTCTTCTATTACTACTGCTTATACTACTACTACTACTACTACTACTACTACAACTACTACTACTACTACTACTACTACTACTACTACTACTACTACTACTACTACTACTACTACTATTACTACTACTACTACTACTACTACTACAACTACTACTACTACAACGACTACTACTTCTACTACTACTACTACTACTACTATTACTACTACTACTACTACTACTACTATTACTACTTCTACTACTACTACTACTACTACTATTACTACTACTACTACTATTACTACTTCTACTACTACTACTACTACTACTATTACTACTACTACTACTACTACTACAACTACTACTACTACTACAACTACTACTACTTCTACTCATACTACTACTACTTCCTCGTCCTCTTCTTCTACTACTACTACTACTACTACTACTACTACTACAACTACTACAACTACTACTACTACTACTACTACTACTACTACTACTACTACTACTACTACTACTACTACTACTACTACTACTACTACTACTACTACTACTACTACTACTACTACTACTACTACTACAACGACTACTACTACTACTACTACTTCTACTACTACTACTACTACTACTACTACTACTACTACTACTACTACTACTACTACTACTACTACTACTACAACGACTACTACTACGCCTAATAATAACAACAAAAGATAAGCATTTTCTTTTTTGAATACTTAGTTGAAACATTTGTGGAAACAGGAGATATTTAAATGTTTACAAAAGTCGTTTATTTCAGAGGTCGCAAAGACGTTTGTACCTGAGCAAGTGTTAAATACGTGCTGGTATTTACCAACACAATTGTTAGAGAAAACAAATAAGAGACAGAAAAAGGTAGAAAGTTTCAGTTTACATCAGATCAAATCTCCATGTTATGTTTTGAGTGTAAACAGAGGATCGCGGAAGGATACAAAATGACGTATGGAAGTAGAGCCGTAAGCCACCTGTGAGATTTAACCGTTTCCCCGATACATACAAATGCCGACGCCATTTTAGAACTATTGAAAACAATATGAGATAACCGAATTCGTCGAGTGAGATAATTTCTCCTTTTCCGAGAACGTTTTTTTTTTTTTCAATTCTCATTAAACCCTTTCCCTCATATAAACGCTTTCGGACGCCTCTGCAGCAGACGGCGTTTTGAAAACATAGTGACAAAAGAAGAAATTGCACAAAACGTGCAATTTCTCCTTTTGCCACAATGTTTTCCACTTTTAGTCATAGGTTATCCATTCAATTATGGAGATTTTCTATGTTTTGACAAAATACGTTCAAAGTCGTCTGCTGCAGAATTGCCGTATGAGGGAAAGAGTGTACGTCTGATTCCTCAGACGGTGCGTTTTTCCTCTGATATTTTAAGAGCAGACGACTGCAGCAATATCAAATCACGTAAACCATTAACCAATTTCCTGACATAATAATCAGATACATAGAATATATGTCCTCATATACTTTCTAACTTGTCCAAATTAAAATTCTGGAGATTAATAATCATCATGCCAGACAAATACCGAATCTTTAATGTAGACAATATTGTGGGAAAATGATAGTTTTACCTCGTTCGCTTGTAAATCCTAATCATTCAATATTGTCAAAAAGTCGCCGTCTGGCTAATGCGTTGTCTATTAGGACAAGGGTTAAATACAAATGGTTTCTACATTTCTCCGCTTCTAATCATGCACTGTCAGTTTGTCTGCTTGGTAGGTAAGACTCGGGAAAACATCAAAGAGTTTGGAGTTCGACTGCGTTCTGCTTATCACATTCTGGTGTCTAACTTTTCAATATATGAGACGTTCCGCGAGAAAACCAACAGTGTGGTCTCTGCGTAAAGTATCGATCCGGATCATCCTAAGCATGCTGATAATCCGGGCCGACACATTCCGTCACATTGGGAACGAGGTATAGAGTAATGATTCCTGAAACAGAAAACCCACAGGAGGCGAAACGTGTCTGTCTGGGTTAGCCTGCACGGCATGCTTAGGCTGATCCGAGGCGATACTTTACACAGAGTCCACACTGTTGGTTTTCTCGTGGAACGGCTCATATTGTGTTTTCGTATCCAGACGTATTTTCTATGGAAGCGATAACGTTGGCATAGCCTATCAGATAGATCTTACATAGCATATCTACCAGACCTAACAAGATTGTATCCACCCAATAGCTATCATCACTAACTAACCCTAATGTAACTATCTCCCTCTCTCCCTCATCGCCCCTGTCCCACCCGCACGCGCATTTTGATGCATCTGCAGTAGACGAATTTCGAAAGCAGTGCAGCGACAAGGGGTAATTGTCCATAATGTGCAATGTTCTCCTTTGCCATAATGTTTTCAACTCTATTCAATTAGTATGCTTTCATTTATAGAGATTTTCCATATCTTAGCTTATATGTACCCAAGTCTTTTACTGCATATTTATATGCTGCCAGCGGATACATTTGAAAGTATACTAGTTGTACATTAGGTATTCCAAAGGGAAGAAAGTCAGTAAAACACTTTTTATGAATAAAACTATAATTATCAAATATTCGACCGCTTTGTCTTCACAAGAGTTGCTGCAAGATGCATCAATTGGATGTTAGTGCGGGAATCAGCATTGTAGCATTGTATCATGTATGGCTTAAGAAATACTGTTAGATTCGAAAAACACGAAACCCGCTTTTAAATATATGGTTTAAATATATGATAACGAAAACAAAAATACTTTTTACCAACGTGTTGACCTCGATCTCCCAAAATTATTGTAAACAATTGTCTGCGCATGCGCGTCCTTTTTTCCCCTTAATATATTCTTAAAATCGCAAAATTTAGCACAATTACTTCGCATTTATATTCCCATATTCCTGTTATTAAAAAACAAATGGTTTTAATTTACATTTTAATTATAAAAAAACTACTCGCATATAAATAGACTGGTTCACTAATCTTAATCTTCTTTTGCAAACTCGAACGACAACCAGTCTAGTGCCGAACTGCTACGGAAAAATCCGAGAGCTGACGGTGAAATACGGCGCATGCGCGATCAAGACGATTAACACGGCGCATGCGCAAGCCTATTGCACCAGTGATAGTTTTAAACACAACCAATATATGCGCTGGTGCTGGTGCACCCGCGCAATAAAGGTACAAAAAAACCAACAGATATTTAATTGCAGTCCATTCTGTCTTGTGTTGAAGCTGGGCCACTAATACTAATACGTTTATATGGTCCCAGGTTGAAGAGATCATATTCGGCGTTTTTTGTGTGTATCCTGATCAAGACCAAGTGGTCAACAGTTCGATAAGTATCGAGTCTTATTCATATAAAGTATTCAAACTATTAGTTATATGAATACTTTACATACTTGTTTAACTGATATTTGATATTCTAAAGTACAATTAATGTTAAATTCAATAAGATAAATGAGTCATCCAGCGAGAAATCCAATATTATGGCCTCTGCGTAATGTATCGATCCAGATCAGCCTGCGCAGTCCGTGCAGACTGATCCGGGCCGACACATTCCGTCAAAGGGGGATAGAGGTATAGGGTAATTATTCCTGAAACAGAAAATCCGCAGGAGGCGAAACGTGTCTATCTTGGTAAGCCCGGGGAGGGGGGGGGGGGGGGGGGGCATACTTAGGCTGATCCGGGTCGATGCTTAACGCTGAGTCCACAATGTTGGTTGTGTCGTGGGACGGCTCATACTTTTCATGTAAAGCATCTGGGTGAACGAACTCTTGTTCCGAAAAGTAAGGACAATCTTACGAGGCCCCAGTTCCACCAACGATACTTAGCGTTAAGTAAAACTTAAATACTTAACCCACTCCCCTCATACGACAATTCTGCAGCAAACGAAAAAAGTTACCTTTGTTTTTACTTCTAAACCGAAGACAAATATTTCTGTCCACCGTAGCATTTGTGACGTCAAAGTCACGTGGTATACACACACTGTAAAGGATCCAAATGGATAATGCTCTACAAAATAGTATTTTGTAAGTACAGTCAAACCTGTTTTTAACCCTTCTCCCACATACAACAAATCTGCAGCAGACGACTTTGAACATATTTTGTCAAAAAATAGAATATCTCTATAATGAAATGGGTAACCTATGACTAAAAGTGGAAAACATTGTGTCAAAAGAAGAAATTGCACGTTTTGTGCAATTTCTTCTTTTGTCACTATGTTTTCAAAAAGCTGTCTGCTGCAGAGGCGTCAGAAAGCGTCTATATGAGGGAAAGGGTTAATTAAGAGCGCGTTTCATCATATTTGTGTTTGTTTAACAAGAATATCTAAATACATGTATTTCATTTCTTGCAGTAGTATTGGTCTGTAACTATTTATCTCACACACCATAGTCATTTAATTGTGTCCAATAAGCTTGAGTTGAATTGTAAAACATGGATGTTGAAATGTGTTCGTATTGCATATTTCATATTTTATTTGGCATTCTGAAATAACAATGCCTAAATAATTCATTTCTTGACAGGTTAAACGGAATATTGTTAATCAGTACTGATGTTGTCACTGTTACAGTCCTAAAAGATTCAACCTGATCAGGGCTCGGACCTTGAACCTTTAGATCCGAAGGCGAACGCTCTACCACGTCGCTATAAAAGCTAGCTCTATAGCAAGGCAGTATAAGTATCCCCTTATACATATACCTAGGCTACATATACCCCCTCCTTAAATGAAATTCGTCCTTGGATTTCCGGAGACTGAGAATGTTGTGAAACGTTCTCGAGGCTTTTTCTATGTAGTTCCTTATTAGGCGCCATTGTAACAGTCCCAAAAGATTCAACCTTGGACCTTTAGATCCGAAAGCGAACGCTCTACCACGTCGCTATAAAAGCTAGCTCTATAGCAAGGCAGTATAAGTGTCCCCTTATACATATACCTAGGCTACATCACGATAGTAGTTTACTACCATAGCAGTTTACTTTTGTGCAACATGTAAGCTGGAATGTGTTTTTCAAAGTATAACTTAGCGCTTTTGTATGGTTGGAGGAATTAGAGCCAGAGCCTTTACTGTCGCCAATTTTAGTAGGACCAGGGTATTAAAGGTGCTGAACTCCAGATTAAAGATAATATAGTTAAAGTTTTAAAACTGTTTAAAAAGTGTCTTAAAATATTAGAATATAATTCTCAGATAAAATTAAAGTAATAATTTCACTTTCCAGTACAATACACATCTAATATTGATCGTTTATGATTCATTTTTACTTGGTAGACATACCCAGTAAGCCAAAGTTTGCACATATTCATGACTTCCAATTGAGGTTTTTTTTCAACATTTACTGCCAAAATAGTTTTGAACTATTTATTACTTACTTTGCTGTCACTATTAGCAATATTTGCTGAAGATTCAACGTTTCAAAAGTTTGATCTCCATCTGGAGTTGTAATACCTTTACTTCCACCCACGTGTTCTTTATGTAATGTCAAAGATATATCAATGCTGACTTTCCTTGGCATATATTTCGTATCGGTAATTATGTTCACAGGCACCTCAAAATCTTGATAAAACCTTAAGTTTATACTTTACTCAATTCGGACAGTTTTTCAAAAGATTTGTCGAAAGAAAGTGTAGGTCACGCGTCCTTCATGGCATGACCTCAAAATCAATTCTGGCGTTGATTCGAGTATGAGATTAGGTATAAAGTGGAGGAAGCGACCGCAAGCGTGATTACTATATGTTCAACAGTTGAAAGCTTGTTTCGCAATTGAGGTGAATTAAACTCGCACGAGTCACTTCATTCGAATTTTAGTCTCGCTGCAAAGGCCCATGTGAACATTGAAGAAACAGGCGAGGTTGTGTAGATACTAGAGAAATAATGGACTGCAAAAGTATTCAGGTTTATGGTATTTGCCGTTATTTTGAATATATCTCCAAATGAGCCGTTCCGCGAGAAATCCAACAGTGTGGACTATTCGTAAAGAAGTATCGACACGGATCAGCCATAGCATGCCGCGCAGGTTAACCCGGGCAGACACTTTTCGCCTCCCGTGGATTTTCTGTTTCAGGAATCATTACTCTATACCTCCATCCCCCTGAGATGTGTCGGCCCGGATTAGTCTGCGCGGACTGCGAAGGTTGATCTGGGTCGATACATTACGCAGATTTGTCAACTTGCAATAGTTATCGTTGGTAGTTAATAATATAATTTTAAGACTTTTACTCATTAGTTACGTCTTTCCAGCCACCAATAGATACCGAGGGCTTGGTGTGAAACGGTTGTAACTAAAAACCTATTTTGAAGACCCTGGTTTAGGGGCAATTTTGACCCCTTTGTAAAGAATACAAATATAGGTGCCATTGCTCAGAACGAGCAATGGCACCTAAATTTCCATTGTTTACCAAGTAAAATTATTTGACGCTTTTAAAGACTTTATGACAAGGTGATTAACCTTGGTAAAAAAAATACCAATTTTAGTTACAACCTTTTCACGCCAAGCCCTCGATACGCCGACACGTATATCCATGTATCCGATAGTCTGTGGGTCAGTTTACGAGGTTATGTCCGTCTGTAATTATGATACAAGCAGTAAATGCCAACTATCCGAGTCACTCGTGACCTTTGAAGATCAAACATGAAATTGAAGTATCGCCTATATTTACCCGAGCCTCACGGCATATAGCCATACGTGAACAGTTTAATAATCAGTGGGTCCAATTTAGCGATAAGTACATGTAATACTCCAATACTTAAAAGCATATTTTATCCTTTTTGTTTCCCTACTATTTTGTAAAACATGAATGGTGGAATGAATTTAAGTTTATGGCTAAGATAACATAACAATGCTGACTAACAGTTCTTTTTAAGAAATGAAATCTTTGATATTTTTATTAGGGAAACAAAAATGATACAATATGCCTTTAAGTATTCAAGTATTACTTAACGCTAAGTAAGGTTGGTGGAATTGGACCCAGTATAAATACAGGTACTTTTGGTAGACTTCTAATCCGATAATTCGTTAATCTGTGCAAGAGAGATAAGAGCCCCAATGTTACACCGTAGAATCGTCTAGCGATTCCGCTGTCTGTTATTGGTGGGAGTGAGTGCCAAGTTACACCAGAGTTCCTCATGATGGTTATTTATTAGTGGAAGTGAGAGCCAAGTTACACCAGCTTTCCTCATGATGGTTATTTATTGTCGGGAGTGAAAGCCAAGTTACACCAGCGTTCCTCATGATGGTTATTTATTGGTGGGAGTGAGTGCCAAGTTACACCAGCGTTCCTCATGATGGTTATTTATTGTCGGGAGTGAAAGCCAAGTTACACCAGTGTTCCTCATGATGGTTATTTATTGTCGGGAGTGAAAGCCAAGTTACACCAGCGTTCTTCATGATGGTTATTTATTGGTGGGAGTGAAAGCCAAGTTACACCAGCGTTCTTCATGATGGTTATTTATTGTCGGGAGTGAAAGCCAAGTTACACCAGTGTTCCTCATGATGGTTATTTATTGTCGGGAGTGAAAGCCAAGTTACACCAGCGTTCTTCATGATGGTTATTTATTGTCGGGAGTGAAAGCCAAGTTACACCAGTGTTCCTCATGATGGTTATTTATTGTCGGGAGTGAAAGCCAAGTTACACCAGCGTTCTTCATGATGGTTATTTATTGGTGGGAGTGAAAGCCAAGTTACACCAGCGTTTCTCATGAAGGTTATTTATTGGTGGGAGTGAAAGCCAAGTTACACCAGCGTTCTTCATGATGGTTATTTATTGGTGGGAGTGAGTGCCAAGTTACACCAGCGTTCTTCATGATGGTTATTTATTGGTGGGAGTGAGTGCCAAGTTACACCAGCGTTCTTCATGATGGTTATTTATTGGTGGGAGTGAAAGCCAAGTTACACCAGTGTTCCTCATGATGGTTATTTATTGTCGGGAGTGAAAGCCAAGTTACACCAGCGTTCTTCATGATGGTTATTTATTGGTGGGAGTGAGTGCCAAGTTACACCAGCGTTCTTCATGATGGTTATTTATTGTCGGGAGTGAAAGCCAAGTTACACCAGCGTTCTTCATGATGGTTATTTATTGTCGGGAGTGAAAGCCAAGTTACACCAGCGTTCTTCATGATGGTTATTTATTGTCGGGAGTGAAAGCCAAGTTACACCAGCGTTTCTCATGAAGGTTATTTATTGGTGGGAGTGAGTGCCAAGTTACACCAGCGTTTCTCATGATGGTTATTTATTGGTGGGAGTGAGTGCCAAGTTACACCAGCGTTCCTCGTGATAAATAAGATGGTTATTTATTGGTGGGAGTGAATGCCAAGTTACACCAGCGTTCTTCATGATGGTTAGAGAGCAATTACCAGAGTTAATAGCTGATTTTTGCTGAACATAGTATGGAACCTAACACCTCATCGGTTCAGCGCTTAATCAGTGTAAATACATTGTGATACAACTTATAGTTACACTTGTATTTAATTAACTCTATCAAGTTACACCAGCGTTCCTTGTGATGGTTATTTATTGGTGGGAGTGAGTGCCAAGTTACACCAGCGTTCCTTGTGATGGTTATTTATTGGTGGGAGCCAGTGCCAAGTTACACCATCGTTCTCATAATGGTTATTTATTGGTGGGAGTGAGTGCCAAGTTACACCAGAGTTCCTCATGATGGTTATTTATTGGTGGGAGTGAGTGCCAAGTTACACCAGCGTTCCTCATGATGGTTATTTATTGGTGGGAGTGAGTGCCAAGTTACACCAGCGTTTCTCATGATGGTTATTTATTGGTGGGAGTGAGTGCCAAGTTACACCAGCGTTCCTCATGATGGTTATTTATTGGTGGGAGTGAGTGCCAAGTTACACCAGCTTTCCTCATGATGGTTATTTATTGGTGGGAGTGAGTGCCAAGTTACACCAGCTTTCCTCATGATGGTTATTTATTGGTGGGAGTGAGTGCCAAGTTACACCAGCTTTCCTCATGATGGTTATTTATTGGTGGGAGTGAGTGCCAAGTTACACCAGCTTTCCTCATGATGGTTATTTATTGGTGGAAGTGAGTACCAAGTTACACCAGCGTTCCTTGTGATGGTTATTTATTGGTGGGAGTGAGTACCAAGTTACACCAGCGTTCCTTGTAATGGTTATTTATTGGTGGGAGTGAGTACCAAGTTACACCAGCGTTCATTGTGATGGTTATTTATTGGTGGGAGCCAGTGCCAAGTTACACCATCGTTCTCATAATGGTTATTTATTGGTGGGAGTGAGTGCCAAGTTACACCATCGTTCTCATAATGGTTATTTATTGGTGGGAGTGAGTGCCAAGTTACACCAGCTTTCCTCATGATGGTCATTTATTGGTGGGAGTGAGTGCCAAGTTACACCAGCGTTCCTCTTGATGAGTATTTATTGGTGGGAGTGAGTGCCAAGTTACACCAGCGTTCTCATAATGGTTAGTTATTGGTGGGAGTGAGTGCCAAGTTACACCAGCGTTCCTCTTGATGGGTATTTATTGGTGGGAGTGAGTGTCAAGTTACACCAGCGTTCTCATAATGGTTAGTTATTGGTGGGAGTGAGTGCCAAGTTACACCAGCGTTCCTCGTGATGGGTATTTATTGGTGGGAGTGAGTGCCAAGTTACACCAGCGTTCCTCATGATGGTAAGAGAGCAATTACCAGAGTTAATAGTTGATTTTTGCTGAACATAATATGGAACCTAACACCTCATCGGTTCAGCGCTTAATCAGTGTAAATACATTGTGATACAACTTATAGTTACACTTGTATTGAATTACCTCTCTCAATTAATCATTTACCTGATATGGTAGATTTTTGAATCTGATTTGACAGCATCTCGGAACAATTTAACATATTTATACAATAATAATTTTAACAATAAGAAATTACTCCTTACATTCTTCTCCCATACTGCATTCAACAATCGACTGCTAGAGATGGGTCAATGTGGTCTATATCAATGGTAGGCTTAATACACGCATTGTGACCTTCAGCCTCAGTCAATAATACTTACAAAAACAATGTCTCTACACACTTAAATAACGTAACGGTTTCCTAACCCTGTAGAGTAGAATCATGCAAACATACATGCAACAGGGAAACATATGAGCCGAATTACGAAAACACCAATATTGTTGACTCTGCGTAAAGTATCGACCGGATCAGCCTTAGAATGCCGCGCAGGCTAACCCGGACAGACACTTTTCGCCTACTGTTGATTTTCTTGTTTCAGAAATAATTACTGTGTACCTCTATCCCCTTGAAACGGAATGTGTCGGCCCGCATAAGCCTGCTCGGCATGCTTGGGCTGATCCGGTCGATACTTTACATAGGTTCAACAATGTTGGTTTTCTCGTAATTCGGCTCATATGTTTCCCTGTTATGTTTGCGCAGGCTGATCTGGGTCGATACATTACGCAAAGAACATACTGTTGGCTTTCTCTTAAAACGGCTCAATTATCAGTTGGGATAGGCGTTTTGAAAAACCGATCAGTGAAAACCTTGAACAACCTACGCAAACTGACCAGAATCTTCCTTGCACATATTCCTATTGTCATTCAGATACTGTTTTAGCAATGACCAAAGACAGGCTGTTCATCATGTACAATTAATCTTATTTTCTTTAACCCTTTTCCACATATTGACGATTTTGCAGCAGACGAATTTCAAAAACATTGTGTCAAAAGAAGAAACTGCTCATAACGAGAAATTTGTATTTTCGCCAGAATCTTACCAACCGTATTCAATCCATGTTCTTTCATTTATAGAGAATTTTCCATAATTTTGACTAAATGAAGTCGTCTTGTGTAGATTTGATATATAAGCCGTTCAACGAGAAAACCAGCATTATGGACTCTGCATAATGTATCGATCCAGATCAGCCTGCGCAATCCGCATCCTATCAGTTATTAAATCCCCCTTGATTTTGTTGGTCATTTTTTTTTGTAATTGAGATACACTTAAGTGCCAATGACTATCAGAACAACTATAGCGTATGGCAATATGTGTAGCAAGACTTAAAATACCGATTTCATTGAATTACACGTCACATTGTTACGTCAGAAACAACGTATGTATTTACACACAGCTGGCGCTATGAATATATCGGATTTTTTTTGTATGTCTATCGATTTTTCACTGCGTGTCATCTACAAACGATATACCAAACATTGTTAGCGGTCTCTAAACTAATCAAATGCTTGATAGGTGTGCTGTGTAACGTTACTGTATGCAAATAGTTCCGTCCTTAGCAGCACGTGAAAAATATCTGAGTTCAATATCACATTGCGTGCAATATCACCAAAGCTTGCTTTATCGACAGATACTGCAACCTTTTTCACATGGAAAATAGATGGAACAATATCAAAGTATACGATACATCATACCTGTACTTCGAAAGTTGGTTTTGATACATTCGTTTACTTGTGTAGATAGAAATGTCGCAGCTATAAACACGATTTCAGTCACATAGCGGTGGTTCCTGTGAACCAGTACTAGAGGTAGAGGTTAGTATTTCTTGATACTGATAATCAATCGTATGTCTACCCCACGGCCTTGAACATTGAGGAAGTAAGTCATTGTTTCCACTTCTAAAGACTTCGGTATGGCTCTGCAAGCGGATACGCTAACCGCAACATCGTTAGGTATGTCCTTTACAGCTGTACTCAGTAACTTGTTCGTAGTATTATTGACCTAGTTCTGTTTTACCCAGACCGATAGAGTAACTGTAAAAAACACGTGTTTTGTAGGCAGAGAGTCGATAAGAGAAAAAAGAATTTACTTACCTAGAAGATATAGGCTGGTATGTGTTGGCTGTAGACAGATAAACTACGCCCATTTTACTGTTAACACGCTAGTTATTACCCGTTAACTTGTACGTTATGCATTGGGCCCATAAATGCTTTATTCCACACAGAGTTTTATTCTATTTTTATAAATATGCTATAATGCATTGTAACAAGATGTAGATATTATCCGTTGTTACAAGATAAAGTTCACATTTATTGAGACAAATGTAATTACAACTCATTGTTAAATGAAATAGCTATAATCCATTGTGATATGATGTAATTACGACTCATTGTGACAAGATATAGTTACAATTCATTGCTACCAGTTGTAGTTACAATTCATTGTTACAAGATGTAATCAAAATTCATTTGTTACTACATCTATATCTAGCAACAATGCAGTGTTATAAGATATAGTTACAATTCAGTGTTATAAGATATAGTTATAATTCAGTTTTAGAATATATAGTTACAATACAGTGTTATAAGATATGATTACAATTCATTGTTATAAGATATGATTACAATTCAGTGTTATAAGATATGATTACAATTCAGTGTTAGAAGATATAGTTACAAATTAGTGTTAGAAGATATATTTACAATTCAGTGTTATAAGATATGATTACAATTCAGTGTTATAAGATAAAGTTACAATTCAGTGTTATAAGATATGGTTACAAATCAGTGTTATAAGATATGGTTACAATTCAGTGTTATAAGATATAGTTACAATTCAGTGTTATAAAATATAGTTACAATTCAGTGTTATAAGATATAGTTACAATTCACTATTACAAGATATAGTTACAATTCAGTGTTATAAGATATAGTTACAATTCAGTGTTATAAGATATAGTTACAAATCAGTGTTATAAGATATAGTTACACTTCAGTGTTAGAAGATATAGTTACAATTCAGTGTTATAAGATATAGTTACAATTCAGTGTTAGAATATATAGTTACAATTCAGTGTTATAAGATATAGTTACAATTCACTGTTACAAGATATAGTTACAATTCAGTGTTATAAGATATAGTTACAATTCAGTGTTAGAAGATATAGTTACAATTCAGTGTTAGAATTCAGTGTTATAAGATATAGTTACAATTCAGTGTAAGAAGATATAGTTACACTCCAGTGTTATAAGATATGATTACAATTCAGTGTTATAAGATATGGTTACAAATCAGTGGTATAAGATATAGTTACAATTCAGAGTTAAAAGATATAGTTACAATTCAGTGTTATAAGATATAGTTACAATTCACTGTTACAAGATATAGTTACAATTCAGAGTTAGACGATATAGTTACAATTCACTGTTATAAGATATAGTTACAATTCACTATTACAAGATATAGTTACAATTCAGTGTTATAAGATATAGTTACAATTCACTGTTACAAGATATAGTTACAAATCAGTGTTATAAGATATAGTTACAATTCAGTGTTAGAAGATATAGTTACAATTCAGTGTTATAAAATATAGTTACAATTCACTGTTACAAGATATAGTTACAAATCAGTGTTATAAGATATAGTTACAATTCACTGTTAGAAGATATAGTTACAATTCAGTGTTATAAGATATAGATACAATTCACTGTTACAAGATATAGTTACAATTCAGTGTTATAATATATAGTTACAATTCACTGTTACAAGATATAGTTACAAATCAGTGTTATAAGATATAGTTACAATTCACTGTTACAAGATATAGTTACAATTCAGTGTTATAATATATAGGTACAATTCACTGTTACAAGATATAGTTACAAATCAGTGTTATAAGATATAGTTACAATTCAGTGTTAGAAGATATAGTTACAATTCAGTGTTAGAAGATATAGTGACAATTCACTGTTACAAGATATAGTTACAATTCACTGTTACAAGATATAGTTACACTTCAGTGTTATAAGATATAGTTACAATTCACTGTTACAAGATATAGTTACAATTCAGTGTTATAAGATATGGTTACAAATCAGTGTAAGAAGATATAGTTACAATTCACTGTTAGAAGATATAGTTACAATTCAGTGTTAGAAGATATAGTTACAAATCAGTGTAAGAAGATATAGTTACAATTCATTGCTACAAATTGTAGTTACAATTCATTGATATAATATGTAATTAAATTCATTTGTTACTACATGTATTATATATATAGTAACAATGCAGTGTTATAAGATATAGTTACAATCCAGTGTTACAAACTATAGGTGAACTCCATTATTTTCAAGATATATGTACAATCCATTGTTACAAGCTGTAGTTATGCCTGTGCTTCAGGAAATGTCTACTTTTAAGCTTGTTACAATTTCCCAAAAAGCGTTGATACCTGTAACAATTATTCCATAGAATGAAGTATCCAAACTATTAACAAGACGAATGATGATGCATAGCATCAAAAAGACGCCGCGCATGATTTTGAAGCATGACTTAAAGGAAGCAGATGCAGTTCAGTACATTTAAATAGCCTGTGCAAACAGACAGGATGTAAATATTTTGAACAAGAAGGCCAAATGTCCCTTTATTTTAAACAAGAAGGCAAAGATGTGCCTATATTGCTCACCTGGCTACCATAGTATATAATAAAAGGTTATCAAGAGCAGAAAGGGTCAATTTTGACTTAGGGATTAGACGCTTTATATGCTACGATCTATGAGATATTTCAGCATGTGAAATTTAGTCGTGATATGACAAGTTTAGTCCTGAAACCATTTGGTTTACAGTTTGCTTAACATTGACTGCAACTATATTGTGTCATACAAGCTGAAGTTTCTTAATTTTTACAAAATAAACGGTTTTAAATCTGCTCTAACTAGATCAATTAGATAAAACAAACATAGGTGCAGAAATATTAGCAGATATTAACTTAAGGTGTAATGCCTCTAGTTATAAGCTTTGGAAGGAGACAGCAGAATTTTATAAATAGGCAAAAACATCACCTGAAACGGTTTTTTCTGAGCTTTGATGAATCGGGTCGTAGGTGGGCCGTAAACCAAACAATTAAAAAAGCGTAGCCTAGGAAGTTGGGGAGAAAAGTGAACTTTTTTTCTGAGCGTTGAGGAATCGGGTCTTTAGGTCCGTATACCAATCTATTAAAAAAGCGTAGCCTAGGAAGTTGGGGAAAAGTTATTAAATACAAATTAAATGTGTCTAAAATTGTAATAACGTTAGAAGACATACGTATTTAGTATCTTGTTGTTTCTTAAATCAGTTAATTTAATTTATTGATTCATAAAGGTTATTTTTTTTCAAACATATTACAGAGTTTTTCTTTGCAATAATAATGTTGGTTGCTCCTTTTTCGATTACGTAACCCCATGGTACAAAATTGAAACTTATTCAATACTGACGCTGCGCTTCCACGCGGCGTCAACAACGTAACGATTTGGCTTAAAATATTTGCTCGCCAAAAAGCTTTGTAGCTAATTTGTATAACATTGTGTGTACACTGGACTGTATCTTCATCTTCTATGATTGAAATACATCTTGTAATAAATAATAAATCTTTCAATAATTGATTAATGTTTGATAGTGAGTAATACTGGATTATAATTATAGCTTGTGTATCTTTGGATAGTGACAAGATCTTATAATAGGTAGCTTTTGAATCATCTCGTGTAGTATTAAATGGAGACTACATATTGTTATAGCAAATTGTTGCTATATATTGTGTAACATTGGATCGCGACTACTTCTTGTGATACGAATTGTTAATATATATTGTGGAACATTGAAATGCCACTACATCTTGTTAAATCAAATTGTTGTTATATCTTGTGTAACATTTGATTGCTACGACATCTTGGAATAATAAATGGTTGCTACATCATGTGTAACATTAGATTGCGAATATATCTCGTGATATCGAATTGTTGCAATATATTTGTGTAACACTGGATTGCATCTACCTATTGAAGTAAGTAATTGATGCTTAATAGTGTATACATGTAACACTGGAATGTGACTATATCTTTTGTTATATTGGATTGCGACTACATCTTGTATTGTGACTATATTGTATTTGCCATGTTATTGTGAACACATCTTGTGTAGCATGGTATTGTGACTATATTTTGTGATGATGGTATTGTGGCGATATCCTGCGTGTCATGGTATTGTGACTATGTCTTGTGTGACATGGTATTGTGACTATATTTCATGTGGCATTGTATTGTGACTTTATCTTTTGAAGCATGGTATTGTGACTATATTTCGTGTGGCATGGTATTGTGACTATATTTTGTGTAGCATGGTATTGTGATTATATCTTGAGTGGCATGGTAGTGTGACTATATCTTGTGTGACATGGTATTGTGACTATATCGTTTTTAACATGGTATTGTGACTATATATTGTGTGGCATGGTATTGTGACTATATCGTGTGTGACATGGTATTGTGACTATATCGTGTGTGGCATGGTATTGTGACTATATCGTGTGTGGCATGGTATTGTGACTATATCGTGTGTGGCATGGTATTGTGATTATATTTTGTGTAGCATGGCATTGTGATTATATTTTGTGTAGCATGGTATTGTGATTATATTTTGTGTGGCATGGCATTGTGATTATATTTTGTGTAGCATGGTATTGTGATTATATTTTGTGTAGCATGGCATTGTGATTATATTTTGTGTAGCATGGTATTGTGATTATATATTGTGTGGCATGGCATTGTGATTATATTTTGTGTAGCATGGTATTGTGACTATATATTGTGATGATGGTATTGTGACGATATCCTGCGTGTCATGGTATTGTGACTATGTCTTGTGTGACATGGTATTGTGACTATATTTCATGTGGCATTGTATTGTGACTTTATCTTTTGAAGCATGGTATTGTGACTATATTTCGTGTGGCATGGTATTGTGACTATATTTTGTGTAGCATGGTATTGTGATTATATCTTGAGTGGCATGGTAGTGTGACTATATCTTGTGTGACATGGTATTGTGACTATATCGTTTTTAACATGGTATTGTGACTATATATTGTGTGGCATGGTATTGTGACTATATCGTGTGTGACATGGTATTGTGACTATATCGTGTGTGGCATGGTATTGTGACTATATCGTGTGTGGCATGGTATTGTGACTATATCGTGTTTGGCATGGTATTGTGATTATATTTTGTGTAGCATGGCATTGTGATTATATTTTGTGTAGCATGGTATTGTGATTATATTTTGTGTGGCATGGCATTGTGATTATATTTTGTGTAGCATGGTATTGTGATTATATTTTGTGTGGCATGGCATTGTGATTATATTTTGTGTAGCATGGTATTGTGATTATATTTTGTGTGGCATGGCATTGTGATTATATTTTGTGTAGCATGGTATTGTGATTATATTTTGTGTAGCATGTCATTGTGATTATATTTTGTGTAGCATGGTATTGTGATTATATTTTGTGTAGCATGGCATTGTGATTATATTTTGTGTAGCATGGTATTGTGATTATATTTTGTGTGGCATGGTAGTGTGACTAGATCTTGTGTAGCATGGCATCGTGATTATATTTTGTGTAGCATGGTATTGTGATTATATCTTGTGTGGCATGGTAGTGTGACTATATCTTGTGTGACATGGTATTGTGACTATATCGTTTTTTTAACGTGTGTAGCATGGCATTGTGACTATATCTTGTGTGGCATGGTATTGTGACTACATCTTGTGTGGCATTGTATTGTGATTATATCTTGTTTAGCATGGTATTGTGACGATATCGTGTGTGACATGGTATTGTGACTACATCTTGTGTAGCTTGGTATTGTAACTATATAGTATGTAGCAGTGGATTGTGACTATATATTGTGTAACTTGGATTGTGACTACATCTAAAAAAAGCTGCTCAATCTTGAGACAAGAAGTATTTACGCCTGTTTTGAAAGCTCGAAGATTTGTGTGAAATGTGAATTACAGGCCTTGGATGTCTTTTCCATAGACTGTGTAAAAACGAGTGCTTCTAGTTTACGTAATAGATGTGTAGAAGTTAAGTTCAACATCCCCTTAATGCCATTATACGTTACGACATTAAGCGAGTTCAAAGGAGGTATAGACAGGTTAATGTGTTTTCGGTAGAATTATAGTTTGTTGAGAGGAAAAATGACATTCAAAGTACAAAGCTGAGAAATATCTGAGTCTTTATATTGGGCCAGGCCACACGAAAACCGACATTGGTGTGCTGTACAACTTGCAAATGTTTGTCAGAAGTTCCTTAAAACCTTAATGAGTAAGTAGCGAAAAATACCGAGCTGCGCGACTCTACACTATTCGGACTGGTCGCACTGTTCGCAATGGTTGCTTTGGTCGCATTGATCGCACCGATCGTAATGATCGCACTGGTCACACGGGTTGCACAGTGCAATGATCGCATTAGTTGCACTATTTGCACTGTTTGGACGGTCGCACTGTTTGCACTGATCGCATTATTTGCACTATTTGTACTATTTGTACTGGTCGCACTGTTTGCACGGGTCGCACGGGTCGTACAAGTTTCACTGTTTACACTGTTAACTTGTGTAGGTTATGATAAACAGAGCAATTAGACAAGATGAACTGAACCTACACTGTTCATTCAAAATCTTCATGTCGAAGAGTACAGGCCCGCTTTGAAAGTTATTTTGCTCTTGTTATCCTGATATGTATAGAGTGCACACTTTTATAATATGGGCACAAATGTTCATTGGGTGACCCTCTACCAAATTGTTCATACTACTTCGAAACACTGGAAAACCTGGTATCATACATTATGAAATATATTTGTTTCATATGTATGCACTCATTGCATCATAATTAATGTAACTTAACATTTTCTATTAAAACGTTTTGTTCATTTGAAGTATTATTATATATCAGTTATAAAAAGATGTTTCCAAATAATGTCTCTCTTCAAATGCCAATGTCAAATATCTAGCCAGGCTATGAATTAAAGTTTTGTTTTGATATCGCATTAAACATATTTTTTGGGGTAAATTATGACCAATTTTGTGGAATGTGACTTTTTCTTAAGTTATACTATAAAGGACATATCAATACAAAATGCAATTCGTCTTCAATAATGTAGGTATTACTATTTAAACAATAAGTACAAATTCAAAACATTTTTTTTTTTCAATCTTTTTTCATAATTGAGTATGTACTTTTTCGATCATATCATAATACTGGTAACCCTAAATATCAGAACCATAGTATAGTATGGGTTTAAAAGTATCCTGTGGTTTAAAATGTCCGAATTTATATTGGTGTGTGTATATATACAATAACAAGATTCTAGTGTTTTTCTCCTGCAAAGTATTCTACCGCAAAAGGTACCCAAGCATTTGTTATATGGTACGACTTCTTTTTCATTGCCCCTAAAATACCATATTTGTTATTCTTTACTACACAGCCGTTCCGAAATACTATTATTTTTGTTTTATCTAAATTAATGCTCATACCGGTTGTGATGCAAAATCTCTCAACTGTATTTATTTGTTTACGTTAACCGACAACGGTGTCTGGTATGTTTGCTACGCCAACAGCAAAAACAGAATTGCAACAATATTGTCTACATTGTTATTTATAAAAAAAAACATGAGTGCATTCACTTTTAATGAGTTCTGTTAGGTCAGTTATGAAGAGAGTAAAACTTAAACAACTTTGCCTGGTTCCGATCTGACAATCGGAAAATTCAGTAGTAATATTATTATTGTTCAATGAAATTGCGGCATATAGTGTATTATACATAGATTGAAACACTGTATAAAAAAAAGGTCCACTGATGCCTTGTCTTTTTAATGAATCCCATAGGCTGTCATGATTAATGTCATCAGTCAATCAATAAACAGTGGAAACGACCTTTCCTTTGGGATAGGTATTTTTTTAACTAAACATTGCAATGTAAAGGTCAAATTACGCTAAATACATCCGCTGTCATGCTGATTTACACCCAAATAGTCCCTAAAAGAACTTTGTTTGCGTAGAAATGAGTGTAAACCATCACCAGAATGTATTGAATATATGACAATGAGTTTAAATTCATTGTAAATGTGTATAGGATGCACTGGAAATGATGGAATTGATTACTGTTTGAAAGTGAAAGTAGAGAATGATAAACACGGGTTCCGTCTGGGCCCGATTTGGTCCAAAATGACGGTAACCACTTTCGCCAGGCGAGTTCTTTCTTGCATAATGCATGACCCCCATTTTCTTTGGATTGTTTTAAAGCTTAGAGGTAACACTTTTCAATGATATATGGTGTTCTACATGAGAAACGCTTTGAAAGTGTTCAATAGTTCAAGAAATAACGTCAATGTTTAGCAAGCTCAATGTCAGTTCTGCAACAAGAAGTGTTCACAAGTATGATATGGGTCTGCAATGATCGCCAATTAGTCAAGGAGGTTTCTAGAAACCTCTGAAAAGCAGTATCCAGGGGGGAAAGACAATTTTGATAAATCGACATCAGTCAGATTAAACATGGCCGGATAATTACGCAGCTACACCAAGGAAGAAATAAGTATTCGTCATTTCTGGCCTGCTGTCACCCATAAATGATGGCTGGTCTTTTAAACGAAGTCAAACACGTACTCATGGAAGGATAATGAACAAGAATATTGTGCATCCGCGATACCGTCTGATCTGTATCTACTGTGTGCGCTGTATTAGTCATAGACTCTTTTAAAAGGGATCTGACAAACAATTTATTTGGATTCAGATGTAAACGTAGCATAGGTGTCTAGACGTTTGTTTACCCTTGTCATATAATGTCAATGATTGGTTTTTCCTGAAGCACGGCTCTTATAGACATATGAGCCGTCACGCGAAAAAACCCAACATTATGGCCTCTGCGTAATGTATCGACACAGATCAGCCTGCGCAGTCCGCGCAGACTGATCCGGGCCGACACATTCCGTCCCAGGGGGATATGGGTAAAGAGGTAATGATTCATGAAACAGAAAATTCACAGGAGGCGAAAAGTGTCTATCCGGATACGCTTGCGCGACATGCTAAGGCTGATCCGGTTCGATAGTTTTACGCAGAGTCCACAATGTTTGGTTTTCTCGCGGGACGGCTCATAATGAGTCAGACTCAATCAGTTTGTTTGTTTGTATGGTGTTTCACACCGCCTTCGTTATTATTTATCCAGTTATAGTATATACTCAATGATAAAATATAGAGATTTCCCAACTTGAGAAAACCTATAACATGCTTTTTGTCTACTGAGCAATAACGCCTAGTGTGCGATATAGCTCACTAGCCGGATTTACGGAACTACTTTTTTTAATCTCTAATTTTTAAATTTTCTTAAATTTAAAAATAATTAAATAAAAAAAATAAAAAAATAAGCATTAAAATAAGCATTACAATTAAAAAAAAAATCTATCACTTTTAAATCCGCAAATAAGAGCTTGAATCGACATGACACATTTATTTCAATCAATGTACACATGTGTCGGTGCGCGCGTAGTGACGTCACTGCAAAACTGGCAGATTACGTCATTCAGATCTCACCGCGTCTGAGCTAAAAATAAATGAACTGCACAGGGGTATTTTCGTTTAAAAACGAAAATTATCGCCGAGTATATAATATATAGTTTAATAAACATTGTTTTTATGATTTGAGAATTAAATCACTCGTTTTTATATCGCAAGAATCTCTTCCACTTGGGATTTAAATCCCGTATCATGAAAACAATGTTAATTTAACTATATAATATATATACAGCGTTAACGGGGTAAGTTGCAAGTCCTACTGGTGGGTTCGTTTATCCTAACATTATCCTTTACATGTGTGTTCCTACTCACACACTTAAGATCAGCAAAGCTGATAAGTCATTACCAATGTGTTTAAAGGTTTGAGTATGACCCAACCGGGGGGGGGGGGGGGGGGATCCGCGACATCACACATCAAAGGCGGACTCTCTACCCTTACATCACCGAGGGAGGTCACAATCAAACCTGCATGTGTAAAGAAACTAATTGCAGAGATAGAACGGCCAAGGCATTTCAAGCACAGCGTATCACTTTGTTATTGCCTGCTATTTACCAGTAATTATCTATTTGCTAGAATGTCCATGTATACCTATGAAAACATTGTATATAAGTCAAACTTCAACATAAATATATTTGTTAATGAACAACATTTCGGGCCTTTGGCCTTCTTCTGGTTGTATGTACTACTAGTGGGATTGAATTCACGACATCCCACATCAAAGACGGACGCTCTACCACTACATCACCGAGGCGGTCAGACTCAACCTGAATGCGTTGCATATAAAACATTGCAGAGCTAGAATGACAAACAGGCGCGTATTCAGGCATACGCCAATGCGTACAATTCGTCAAGAAGGGTAAACAAAGCAATACAAAGTGAAGGCTGAGATTGATAACAGTTGATTTCGTCCGAAAATGTCAATAAATCTGCATGTGGATATAACTAGTTTCTGTTTTCGGTATGAGCAAAATGACCACTTGAGTTCACCATATCAAGGGCTTGGCGTGAAACGGTTGTAACTAAAATTGCTATTTTTTTACCAAGGTAAATCACCTCGCCATGAAGTATATATAAGCTTTATACCATTTTTGTTTGGTAAACAATGGAAATTTAGGTGCCATTGCTCGTTCTGAGCAATGGCACCTAAATTTCCATTGTTTACAAAGGGGTTAAAATTGCCCCTAAACCAGGGTTTTCAAAATACGTTTTTAGTTACAACTGTTTCACGCCAAGCCCTCGATATGCAACGTAGGATTTCCCCTCCCTCACATGTGTGTTTACTCGATTGTCATCCAGTCACGCCCCTGACATTGGCATTTCAAGCAAAGCGCATCATTTAATATTGCCTGATAGTTACCAATACAATGTAATTATTTATTTGTTCGAGTTTCCATATATACCTTTGTGAGATGCCATTTCGGAAGCAAAGCTGGGCTTGATCGACAATAATGTTTTCTTTTATTGATAAAGACCACATAGGATGCCACAATAATACTGTCGAGTTTATACCACACAACTATTATTATATGATATAATTTTGACTCGTAACGTTTTCAGATTAAAAACGAAAAATAGGAAAGCTAATTGACATCAAGTTTCTGCCAGAGACATCATTTTTATATATCGCAAAACTTAACTCATTTCCGCGTATGGAAAAGGTATTGAGAAATCTCGAAAAAGAATGTCATGATTTTGGGGCAAACAAGAAAACAAAGTGAATAAATAATGCATATGATCATAGCGATCATTTTCCACTTCCAACAATGTTGTTTCTTCTCTTTTAACCCTTTCCCTGATACGACAATTCTGCAGCAGACGACTTTGAACGTATTTTGTCAAAACATAGAAAATCTCCATAATTAAATGGATAACCTATGACAAAAAGTGGAAAACATTGTGGCAAAAGGAGAAATTGCACGTTCTGTGAAATTTCTATGTTTTCAAAAAGCCGTCTGCTGCAGAGGCGTCAGAAAGCGTCTATATGAGGGAAAGGGATAAAAATTATTCGTCTACTGTAGAGGTTTTAAATAAAACGCCGTCCGGACCGTCAGGATCAAGTAACGGATTAATACTAGCCAACTCCGACCATAAGCTCATTTTCTGACGGCCGTTGCGGTTGAAGAGAACTCTATTGATTGTTTTAGTTGGTGATATTTACACTTGTCTCGTTTTAAACCACAAGTCACGTGATCAAATTCTCGCGCTTCGAGAATTATCATACTGTAACATAACATTGTCTTGACTACTATTCATCATTTTTACTGTCCTTATAAGTTTTCACTTTTAATATTTAATAAAATTAAAAGTATCATTTTTCATATCCAGTGCTAGGACGATTTGTATACCTAAATGGCAGACAACTTTAAAAAAAAAAAAAATACAGAGTAAACTAAAGTGTGTAAAATACGAATAATTTCGCCTTTTCTTACAATGTTTATTATTTCTGTAACGTAATACTCCTTTTCATGTTCCAGACACATTCTTTTGCACCCGAAAAAATCCCCTAAATATCATATGAACCCGTCACGCGAGAAAACCAACATTGTGGACTCTGCGTAAAGTACCCCACCTGGATCATCCTAAGCATGCCGCGCAGGCTAATCCGGATAGACACTTTTCGCCTCCTGTGGATTTTCTGTTTCAGGAATAACTACTCTATACATATATCCCACTAAGACGGAATGTGTCGGCCGGATCAGTCTGCGCGGACAGCGCAGGCTGATCTGGTCGATACATTACGCAGATGTCTATCGCCGCAGCCTCACGAGAAAACCAACATTGTGGACTCTGCGTAAAGTACCCCACCTGGATCATCCTAAGCATGCCGCCCAGGCTTACCTTTCGCCTCCTGTGGATTTTCTGTTTCAGGAATCATTACTCTATACCTCTATCCCCCCATGATACGGAATGTCTCGGCCCGGATCAGTCTGCGCGGACTGCGCAGGCTGATCTGGGTCGATACATTACGCAGAGGCCATAATGGTTTTTTTGTGGTTTTTTTTCGCTGGACGGCTCATATCAGGTGAAAGGGTTTTGGGAGCACAAACGTGAGAAAACAACTCGATCTACAGCTAACTACAGTACGCCGTGCGTACTTTGATGAATTTCTCAACATTAAGTGAGTGTAAGGCTATAGATTTAACGCTGGAGTACGCCACGAATTGACCAGAACGTTAACGTCTATGTCCTCAATTAATAACTGTGGATACAACAAATATGGACTCAGTGCAAAACCATTAATCATTTGTCAGATACAGTCAGTTCGCATCCTTCTCTTTATAAGGACATGGGGGGGAATTTCCACAGGAGAGATATGTTTACGTTTCGTTATTTTTCGGTTTCTGCCTCTCCGATTTTCGTTTATGTTGAGCAAACGCGTGTACAAGTTAGATTGTACGTGAAATATAGGGTAGACGATATGATTTGCACTGATGTTTTATTCATAACTGTTCAAAATTACTGATTATAAAGAGACTTTACTTAATGTAAGTTAATATTAATCATATTTGTCATAACAAACATTCACTTCCACCAAGAGGTCTTCGATATAAAACTGTTGCTGCGATATCTGCTGCAAACGAACTACACTAAGTCGCAGCAAGACGTTTGAGGTCGTGTTGTCTGTGCGAACAGTGAAGACCAGGCGAGCCCATGCATCCGCACAGTCTCACCAGAGCCTTCATCGTCCGAGCTTTATGTTATATAAACCTTGATACACCTTCTGACGAAATAACAAGAGCATCTGAAATAAACAACAAATGAGCCGTTCAAAGAGAAAACCAACATTATGGACTCTGCGTGATGTATCGACCCAGATTAGCCTGCGCAGACACATTCCATCTCAAGGGGGGAAGAGGTATAGCGTAATGATTCCTAAAACAGAAAACCCACATGAGGCGAAAAGTACATCTGTTCGGGTTAGCCTGCGCGGCATGCGTAGGCTGATCCGAGTTGATACATCACGCTGTTGGTTTTCTCATGGAACGGCTCACAAAAACATCCCCAGATGTTGTAAAAATAAACGATGTCAAACCGGAGAGTCAAAAAGAGGCTAAAACGCCAAACGCGTGCCATTAATATTTATACCCACTACCTAATATGGCTATGCTTTTGCCCCAAAAGTCTCGGTGATTTCCGTGATAATTCGTTAAAGATCGGTATTGTTCGTGGGGTTATCGGTCATCTCGGGTATAATGATAGGATCTTATGACAAAAAAGGGAGAGGAATTAAATCCTTATTGTGAACATTTTCTTTCTTATCGATCTTATAACATAGGGATGAAAATAGTGTAGGAAACAGGATAGACATTATAATTTTTTTTTTTTTTTTTTTTTACTTTTCGAAACTAAATCAGTGGCTTTTTCATTCGTCTATGTCATGCATATGGTTTTAAAACCATTGTAAACTAGTCCTGCGTCGCCAATACTTATTTCTATAAATTTTGAATGCCAGGGTTGTACCATTTATTTTGCATTGTGTGCATCTCTACATCAATGCCAGACGCATGTCATTACTATTTAAACCCGCTATATAATAGGGCTATGCTTTAACTGGATGCCGAGCCCCGGTAGCTCAGTCGGTAGCGACGCGGGCTGTCAATCCAGGGGTTGTGAGTTCGAATCCCGGCTCGGCCAACTTTCTTTCCGACGATTGACAAAAGTCAATGCGACATGCGTCATTCGTCTTCCACCAATGGGCTAAGTCTATGTGGGAAAGCAGCCAGTTGCTTGGGAAGATTGTTGTGTGGAGTACTGGTGTGAGAAAACCAGGAAATGCATGAGTAGGTGAACTGGCCGCCGTGATATAACTGAGAAATTGTTAAAAACGGCGTTAAACCCCAATCAATCAATCAACTTTAACTGGATAGAACATGCCCCAACAGACGCGGTGATCTTGCTTTGTTGACATTGTTTGCCCTCGCGCATTAATGCCATTTCGCGAGCAAACTCGATTTCCGTGTGAATTATTTCAAAAGGCATATGTTCTTGTACTACTGTACTAATTTAACTGAAACTATACGGTAAATATTGGTTCGATTTTAGAATAATTCAACGTGCAGAATCATTGGATGACCCTCTGAACGAGGTAAAAGCCAATTCAATTAGATAACAATTAAAGTTGGCACGAGTTGTGACAGTCTTACACTGCAATGTTTTGTGCAAGTCTTTTCCAGAAAGAACAGGTCTGAATTTGAAACATTTTTGCATGCATTGTCCTTGTGTGAATCATACACAACAATTGGTTAAACGAATGGACTCAAAATTAGCAATTTCTTCTTGCCACGATGTTTTTAACCATTTCCTGCTACATACGATGTTTGTATTTTGTTTTTATAACAGGCTACTATGAACACATTGCGAAAATTGATTGATTGATTAATTGATTGGAATTTAACGCCGTTTTTAACAGTTTCTCAGTCATATCACGGCGGCAAGTTCACCTACTCATGTGTTTCTTGGTTTTCGGACACCAGTACTCTACACAACAATCTTACCAAGCAACTGGCTGCTTTTCCACATAGACTAAGCCCATTGGTGGAAGACGAATGACGCATGTCGCAATGACTTTTGTCAAATGTCGGAAAGAAAGTTGGCCGAGCCGGGATTCGAACTCACAATCCCTGGATTGACAGCCCGCGTCGTTACCGACTGAGCCACCGGGACTCTACACATTGCGAAAAGAAGAGCTAACTTGTAAGAACAAAGTACCATTTTTGTCCACACTGTATTAGAGTGTATATACGCAACAGAGGACTAGATAAAGGGGAGTGAACAGGCCTTTCTCCCACAATATTACTCTTATTACTCAACCCAATCCTATGTTGTGGCCGTACTCAAAACAATCTTCTCACAGAGACGAGTACCCACGACATAGGGTTTGAATGTCAACTAAGGATTTTGCTCCTTATCTACAGCTCTGTACGGAATATACCTTCTATTTCTAAAAAAATTCTTGTGATGTTTATGCAAGCAGTCAACTATAAAAGTAATGAATTAGACAGATGGTAAACAAACACCATGTTTAAATTAGATTAATTGAACCTGACAAGAACACATTTTAATAATTTGTGGAGTCATGTCTGTGCATATTTTATTTAACAATGTTTTGTTTTTCCTTTTAAACACCTGGTGTGTTTACTGGACGCTGTTATGACTTATTATCGTTCACACTCACGTCTGATGTCAACATTACGGGAGAATATATCAATGTGTAAACAGTATGTTAAAATAATAGTTCTTAAAAATATCAATCTTGAAGCGAGGGAAAGCATTTCTTACTTTTCTTACTAATGTCTCACCTGAAATCAGCATTTTTTGCCTTTTAGTTATCAAAATAGTCTAAACGTGTATTACATGATAAATGGAGACGCCCGATTTGAACATGGGAGAGTCTACTTTAAACAATTCGGCGCTGAAAGAGTTAAACGGATTTATTTTACATCGATTGCGAAACAAGTTTATATTAATCACGCTCGATATCTACTTCCCGGAGACTTAACCAGTACTCGCGCCGTTTGTGTGGACAAATATCTAAGGCAGAACCAGCTCATCACGGGATTTGAACTCAGGACCTTTGGGTATGAAAGGCCGAAGCTCTACCACTGCAACGCTGTCTTCCGCAATTAATAATTTAAACAAACACGTTGGAAATTTGTTTGCAATGTTATTTCTATAAAACTTTCAATAGAATTTTACGACAGTGTTTAGTCCATGACATGAACTACACTCTCGTACAGTGTAACTTCACAAAATGGCCTCCACTTCTGCCAACAACTTTAATTAGGCTAGTTAGTCAATATGTAAATCGACCCATCAGTCGTAATGCTTTCCCACTAGCACTGAGCGCCAAGCAGTGTAGCTACTCCATTTCCTCTAGAAACGCCTTATAAAATATACAAAGCCGTGTATTTGACAAGATATACCGGTGTTAACAAAATGAAATCTGATCTATTTTACCAAATTCAATCAACCCATGTGGTTTTGTCAAAAAGCCGTCAGAGGGCAGAGACTGGTTTTTCTTTTATGCTTATCTTGGAAACTTTAAAAACCATTTTCTCGAAGAAGCACATGTCCAGTTTTGACAATTTCATGGAAATGGTCCTTGGATTATTTGTCTTAAATATTGCTACAAATGGCGGGGCTGTTTATGCCTTATATGCATAACGTAACAAATCTAATAACTCAGTATTTGTAGAAGGAACATTGGCGCTATAGGATTGGACTTGTTGCCATGTATGACATTGGAGTGGAACATTGTTACATTTCAAATGTTCCAGCACCCATTGCCTTAACTTTTTTAATGATTGTTATGTATGAAAATATAAAATGCACTTTAGTGATAGGTGCTTACACATATTAAAGAGGAAACTTGCATACTATGAGTATGTTCGTATACGACCTATTTAATTACATCCACCAGTTTTACCCATATTGTCCTGACTCACATTATTTACTACAGCCATCTGTTACAGAGACGTTAAGGTTTTCCGTATCAGCGACTAGGGTCAATAGATGGTACAACATGCCTATTGTTTCCCACACTAAGACCGTCGTCCACAAACAAAGCGTTGGCTGTGTCAAAAGTTCATTTGTGTGACCACCCCCTCACTCCAACCACCACGATGTTCCTGTTGACCATAAACCACGGTGTTAATGGCCCACCCCCTCCTCGCATTAATAATACCTCACACGCGTATCGTCCTTGGATTTAATAGGGTGTCCTTGGCAATTATATATATAACATACAACCTGTGAGTTAACCCTTTTCGACATGCAACAAATATGCCGTAGACTGCTTTGAAGACTTATTGTCAACCATGTGGTAAAATGAAAAAATACTCGTTATGAGCAATTTGGTTTTTTTTGTCATGAGATTTTTAAATGTCGTCTGCGACAGATGCATTGAGATCCGTCTGAATGTGTGAATTCGTTAAGCCTTTCCCTCATAAACATGCCTTTTGACGCCTCTGCAGCAGACGGCTTTTTGAAAACATAGCGACAAAAGAAGAAATTACTCAAAACGAGCAGTTTCTCCTTTTGCCACAATGTTTTCCTCTTTTAGTCATAGGCTATCCATTAAATTATAGTGATTTTCTATTTTTTGACAAAATATGTTCAAAGTCGTCTGCTGCATAATTGTTGTATGAGGGAAAGGTTTAGCACTACGCGAAAAAACAAATTCCAACTTTTCTTAAATCAATGTTTCCACATATTACGATCATTGGTGGCGGATGAATGACGCTAGTCCTAATTAATCATATCAATCATCGAAAAGAGGGAATCGTCGAAAGGGGGTTCGAACACACGGCCCATAGATTGATAGCTTTCGTCGTTACCGACTATGCAATCGCGGCTCGATCTGTCCGTTGTTAACGACGTCTCCGCTGAACCTGGTCAGGACCTTCTTCCATGCTCGCTCTTGACGCTAATTCACCATTATAAACTATAAATAGATAATTACGTTGACCCTGAGGAATATATAAACTCGCGAAATTAATCGACATTCATGTAACCCCCTTCGTTGAAACAGACGACTTTTTAATGTTTTTACAGCGGATTGCATTTGAAAACAATGTCGGGAAAAGTATGAACTGCTCAAAACCACGAAGGTTTTTTTTTATCAAAATTAAACTACTAATATGTGAAAAAGCATGTCAGGTAAACGCTTAACGCTTTACCGCATACAAAGGCATGCTGGCAAAACTGTCACAGATGACGTTTTTTATAAACATTGTGGCCATAGAACTACTTAGTTTTATCAGCTAGGATGTTGATCGAATGGCAGTATCTCCAACTATGAAATACATATTTGAGCCGTCCCGCGAGAAAACCAACATAATGGCATCTGCGTAATGTATCGACCCGGATCAGCCTGCGCACTCCGCGCAGACTGATCCGGGCCGACACATTCCGTCTCAGGGCGATATAAGTATAGAGTAATGATTCCTGAAAGATAAAATCCACAGGAGGCGAAAAGTGTCTATCCGGGTGAGCTAGCACGGCATGCTTAGGCTGATCCTGATCGATACTTTACGCAGAGTCCACAATGTTGGTTTACTCGTGGGACGGCTCATATCAATATATCTGCGTAATGTATCGACCAGATCAGCCTGCGCTGTCCGCGCAGACTGATCCGGCCAACACATTCCGTCTTAGGGGGATAGATGTTTAGAGTAGTTATTCCTGAAACAGAAAATCCACAGGAGGCGAAACGTGTCTATCCGGGTAAGCCTGTGCGGCATGCTTCAGCTGATCCGGGTCGATACTTTACGCAGAGTCCACACTATTGGTATTCTCGCGGGACGGATCACATGTAGACGATCAGTGAAGGCTCTGGTGAGAATGTGCTGATATACAGGCTCACCGGAGTCTTCACTGTACGCAGTTGCTGTAAGACACCACATAGTTAGAGACGCGGTTCACATACTTATATTGACCATTTCTATATACCAAACCCTTTATATTGGGCTAAGTCTATGTGGAAAAGCAGCCAGTTTCTTGGGGAGATTGTTGTGTGGATTACTGGTGTGAGAAAACCAGGAAATGCATGAGTAGGTGAACTGGCCGCCGTGATATAACTGAGAAATTGTTAAAAACGGCGTTAAACCCCAATCAATCAATCAACCAAACCCTTTATAACAATATGCCTAACCACTCGTTTACGGTAAAAGGATTGAGATTAAAGTTCTATTTTTTTAGTCAATGATTAACTAACACGTAGACAGGCACCGACGGCTCTATAGTGAGTGTGGATACGCGGATGCACAGGCTCACCTGGCTCTTTACTGTACGCCTAATGCAGTAAGATCCCAATTCGCTTGGCGCGATTCATATAGTATATTGACCATTTCTACCAGACCCTTTATAACAATAGGTCTAATAACGAGGTTCATGCTTGGGTCATGTGACATGATTTGTCACAGGTGACAAACAACGGAATTAAATATGTACTTTAGTCAGACACTTATTACGACTACTATAGAACATTAGAGCCACGTGAGGTATAACTGGGGATTGTTCGATCTCCCTGTCGACATTGTAATGATGAGACAGGCACAAGTAGGTATTTCTGTGGATGTACATGCTGATCTAGACATACACCGCTAAGCAGTTTTTTGTTGGTTTTTTTTTATGCTTTAATGTGTCAAATGTTTAACCCTTTCCCTCATACGACAATTCTGCAGCAGACGACTTTGAACGTATTTTGTCAAAAAATGGAAAATCTCCATAATTGAATGGATAATCTATGACTAAAAGTGGAAAACATTGTGACAAAAGGAGAAATTGCACGTTTTGTGCAATTTCTTCTTTTGTCACTATGTTTTCAAAAAGCTGTCTGCTGCAGAGGCGTCAGAAAGCGTCTATATGATGGAAAGGGTTAAGAAATGATCTTTATATTTATGCATTATTCTCAAACTTTATTGGCAACGAGTTTCATCATTTTTTTTTTTTGGAGTCCGGCAAGTTGTGTCAGCTCGCGCATCTAAAAGGTCTCAGGGAGAACAAAAACAGTACTACATAACATCTTAAGGTTTTACTGTATCACATGTTTTAAAGAAATGACCAAACTTCATGTGTATGGCCATTTAACAACCAAAAGCATATACACGTGCTCGTATACGGTTGCAGGGTCCAGAACAACAACAACAAGTAGTACCGGCTTGTCCACCCAGAGATCATGACTAAGTGAACTGTCGTGATATATATCCCAGGTCCTGTCTCAGGCTTTACACATGGTAGAAATTGCTCCCCTCAATGCCATCCAAGTGTTGCGAGTATAGCATGTCTATATCAAACAACGCGATTTAACGGACATATTATTGAAAGCAGCATACAACTCCAAGTAAAACAAACACATACAACATATTGCTACTCTACTTCTCCCACATACAACACTTGATTGATTGATTGATTGATTGATTGATTGATTGGGGTTTAACGCCGTTTTTAACAATTTCTCAGTTATATCACGACGGCCAGTTCACCTACTCATGCATTTCCTGGTTTTCTCACACCAGTACTCCACACAACATTCTTCCCAAGCAACTAGCTGCTTTTCTACATAAACTTAGCTCATTGGTGGAAGACGAATGACGCATGTCGCATTGACTTTTGTCAATCCTCAGAAAGAAGGTTGGCCGAGCCGGGATTCGAACTCACAACCCCTGGATTGACAGCCCGCGTCGCTACCGACTGAGCTACCGGGGCTCGGCCCTCATGCAACAAATGAGCCGTTCCGCGAGAAAACCAACATTATGGCCTCTGCGTAATGTATCGACCCGGATCGGCCTATAAGGATGCCGCCTCCTGTGGATTTTCTGTTTCAGGAATCATTACTGTTTACCTCTATCCCCCTGAGACGGAATGTGTCGGCCCGGATCAGTCTGCGCTGACTGCGCAGGCTGATCTGGGTCGATAAATTACGCAAGCCAAAAAATGTTAGTTTTCTCACGGGACGGCTCAAATATGCTTCTGAGACATCTATGCCGAAATGTGGGGAAAAAAATCATTTAATGAAATCTTAATTAATTGCATAGAGATGAAAACATTGTCGCAAATGGGGAAATTGCTCATTGTAAGTAATTTCCATTTTCTGCAACAATGTTTTTTTAAAAACCGTCTGCTGCGGATGATTCACAACGCGTCTGCAAGTTGGAAAGAATTAGGAACTTAGCAGAACTTAGCAGAATTGAGTTTGTGTTAAAATGGACATTTTGTCCTCATAAATAAATAATTACGTGTGGCGAAAATGTCATAGGATCAATGAAGCATCGGAACACAGTCTCACCAGGGTATGCACTGTCACTCCACACACAGCAGAGCTAAACATGTACTTCCCGGGTGTGTATGTGTGTGTGGGGGGGGGGGGGGGGGGGGGGACACTAGAATTGTTACCCCTACATACTCTGAACCGTTGCCCACCAATGGAATAACGGTCTATGTGGAAAAGCAGCCAGTAGCTTAGAACAAATTGTGTGCAGTACTGGGTGTGAGAAAGGAAGGAAACACGTGGTTATGTCAATTGGCCGCCGTGATATGCCGTGATATGCCGTGAAAATTGTTGTAAAAAAATCAAATCAATCAGAAAACCTACACACGGTACCGAAACGGGGGATATCAAATGTCTCCTCTTTGCATGCTGCGACTAATATCATTATTAGACATCCAGTTTGAAACAGAAGAGTCCTCCCGTAAAGTACGTTCTGCATAACTTAACGCTTTCTACTAATGCAGACGACATTTGGATGGTATTTGTAAGTAGCAGACGAGCTTTGTAAACATTTTTTTAAATAGAAAATGACTAAGAACGAACAACCTATGTATGCATTTCCGACTATATTTCAGTTTCATTTCAAAAAAATATTCGTTCTTTAATTCGATCGCCTGTTGCTGATTCTTCTTCTTCTTCAGATGAGTGTAAAGCAGAGGACCCAGCCAATTGTCGTTATGAAGTAATTGTCTAGACGTTGCTGGGACTAAATCTCCCAGAATCTCTCTAATATTCTCCAAAATATCGGAATTTATTGTCCAGAATAAGACTTTAAACCTTTCCCATATGCAGACGACTTTTTTGACGTGTCTACAACAGACGACATTTGTAAATATTGTGGCAACGGGAGAAATTGCGACATGCGTCATTCGTCTTCCACCAATGGGCTAAGTCTAATGACTTTTGTCAAACGTCGGAAAGAAAGTTGGCCGAGCCGGGGTTCGAACTCACAACCCCTGGATTGACAGCCCTGACAAAACTATAGTATTCAATGCATGGGAAAACGTACAAGTTGGCATTTCTGAACATTGTAGGATCGGATCAGCTTGTAGATCTGTTCATTTTTTTTTTATTAGAATCGTCACAAGTTTACAGAATCTTTAAACAAACAAGCTAACGTTTAATATGTAAACAGTTGAGATCTTGATCAGACTGTACATATTCACATGTTGATCTTAATCTGCACTATTACCAAAAGTCAATGTGTACCATTTCCAATTGACTAGCCTAATCATACGAGCGTTGACTCCAGGAAGACCAATCCTGATGACTGAAAGTGTTTCCGATGTTTTGAAAATTGAGACCACAAAAACAGTCGACCAGGACATTGTGACCAGGAAACAGTCCGTATAAGGAAAATGTTGCTATTTTTGCGCGGGAAACCCCGTGAAATATAAATAATAGTAAATCTGAAAAACTAACTCGGTTAATATGGTTAATGTGGACATTGTAGGAGGACATTGAGTAATTAGTGTAGACCCTGATCATTTATTATACATGTCAGAATTCATACACATATAACTCCGCGTTCCTTCCTTACGGGCCATTTCTTTATTGTGCGTGATGATTGGTGGTTTTAAGGAAATAGGACATATTATATGTAAGTTTGGGTATTTTATTCGTTTTGAACAGAAATCATCATTTTTTTTTAAAATACGTTATGGACCTGAATTTGAAACATTTTCTTAATGTTATTGCGAAAAGTAAAGACACTCGAAAAATATTTACCTCTTTAAGAGAACATTTTGGTTTGTTTGTTTTTATGTAATTCATTGAAATTTTATATTGTTATTGACAAATGCATAACGGGAATACAAGCCGAGCCCCGGTTGCTCAGTCGGTAGCGACACGGGCTGTTAATTTAGGGGTTGTGAGCTCGAACCTCATCTCGGCAAACATTTTTCAGACTTTTCAAAAGTCATTGTGACAGGCTCATTCGTCTTCCACAAATTGGCTAACAGTCTATGATTGGAAAGTCTGTCGTGTGGAATACCAGTGTGGGAAAGCCAGGAAGCAAAAGAGTAGGTGAACTGGTCGCCGTGTTATTACTCACACATTGTTGACAACGGCGTTAAATCCCACTCATTCAATCAATACAGGATCACTCAATCACTCAAAACAGGATCACTCAATCAATCAAAACTGGATCACTCACTCAATCAATACATGATCACTGAATCAATCAAAACATGATCACTCAATCAATCAATACAAGATCACTCAATCAATCAAAACAGGATCCCTCAATCAATCAATACAGGATCACTCAATCAATCAATACAGGGTCACTCAATCATTTCATACATGATCACTCAATCAATCAATACAATATCACTCAATCAATCAATACAGGATGACCTACTTAATCAATACATGATCACTCAATCAATCAAAACAGGATCACTCACTCAATCAATACAGGATCACTCAATCAATCAATCAAAACAGGATTACTTAATCGATCAAAACAGGATCACTCAATCAATCAAAACGGGATTACTCAATCGATCAAAACAGGATCACTCAATCAATAAATACTGGATCACTCAATCAATTAATACAGGATAACTCAATCAATCAATACTGGAATACAAGACTGCTTATGTTAAAATGTAAAATCGGGGTTTTCCACCTATCTATGTAGCTAAGTGTTTGTGCGAAAACACAGTGTTTGAATTCTCGTTAGAATTGATGACTCATTAACCCATCTACTGATACAAACGACATTGAGTTGTGTCAAACATCTTTCGACATCATTTATGGTAAAAGGAGGAATGGTTAAAAATCAACACTATTACAATTTGAGCCGTTCCGCGAGAAAACCATCATTATGGCATCTGCGTAATGTATCGACCCAGATCAGCCTGCGCAGTCCGCGCAGACTGATCCGGGCCGACACATTCCGTCTCAGGAGAATATAAGTATAGAGAAATGATTCCTGAAACAGAAAATCTACAGGACGCTAAACGTGTCTATCCGGGTAAGCCTGCGTGGCATGCTTTGGCTGATCCGGGTCGATACATTACGCAGAAGCCATACTGTTGGTTTTCTCGCGGGACGGCTCATTTCTCATTTCAGCAATACTTTCAATACAGTATTTGCAATTTATATCATAAATGACGTCGCCGGAGTGTAATAAAGCCATTGAATAAATTGCGTATTCCACTAGTGTAATAACAATGTTACGTAACGTGACGTCATAACGTAACGTTTAGCGTTGTAAATACGTTCGCTTTATAGCGACGTTTATATGGATATAGCGCTGTAAATGATTAAATTAGTATTTATGATATAAAAAGAACATTACATTCGTGGTCATTCAATACGAAATTTATTAAAATCGTTTTCTAAAAGTGATAAAAACTCGCCAAGGCTCGTTCTTATCAATTTCAGAAAACTCGTTTAATAAATTCCGTATTGAATGACCACTCATGTACTATCCTCTATTTATATCATAAACGACGTCGCCGGAGTGTAATAAAGCCATTGAATAAATTGCGTATTCAACTAGTGTAATAACAATGCTACGTAACGTGACGTCATAACGTAACGTTTAGCGTTGTAAATACACGCGCTTTATAGCGACGTTTATATGGATATAGCGCTGTAAATTAATACATTAGTATTTATGATATAAAAAGAACATTACATTCGTGGTCATTCAATACGAAATTTATTAAACTCGTTTTCTAAAAGTGATAAAAACTCGCCAAGGCTCGTTCTTATCAATTTCAGAAAACTCGTTTAATAAATTCCGTATTGAATGACCACTCATGTAATATCCTCTATTTGTTTATGTTACATATTATTTCTCCGATGTTTGTTTTAACATTTCCCACATACTTGGGCTTTCTGACATATCTACAGCATACGACTTTTTTAAAAATTGTTATAAAAGAAAATAATGCATGATATGAGAATTTTCTCATTTTGCAATAATGTTTTCAATTATATTCAATGGAAAGGGTAAAAGCAGTCGACCTTAGCACAGAATACCAGAAAAGTGCAACATTTATACATACTGAATCTGTTTCCGGGTATGTAATGTCGTGGAAAAATAGATCCAATGTCTACATGTACGTGTGATAGTATACTTTCATTTAAAGACAATTTCCATATTTTTGCCTAGATGATTTCAAAGTCGTATGCTGCAGATTTATTGCATGATGGAAAGGGTAAACGCAGACGACTCTAGCACAGAATACCAGAAAAAGTGCAGCATTTATATACACTGAATCTGTTTCCGGGTATGTAATGTCGCGTTTAATATAGATCCAAAGTCTACATGTACGTGTGATTATATAACAAACAACTCAATGAAGTAACTTTAATACAAGATACAAGATACAAGATACAAGATACAAAGTTTTATTTTGTAAATAAAGGCCTCCGGCCAACAATACATAACACTTTTTACAACAAATTATGTGAGTTACGTATACAATATCCATGCTATATTTGTAATTCATTTCTTTTTAAAATACAATATGTGTAATATGAGACTTTTCTTATTTTGGAAGTGTCCTCTAATTGCAGAATTTTGTAAAAATTTAAATGATCAGTTCCACTTTCATTTTCTAATATAAAAACGTTTTCAATAGTTTGGCAATAAGGGCAGTAACGATTTTCTCGATCAATATTTTGATGTCGACCCGTTTCTAATTTTAACACCGAAAACGGGCAGTCGCTTTTTTATGTAAAAACGGCAAGTCTACGCATAAATATATCTCTGGGTTTAACAGAGTTTTTAAAAACTTTATAAGTATCGCAACGAGGAGAATCGTCAATACGACTGTGCCAGTTTTGTTTCATGCAATCTATTAATCTTTGTTTAAACTGTTTAATAAAAATATTTATTTCTCCAACATCTTGAGATACCCATACAAAACCAAATCCGTATCTAAAGAGGAGTGTTTTAACACTTGATGCCCAAGTCTGCCTACCAGCTTCATCAAGTGACTTCATCATTTTGTAACAATTTTTAGGGTAACGATATTCTTGCATTTGTAATAGTTTACACCAATATTTTATACAATTTGTATGATACACTATACATAAAGGAAGTCGCCCACATGAACCTAATGCCACATTGTTCTAAACATAATTGTTAACCCCTAAGAAGTATTTACAAAAGTCCACTTGAACCTTTTCAATTGTACTGGAGTATTCATATCCCCAAACCTCTGAGCCATAACATAAAATGGGTTTTACCATGGAGTAAAATAATTTAAAAAATTCATATATGTACTGAATCTGTTTCCGGGTATGTAATGTCGTGTACAAATAGATCCAAAGTCTGCATGTACGTGTGATAATATAACAAACAACCCACTGAAGTTACTTTAACGTGGAGTAGATTCGATTCGTAATCATGCAATTATATTTGGAAACAAATGTCAAAAAGTAACGGATAAGCATTTCCGATTCCGGACCCGCATCGCGGGTTTCATATGAATTTTGAATTCTGTTTGTGTACTTTTAAAGTGTTCACCACAGCATGTATGTACTTTAACGTCTTAACCCTTTCCCTCATATAGACGCTTTCTGACGCCTCTGCAGCAGACGGCTTTTTGAAAACATAGTGACAAAAGAAAAAATTGCACAAAACGTGCAATTTCTCCTTTTGCCACAATGTTTTCCACTATTTGTCATAGGTTATCCATTCAATTATGGAGATTTTCTATTTTTTGACAAAATACGTTCAAAGTCGTCTGCTGCAGAATTGCCGTATGAGGGAAATGGTTAAACAAACAACCTCACCGTTTGGCGCTGAGATACGATAATTTTATTCAGCCAATACCCTACTAGAGCAAAGTCAGGAGAATATATTTGAGCGGTGCCCTGGAAAGCCAAACCTAGCGTAGTTACTACACGTATGGAAAGATACTGCCTACCGATGCATCCGTACCCAATCATCCCATTAGATACTGTTTTACAGAACTTTGTTGAATCTGTCTCTGACTAATTGACGACAGTGCAGAGCGGGACCATACTTCGCCTTTTGGACAACCCAATTCCCTTTCCATGACGTCTCTTATTCAAAAGATTATTTGATAGCTGGGTCTTAACCCGTTCCTTCAAGGTAACACGACGACGAATTCGTTCCTAAAATATAAGTTGCTTTCTCTGTGCCTATTGTAAATCCCGAATTTAACACGTCCATTCGGGGATATCTAAATGTGAACTACGGATTCAACTTAAAGTACAACCTTCTTAGAGAATTGACTCATGCGATGCCAGTCGTATTTTATGATTTAACAATAAAACGTCAATTCAACACAAACGTAATGCTGGATATGTCTACAAAATGTCGGACTCGGAAATCGGCGCGCCATGCGACTGTGGGTCTATTTGCTATAGCTTTCATTAAACATAAGAGCTGGAACCAGATATATTGTATAGGCTCACTTAACTCCCTCCCACATACAAACGATCTGCGGCAGACGACTTTGAAAATATCTGGTTAATAACATGGAATACTTCTATAAATGAATGTTTAATCATTAAATAGAGTTGAAAACATTGTGACAAATGGTGAAATTGCTCATCATGAGCAATTTCACCTATGTCACAATGTTTTTCAAAAGTCGTCTGCTGCAGTGGCGTCAGAAAGCGTCTACATGTGGGAAATGGTTAAAACGCAGGAATTCCTTATATAATCATTCGTCACAGTCAACCATTCAAATAGGTATATATATATTCATTGTGTTAGAATGTATTTCAATGGGCCTTTCAATGGGCCCCTCGGGCTCGGTGTGGAGAGGTCAGTGCATTATATTTTTGCTTCGTATTTGTTAACGTGTGATTTAAATGATTCAATCCGTAATGGAAAACTAGAGGTGAAACCCAACTGGTGTAATGTTCATGAACCTTTCTATCATGCCTCGAGCACTATATATAGTTGTGCTGATCAATGAATTTGTTTTGGCAATCAATTCATATGCGCTAAGGACAGTTTACTTACGACAGTGCCAAATTGTCATATGCGGGCATCTGTACCAAATAGTACATTTGTACCGAACAGCACATGTGTACCGAACAATACATTTGTACAGAACAATCCATTTGTACCGAACAGTACATTTGTACCGAACAGTACATGTGTACCGAACAATACATTTGTACAGAACAATACATTTTTACAGAACAATACATTTGTACAGAACAATACATTTCTACAGAACAATACATTTGTACCGAGCAGGCCCCAATTCTACCAACAATAATTAGCACTAAGTGGTAAATAAAATCTTAAATAAAACTTGGTTCAGCAAAATCGCCTTTCTATATTCCCGTAACGCAGAGTCAATAAGATCCACAAATCACGTGATGCAGCCCACATTAAGAGAGGGCTTGGCGAGAAACTGTTGTAACTAAAATAAGTATTTTTTTTACGAAGGTTGATAACCTCGCCATTAAGTCTTTATAAGCGTTAAATCATTGTTCTTGGTAAACAATGCAAATTTAGTTGCCATTGCTCAGAACGAGCAATGGCACCTAAATTTGCATTGTTTACAAAGGGGTCAAAATTGCTACTAAACCAGGGTTTTCAAAATAGGTTTTTAGTTACAACCGTTTCACCCTAAGCCCTCGATATATTGTCAGGAATCTACGACTGTAAGAGGAATACAACGGAAACCATTTTTGGCCGACTTGTCTGAATGATGTCTCTCTATGTCTTGGCTTATTTGTAACTGTATAAGAAAGATATATTTATAACTGAATATTAAATAGATCATATATAGGCTGAGTCATCATCGATAGAATAAAACCCGAATATAAACTGAATTATTACGACAAGAAATGGGTGTGTTTTATAGACTTCACAACTCGACAAGTATGAAAATATTCTCTTCGAAGAGAAGTGGATAAAATAAGATGAATATATTCTATTCAGGAAATAGTTACATGGTTAACAATCTATGTGCAGCACTCCGCTACTGGCCCGGGAACATGTGCGTCTAGCCTCGTATTTGCTACGAGGCTTGTGTCAAGGAAGCACCCGCCATTGAAGGTTTCTTATGTCAATGTAAATGTATAAAGGTGCACGGTCATGTAATCAGCGAGTTCAGGGACGTATTCAGATTGTCACAACACACTGAGCGCTAGGGCATGTACTAGCATAATCAACCAATCAAATCAAAGGTTTTGACTAGCATTCGATGACCATTCGGTGTGCGTATCGACAATTTGAATACAACAAATAGTCTGTGACGTTATCTTTTCTCTTATATAAACGGCATGAAAATGCGAAACTGATGAATGTTGAAGACAAAAAACATTGTAAATATATTAATATTATTAACATATCAACGTCGGCAATGATCTGTTCTTCTAATTGTTTTGCCTATATACTTTGAAAACGAAGAAAAGTTCTTAAATATATATGTGGTTATGTGAAAACAAAGGAGAAAGGTAATACTGAATTGTAATGGAATTTTGATCTAAACAATATGTGTAAGTCGTATTCTAGCATTTGTATGAGTACAATTTGTTTTCGTATACTGCCATTTAGAACGAAATAACAACATGAGTATTGGCATAAACAAGTAATAAACAAGGACTGACCAACCACTCAATGTCTATAGCAAGACAGTGGTCTACGTGCCTCCAGTCTTGAAAACAAGTTCCCCCGAATTTTCCCGATATTTGTCAATGTCATTATATAAGCCGTGTTCACGCGAAAAAGTTTTTTTTACTTGCTATGTGAACAGCGTAGGCACAGTCTCGTAATAGCATTCATTGTATCACCTTCGATAACTATAGCCCTATATGACTCTTCAATACTTGGAAGGGAGGTTTCAATGCAATGTATTCGTATATATTCGTGCATACACTGTATGGCATCTGAAGACATCACTGGAAACGGATTGACTTGATTTTGTTTGTTACCCCCATCAGACAAATCGAGGGATCATATGCGTATGCGATGCGTCATCCTGTTCGACCTTGCACGTGTGTGTGTGTGTGTGTGTGTGTGTGTGCGCGCGCGTGTGTGTTTGTTTGTCTGTCCCATCCACTACATACAATTGTCTGTGGTGAAACATTTGATATCTAAATTTGTTGATTAAAAACTAAAACACGAAAAAAACAGTACATCTTCACATTTCCTAGAAAATGGCAGAGCCCATTCTAAATAATCAAATCCCATCTTTTGCGCAGGAATTCATATTGAATTACGCTGTTTGAGGGCACATGACGTTATTGGTATGAATAAATCTTAAACCCTTTTCCCTCATACGACAATTCTGCAGCAGACGACTTTGAACATATTTTGTCAAAAAATGGAAAATCTCTATAATTGAATGGATAACCTATGACTAAAAGTGGAAAACAATGTGGCAAAAGGAGAAATTGCACGTTTTGTGCAATTTCTTCTTTTGTCACCTTGTTTTCAAAAAGCCATCTGCTGCAGAGGCATCAGAAAGCGTCTATATGAGGGAAAGGGTTAAACGAGTTGTTTCAAATGTTCAGTTTATGTTCTCATTCTCAAGGGAGTAGTTAGGTTTTTTAGCGGTAAGGACGCTATGTAAACAGGCAAACGTAAACTATTCACCGAATTGTCTTTTTTGTTTCCTTCTTTTTGAAGATTCTTCTTAAAATTCTGACATGCACACCTTGGAGAAAGAAAGCGTTTTTTCGGAAATGCAGAAAAATACTATCCTCATTTTAATATTTTAATTTCCAAAACGTCTGTTGCAAACACTTCAAAAGAACGCCTGTTTCCTCAGTGACTTAGATAATATCTTAGTTCCTGGTTTCGCGGAAAGAGTTAACCCTTTCCCCCATACGACAATTCTGCAGCAGACTACTTTGAACATATGTTGTCGAAAATTAAAAAGATCTCTATAATTGAATGGATAACCTAAGACTAAAATAGGAAAACATTGTGTCAAAGGAAGATTGCTCATTTTGAGCAATTTCTTCTTTTGTCACTATGTTTTCAAAAAGCCGTCTGCTGCAGAGGCGTCAGAAAGCGTCTATATGAGGTAAAGAGTGAAACAATTTCAAGGAATCAAGAGCGATAAGTAGATTCCATGTAGGATGTAAGATACATGTCAACTTGTATGCGTCTATCTAGTGTTGTGGTCTTAGTGTTTCTGTGAACAGTGACGAATCGGTCACTCCTTTGAACATTCTCTATCCGTATACATGATGTTATTGGTCCTAGATACATACATCTTTTGACAATCAATCTAGAAGTATAACACGGTAGTTCTACGCTAACGTAACCTTAAACCATGCATTCCCAAGCGGAGAGTAAGTAACCCATTCACGCATGCAACCCATCTGAAGGAGACGACTTTGAAACATATTAGGTGAATAACTATGGAAACTTTCTATAATTGAAAGAATAATTATTGAATAAAGTTGACAATTATGAGCAATTTCTTCGTTTGTCTCAATGTTTTCAGAAGTTGTATGCTGCAGATAAGTCGAAAGGAGTCTGTAAGTGAGAAAGAGTTAAGTCCAAGAATCGCCAGACGCAGCTCAGAAAAATAGAAGATATTTAAGTATATAAATTTACTCAATGATACAGTCAGGCTGGTGCAGAGGTTAGCATGTGCGCTTCGCTTGTGATAAGACATGTTTATGTGTTAATTGTATAACAAAATAACGGCTAAAATTCTTTGTTAACCAGTACGTGTGCTAAACAGGAACTACCAAGATAGCCGATGCGCATAATTAAGGGAAGTAGTTTGTGTCAAATGTTAGTATATCGGTAGACCTCAATACTGTGTGTACAGTATTTTGCGTTTCAACTCCTATAGCATTCAATATAAATGTACGGACAATATAAAGTGCTATTGTAAAGTCTTCTTGTTATACTTTTGGGAACAATAAATGCAAGTCCAAATGTAATCTGCAATTAGCCCATTGGTGTAAGCACTTCCAGTGCTTTGATTATGTATGTTTCAATGATAATAACTGCTTCTAGCAACATTCATTTTCTTTTCAAAATATGGTTGTACTAGGAAAATTACCGGTAAAATTACACTTACATTCTATGCCCATGTCGGACAGCCATTGTCAACATTAATGTAAGTCGTGGTACATATGTATGGCCTAGTGATTAAAACCGGACCTCACACTTTAAAGTTTGACTATATAACGGTTACGCTACTGAAATATTTAAAAAAAGATGAACTGCCATCCAGTGCAATATAGATGAAGTATTTTAACCCTTTTACACATACAGAGGCCTTCTACCTCTGCAGCCGACGACTTTTAAAACACTGGTGTAAAACAAGTAATTGCTCATAGTGACTCTATTAAATAATTAAACCAGATTATTTCAAAGGCATCTGCGGCAAATTTATCATTTGTGGGAAAGGGTTTATAAAATCACAAACAACACAAGAACGGGCTGCGATTCTGCTTTTTGATTGACTTGGTTTCATCTGTTGCTCGAAGATAAATATCTGTCGATAAATTGGAAGTCTTGAATTTTGACGGAAAATTTCAAACAATTTTGGCATAAAATGACATACTAAGCAAATAACCGGGGAAGACTAAAGATATCTTAAGTTGTATTGCGTTCTTTATTAAAGATAGACTCGTTCAAATGCATAGATACTCCAGGAATAAAATGGAATCGAGTGGGATAATTTTGCGATCATTTAATATTCAAGCCGATTTAAACATTGTTTGACTTTCGTTTCGCGATAGTTTTGTTTCTTGCTACATTTTCAAATGATTGTTTAAATTGTAATTTAGTAAAAAGGAAGATTATTTCCCGAGAAGAGTGTGAGTCATGTTCGATATGCAGACAAAATATGCAAAACTTCTGCAATTGCATGTTTGCATGGTTTAAGTCTGTCGGCATGCCCCGGATGTGCATAACATAACACGTACGAAACCTCCGATTTCCAAATCCTTTCCAACGTACAACACATGTGCAGCAGACGAATTTGATTTGTGTGTTTGCTGTTAACGCCGCCTTCAACACGTTTTCAGCTACATCACGGCATTTTCTGGGTAGGTTACCAGTACTACCGGTCCATTTATCTTGAAACCGTCAAGTCAGTCGTAACGCTTGAGCGACAAGAAGAAAAAGGCATCACTACAATGTTTAAAGTCATTGATTGATATGACCAGGCCGGGAATCGAACCCGTGACATGCCAAACCCGAGTCAGACGCAATACACCGTGGTGGTAGGCAGACGAATTAAAAAACCTCTAGGTAAACATAAGGACAATCTTGATTTACGTTAGTATGCTAAGGCTGCAAAACTAATATGGTAAAATGAAAAAGTGCTTCTTTCGCAACAATTTTTTTAGGAAAGACGTCTGCAGCAGATGCGTCTGCTTTCGAAAAAAACAAAACATCTTTCGATGCTTCTGAATTCAAAATATACCCTAAAGCGTGTTATTAAAAGTTCGAGATTTGCAATGAATATTGTAATGTCGCAAATGAGATTTACTTCTTTCTGACGCCTCTGCAGCAGACGATTTTGGAAAATGAGTAATTGGAAGTAATGAGCAATTTCTACTTTTACCACAATGTTTTCAATCATTGAACTTTCATTTACAGAGATTGTTTACACTTGTAACAAAATATTTTCAAGTCGTCTGCTGCAGACTTGCTGTTTGTTGGAGAGGGTTAAATAATCGATCATGGCATGCAACTGTTCTGTGAGTCGCAGTAGCTCGATTGTAGAATATGAAAGGTCGCTTGTTCGATCTCAGGCTGGGTCATACCAAACATTTTAAATCTTGAAGTACCGTCTTTCCCTTCTTTGCAATTAGACCTGTTGGGCGTGAGCATCACGACTGACTGGCTGTTATCAGGATAAATTGACCAGTAGCGCTATTAACTTACGCAGTAAGTGTGATTATATAACTGAAACATTGTTGAAAACGGTGTAAAACACACATACAAGCTAAAGTAAAATATCAAAATCATCGTAGGCCAAAAAAAAAACACCGAAAGTTTGGACAGATGTATACGGTGACGTTTCTATTACTATAATAGTGAACGTTAACAAGTTTCTCACGGTGGTAATATGACCCCTTGTAATACAGGAGCCAGTCACACGAACTCGTCGTGGGGTCCGATTGCTGTCTTCGTGCCGTGTTGACATGTGAGCCGTCCCGCGAGAAAAAAACAAACATTGTGAATTCTGCGTAAAGTATCGGCTCGGTTCAGTTTAAGCATGCCGCACAAGCTAACCCGGACAGACACTTTTCGACTCCTGTGGATTTTCTGTTTCAGGAATCATTTCTCTATACCTCTATTCCCCTGAGACGGAATGTGTCGGCCCGGATTAGTTTACGCGGACTGCGCAGGATGATCTGGATCGATACAATACGCAGAGTCAATAATGTTGGTTTTCTTGGGGGACGGCTCATGTGTTAATTTGACACAACGTCTAAAATAAGCCCGAATGGGATCTTGCACGCGCTATTTTGTGGCCCGGAATTAGTAAGGCATTGCGAAAAAATACATTTAAAAAAAAAAAAAATCTATACTGATATATATATATATATACGTAGAACGTGTGATGTTCTTTTAATCTTAAGGACATTGCAGAAGAGAACGTGAGCTCATTTTAAGAACTTTAAGAGCTTATAGTTATAAAATGATGGATAGAATAGACAAACAGATGGACAGAGTGACAATGAATTATTTACTGGTACGGTCTGCTAACTCACGTTGTCTGCACTACTTTTGCCAAAAGAATGGCTACTTTCCGGTCCAAATATTTTACCAAACAATATTGTATGAATTGAATCAAGTCAAATTCTTAAGATATGATCCCACGTGGATATTGGAACGATGTTTAAGAGCATTACATACCCGGTAACTGAGTCGAACCTAGATATGTCAGTCGGTAAAAGCGATGGCTATCAAACCAGTGGTCGTGACTAAGATCACCGGATCGACCATTCTTACTTTCCGATGATTGACACACGACATTGTGCTTAGCGGCATTAATCTTCCACCGATGGGCTAAATACGAAGGCAGTTAGGTGCCTGGCAATAATGTTGAATGGAGTACTGGTTAATCAGGGAACACACACACACACACACACACACACACACAGTCCTCATGTAAGTAAACTTTCAACATAAATGTGGCAAGTACTGGTTAAGCCTCCCGGAAGCAGACACTAAGAATTGTCAATATAAGCTGATAGCTTAAATGATTTTTAATCGATGACAAGTAAATACCTTTTAATTATGATCGTGGTCGTGATCATCGTTCCTTCGCTCGGTTCTAAAGGATATACTATTTTAACCCTTTCCCTCATACGACAATTCTGCAGCAGACGACTTTCAACATATTTTGTCGAGAAATGGAAAATCCCTATAATTGAATGGATAACCTATGACTCAAAGTGGAAAACATTGTGGCAAAACGAGAAATCGTTTTTGAGCAATTTCTTTTTTTGTCACTATTTTTTCAAAAAGCCGTCTGCTGCAGAGGCGTCAGAAAGCGTCTCTATGAGGGAAAGGGTTAATGTTCACTATAAAGCGTAGTACGTGTTGTTGCCTTTTCTACACTTAGGACATGTTTTGCGGTCGGTACCGAGTCACGGAAACTATTCCCATATGTTAAACCTTCACTCTGGTGAATTCTTGATACTTTTAGCCTCGTTATCGCTGTATAACTTAACGCACATTTGAGCCGCCCGTATTAAAAACCAACATTATGTCCTCTGCGTAATATATCGATCCAGATCAGCCTGCGTTGTCCGCGTAGGCTGCTCCGGGCCGACACATTCCGTCTCAGGGGGGATAAAGGTGTAGAGAAATGATTCCTGACACAGGAAATCCACAGGAGGTGAATAGTGTATATCCGGGTAAGTTTGCGCGGCATACTAAGGCTGATCCGGGACGATACTTTACGCAGAGTCCAAAATGCAGCTGCGGCGATAGACATCTGCGTAATGTATCGATAAGATCAGCCTGCGCTGTCCGCGCAGACTGATCCGGCCGACACATTCCGTCTTAGGGGGAAAGATGTATAGAGTAGTTATTCCTGAAACAGAAAATCCACAGGAGGCGAAAAGTGTCTGTCCGGATTAGCCTGCGTGGCATACTTAGGCTGATCTGGGTCGATACTTTACGCAGAGTCCACAATGCAGCTGCGGCGATAGACATCTGCGTAATGTATCGACCAGATCAGCCTGCGCTGTCCGCGCAGACTGATCCGGCCGACACATTCCGTCTTAGGGGGATAGATGTATAGAGTAGTTATTCCTGAAACAGAAAAGTCACAGAAGGCGAAAAGTGTCTGTCCGGATTAGCCTGCGCGGCATGCTTAGGCTGATCCGGGACGATATTTAACGCAGAGTTCACAATGTTGGTTTTCTCGCGGGACGGCTCATTTATGGAATAATGGAAATAATTATATGAATTTATAAATTACAAGAGGACATTGTATACCTAGATTAGACTGCACCAACCAAGTAAAAATACATCGAGAGCGTTAAATTCAAGTTGCAATAATTAGTTTTACAATCAACGTTGATAACTAATTACGTTTTTATTTAATTAATCTATTAGCGTACCATGCATACCATATCACATCAAATACTAGTTTTGATACGATTTTCAACCCCATTCAATTCAATCCTTTATTGACTAACATCGACACATATGGTTATGGCCATTTTCCAAAATGGAAGAATGTGGCTTTGACAAAAGTAAATAATTATACATCTATACAATATGTCTGATAAATAATTTACAAGAAATTGTTGCTATATCAAATGTAAAAGGTACAACATAAGAAAAGGTTCGGAAACAGAAACATCATTTATAACGTCATCCCGAATAGAATATGATTTCTACACAAATTTATAAAGATTTTCTTCTTTGAACTTGACAGTAATTTGTTAAATTTATGAACATTGGGCCTTTGCATATTCCCATGATGAGTTTGTGTGATATCTGAATAAAATGTGGACAACATAAAAGAACATGGTATTCATTTTTAACTAAGAAGAAAGAACACATTTTGCAATGCCTCTGTTTTTTTGGAATATCATTCAATCGACATTATTGCGCGGAAGCATCAGCACCAGTGCATATATTGGTTGTGTTTATATCTACCACTGTTGCAATGGGCAATGGGATTGCGCATGCGCCGTGTTAATCGTCTTGATCGCGCATGCGCCGTATTTTATCGTCAGCTCTCGGATATTTCAGTAGCAGTTCGTCCCTAGACTGGTTCTCGTTTTTTTAGTTTGAAATAGAAGATTAAGATTAGTGAACCAGTCTATTTATATGCAAGTAGTCTTTTTTTTATAATAAAAATATAAATTAAAACCATAGTGTAACCTGTACCGGTGTTAAGCCATCGCAGGTCACCCATCCAGGCACTAACCGCGATGAACGTTGCTTAACTTAAGAAAAGGTCAACCTTCCACAGCAAGGCTGTATAATTGATATTTATACCTCTATACCCCGTTCCCGTTACATTTCTCCATCTTTTCTCTTGACTTCGACCAGAAGTCACACAACTGAACACAAGCAGTATACCAGAGCGGAGTCTATGTAACACCACTGGGAACCACCGGGGTTTTAATAACAGGAAAATGGGAATATTTTCATAAATGCGAAATTATTTTGCTAAATTTTGCGATTTTATCAATTAACCGTTCTTTGTTGACAGTATATTCTGTTTGCTTGTCAGTTTGTTTGTTTAACTGGTGCTTTATAGATTAAAGTTCACCTCATAAACATGCAAGAATCCGTCCACAAAATTACCAGTTGCGGGAAATCAGCAGAATAAATATGTATCCCATTTTTAACTTGTCTCGGCTTGTCTGCAGACGTGAAAACGAAAGTTATAATTGAACACAGACGTATCAACTCCTCGGTGTATGATATACTTATTGTTTTGTGGATGGATCGATATTAAACTAAAAACCTGTGTGGGTGGGGTAACCTAGTTAATTTTCAAACGTTCTTCAGCGAACATTTATAAGGCGCTGTCGGCATTGAAGCAAACATCAAAGTGATGTATTAGAAATTATTAATTAATTTCAACGTAAATTTAGGTCAACTATTTCCCCCGTCTGTCTGGAAGCATTCTTTCGTGCAGGTTGTACTATTGTTTGTTAACTTACCAGCCAAGGCCGTCACGCCATCAATAATTCAACCTCTTATGTATCTTGAATACACCCACAATAATGACACCTCTCACACTACAGTCAACGTCGAGGGCTCGGCGTGAAACGGTTGTAACTAAAATTTGTATTTTTCTACCAAGGTTAATTACCTCGCCATAAAGTCTTTAACAAGCGTTAAATCATTTTTCTTCGTAAACAATGGAAATTAAGGTGCCATTGCTCGTTCTGAGCAAAGGCACCTAAATTTGCATTGTTTACAAAAGGGTCAAAATTGCCCCTAATGCAGGGTTTTCAAAATAGGTTTTGAGTTACAACCGTTTCACGCCAAGCCCTCTCGATGTGTCCGTTATTCGCTTTGTTTATTTGAAATAGGCATAACACGAGTTTATGTGTACATACAAATACAAATACAATTCCTTTAGAGCAATGTCCAATTTTTGCATGATTTTCCTATTTTTTCCATAAAACATAATGAAATATTTACTATAATGACGAAATACATCATAGTCGCCAAGTTTTGCCTTTGAACCATCAATTGTTCGGTAACGTTAATATATTAAGGAATATTGCGTAAGGTTGTCGGGTACTCACGTTAACCACGATATCGGTTAATTTGGCGGCTTCTCATAGTTAAATGAATATAAATCTAGTTTGACAGGTTCTTGGCTTCCACTTAAAAATATGCAGGGGATTCATTAACACCGGTACAGATGAAAAAAAAAAAAAAATGGAATTAAAACGCGTGGAACTTGCATATAGTAACTAATAACCTTACGTTTGACTCCTCACATATCTTCGATGACGAATATACTAAAAAACATTATATATAGTAAGTATTTTTTCCGATTTTTTTAATTAAATAAACTGTACAGTTTTGAACCGGAAATCCGTACTTTGATTTGCTGAGATCTACTTCCGCCAATATCAGCGTATAACCACGATTGGATTGCATTGTTTACATCTAAGTCATTCAATATATGGTATCACGTACCCTCGGTAACATTCGGAGTTTTCTGGATAAATCCTTAACCCCGAACAACAATTCTGCAGCAGACGACCTTGAAACATGCAGACAGTCTCTTCTCTATAGATGAAAATATAATTATTGAATATAAAAATTGTAGATGAACACACGCTATAAAACACAATCTGAAAATGCGACTTTCTGTAATTCAAAATAAAACTACACAACAAATTTAAAAAAATCGATTTCCTTTTGTTTAACTCTTTCAGCGCCATAGGCAATATTTAGATTTTTGCAAACAATGCAGATTCAGGTGAGTCAGCTCGTAACGAAATCAAAATAGTCCAAAACTTTTAACACATGAGAAATGGAAACGCCCGAGTTTGATCATGGAATGGTCTACTTTATACAATTTGGCGCCGAAAGAGTTAAATTAAAACTATACAACGCAGGATATGACTTCCCAACGTTTCAATATAAAACTAAAAATAAAATCTAACTTCAATATAAAGCAAAAACTAAAAAGACGACCTCCCTGTGTTCAAAATAAATCTATACAACAACGTCTGAAACGTTGAAATCCCGGCGAATTAAAATAAAACTCTGCTACACAGTCTGAAAAGGCGTTTTCCCTGCGTCCAATATAAAGCAAAGTCTGAAAAGGCGACTTCCCTGCGTTGAAAATAAAACTATACAACAACGTCTGAAAAGGTGACTTCCCTGCATACAATATAAAACTATACAACACAGTATGAATATGCGGCTTCCCTGCGTTGAAAATAAAACTATACAACACAGTATGAATATGCGGCTTCGCTGCGTTGAAAATAAAACTATACAACACAGTATGAATATGCGGCTTCGCTGCGTTGAAAATAAAACTATACAACAAACACAGTATGAATATGCGGCTTCCCTGTGTTGAAAATAAAACTATACAACAACGTCTGAAAAGGTGACTTCCCTGCATTCAATATAAACATATGCAACAAAGCGTAAAAATGCGACTTCCCTGCATTCAATATAAAACTATACAACAACGTTTGAAAATGTGACTTTCCTGCATTCAATATAAAAATATGCAACAAAGCGAGACTTCCCTGCATTCAATATAAAACTATACAACAAAGTAAGAAAATGCGGCTTCCCTGCATTGAAAATAAAACTATACAACAACGTTTGAAAATGTGACTTTCCTGCATTCAATTTACAAATATGCAAAACAAAGCGTAAAAAAGCGACTTCCCTGATCAATATAAAACTATACAACAAAGTATGAAAATGGGGCTTCTCTGCGTTCAATATAAGCTTATATAGCAAAAACTGAAAAGGTGTTTTTCCCTGCGTTAAATACCATTATAACTTCCGTACACTCACAGTATTTCCCACCCACGACACATTCCATACAGTGGTTTGTTTTAATGAACACGACTGATACCACCTCATTATGCACACGTTTGTTAACCCTTTCCCTCATACGATAATTCTGCAGCAGACGACTTTGAACATATGTTGTCAAAAAAAAGAAAATCTCCATAATTGAATGGATAACCTATGACAAAAAGTGGAAAACATTGTGGCAAAAGGAGAAATTGCACGTTTTGTGCAATTTCTTCTTTTGTCACTATGTTTTCAAAAAGGCCGTCTGCTGCAAAGGCGTCAGAAAGCGTCTATATGAGGGAAAGGGTTAATGTTATATTATCTCGCACTACGATTCTTCCAATGAGATTTGAAATCAAAGTTAAAGAGTATTGCATCTGTACGGGTACCATATCGTGTCGGACGTGTTCCCTCGGCTACAAAGCGTTGCCTGCGCTTGAGAGGGCAAAACTCCGCCGAAGGAACGAGTTCCAACACAACAGTTGTCCATATTCATGTAATAACATTTTTTGTTGTATAATCTGATATGCTCTGTATACAATTGTTCGTTTATGTGTGATTTAAGCACTTCTATCATTAAGAAAGTAATTGTTTTGTTAAATCCACATTTATGTTTTATCTTGCAAGTATTGATTGTCCTTTCCGAGAGTTGCCAGGGTCGTTGAAAAAATGAATTGAAGGCAACACCATTTTTATCCCCCATTTGGTTTCCGACTCGAAATTTAATCTTCGACAAAATGATAGCTCTACCATAAGAAGAGTAACAATTTTTCTAACAGTGGATTTCATTCAGATTGTGTTTTATTTTTGCTTATACGACTATTTACGCGTTGATATTTATGGTCTTTAGAGCGATTTAGATGCCCCCTTTGACCTCTCAGTATGTTCTGTAGAATGGACACACATCTTCAGTTTTGGGTTGACAAACTTCACATCGGAGAATGACAAAAGTAATCCGAAGAACTATCTTATAAACAAGCATTTGCTTATTCATTCTAGCAGATATTAAATCCCCATTGATTGTGTTGGTCATGTGTAATTCAGACAAACTAAAGATCGTGAACGACAATCATAAATAACTAAATCGTTTGTCAATATACTTATGTGCAGCGAATTAACAAACAGCGATGTCCTTGATCTACACGTCACAGTATTTACGTCAGAAAATACATATCTATTTACACACAGATAGCGCTATCAATAGACTAGATTTGGGGTTGTATGCCTATCGACTTATCAATGCATGTAAAAACCATTGTATTTTTTGTTAGCTGGTCTTTAAACTCATCAACGGTTGGATGGGAGAGTGCGTTGTAACGTTACTGTATGGAAAAAGTTCCGTTCTTAGCAATGTGAGTGCAATATCAAAATATACAATATTATACAATTATGGACTTTTCAGCTGTTATACATGATGTGATATGTACCAAACAAATCATTATTGACCTCGGCTATCGCCTCGGTCAATAATGATTGTGTTGGTACATATCAACATCATGTATATATAACAGCTGAAAAGTCCATAACTGTTACATAACCCTCAATTTATTATATTGTTTTGATATTGATCAACTTAAAAGAAATCATCTTTATCTTCCATAATTCTTTGCATTTCTTCCTCCGAAAGGTTCGCAAAGCGCGTTGGTGGTGGTTCATTTTCCATTTTGACAGTTATTGTCGTTTGGAAACACAGGAAATGATCAATGGAAGTCAAACGCTTGATTGCATTTAATCATGGTCATCCGAACGAGCTTCGGAAGTTTCCGTGGTCATTCGGAACGCGCCTCGGAACATTCCGTAGCGTACGGATAAAGGCGAAGGATATTAATAGGCGGCTCATGGGATTCCCCGGTCTTCCCCTGTACTATTTATAAAACTGGTGCATATCAGAAAAAAACGGTGCATATCATTTTAGCTAATGAAAACGCGTCTATTTATAGGTTATATAATAACCAGATACTGCATCAGTTTTTATTTATATGGAAACTAGAAGGATCAATATCAAAATATACAATTAAGATAAATATTATATCACACGTGTATGCAGTCTATATTGGTCAATACTCATTAATAAATACAAAGCAAATATGCATAATAGGAGAATTAAGCAAAATATAAGGAATAATGAATTAGTTTTTGTGAATTCAGTAGGATGTGAATTAAAGTCTTGGATATAGAAGATACTTTACGTTTTTGCAGCAGACGACTTTTGAAAGCATCGTTGGAAACGGAAAACCTTTGCTCAAAACGAACAATATCTCCATTTCCACAATGTTTTAAACCCCCAAATAAATGATCATTATTATTTGATCAACATACTTCCCTACGTCAATGACAAAAGCGTCATTCGTTTCCACCAATTAGATAACAATCTGTGTTGAAAAGCAACCAGTTACTGTTGTGCGTAGAACTGGTGTGAGACAGCCAGGAACCACATGAGTACGTGAACAGGCCGCCATGATATGACAGAAACAATGTTGAAAACGGGGTTTAACGCCGTTTTTAACAAGTTCTCAGTCATATTACGGCGGCCAGCTCACCTACTCATATGTTTCCTGGTTTTCGCGCACCAGTACTCCACACAACAATCTTCCCAAGCAACTGGCTGCTTTTCCACATAGACTTAGCCCATTGTTGGAAGACGAATGACGCATGTCGCAATGACTTTTGTCAAACGTCGGAAAGAAAGTTGGCCGAGCCGGGATTCGAACTCACAACCCCTGGATTGAAAGCCCGCGTCGTTACCGACTGAGCTACCGGGACTCGACTGTAGAAACATTGAGACGCATCTGCTGCAGACGACATTTGAAAACACTATCCCAAAAGTAGGAATGGCTCATTATGAGCAATAATTCCATTTTGCCACAGTGTTCAACTTTATTCGATAAGTGTCCTTTTATGTATGCAGAGCTTTCGTCTAAAAATCAAAGTAGTCTGCTGCAGATTTGTTGTATGTATGAAAGGGTTTAACTCTTTCAGCAAACAATACAGATTCAGGTGAGTCAGCTCGTGACGAGCTGTCTCACCTGAAATCAACATCGTTTGCTTTTATTTATCAAATTAGCCCAAAACGTTTATTAAATGAGAAATGTTGAACATGGAAGATTCTATTTTAAACAATTCGGCGCTGAAAGAGTTAATGACAACTGAATATATGGAACTACCTACACATCCATGCTATATGATCCACATGAACAATGTTGGTCAGAGATTGTCGTGATCTGTGTTTGATCAATGTTGGTCAGAGAATGTCGTGATCTGTGTTTGATCAATTTGGGTCAGAGAATGTCGTGATCTGTGTTTGATCAATGGTGGTCAGAGAATGTCGTGATCTGTGTTTGATCAATGTTGGTCAGAGAATGTCGTGATCTGTGTTTGAACAATGTTGGTCAGAGAATGTCGTGATCTGTGTTTGATCAATTTGGGTCAGAGAATGTCGTGATCTGTGTTTGATCAATGTTGGTCAGAGAATGTCGTGATCTGTGTTTGATCAATGTTGGTCAGAGAATGTCGTGATCTGTGTTTGATCAATGTTGGTCAGAAAATGTCGTGATCTGTGTTTGATCAATTTTGGTCAGAGAATGTCGTGATCTGTGTTTGATCAATGTTGGTCAGAGAATGTCGTGATCTGTGTTTGATCAATGTTGGTCAGAGAATGTCGTGATCTGTGTTTGATCAATGTTGGTCAGAGAATGTCGTGGTCTGTGTTTGATCAATGTTGGTCAGAGAATGTCGTGATCTGTGTTTGATCAATTTTGGAAGAGTGCACATCCAGATCAACCTGTGCACGTTCAAATGTTGATTTTAATCTATACTGATATCAAATACCAAACGATTGACCGCTTCTAGGTAGAATATCCGACTTGAGTGCGGCCGGGCGCAGGTACGATCACCGACGGGTCATACCAAATACTTTAAAAACGGTAGTAGTGGCTTGCCCTTAGTGAAGCCCAGGGTTGTTAGGTTGGCGATACGACTGACTCGCTGGTGTCAGCATAAATGCACCAGTAGTCATTCACAATACAATCAGACAAACACACATTGGCATTTATGGTACACATTTTGTCATTTCGGTTTTGACCATACAAGAAAAAATTGAGCCGTCCCGCGAGAAAATCAACATAATGATCTTTGCGTAATGTATCGACCCGGATCAGCCTTAGCATGCCGCACAGGATTACCCGGATATACACATTTCGCCTCCTGTGGATTTTCTGTTTCAGTATTCATTACACTATACCTCTATCCCCCTGAGACGGAATGTGTCGGCCCGGATCAGTCTGCGCGGACTGATCTGGGTCGATACATTACGCAGAGTCCATAATGTTGGTTTTCTCGCGGGAAAAGCTCAAATGATTACCAGATTATAATTACTTTAAGAGTTTCTTGCTTTGAAATTTGGAAGGACAATTTTAATACATAATTGAAAGCGTGGTGGGGGCAAAGGAGACGATTGTACGCAGTGCAAGAAGACGAAAGGTATCGTCTTGGGTCTATTTTATTTTAACGAAAGGTTCACTGTTTGTCGGGTCGAGTCCCGGTAGCTCAGTCGGTAACGACGCGGGCTGTCAATCCAGGGGTTGTGAGTTCGAATCCCTGCTCGGCCAACATTCTTTCTGACGTTTGACAAAAGTCATTGCGACATGCGTCACTCGTCTTCCACCAATGGGCTCTGTCTATGTGGAAAAGAAGCCAGTTGCTTGGGAAGATTGTTGTGTGGAGTACTGGTGTGAAAAAAACAGGAAATACATGTGTAGGTGAACTGGCCGCCGTGATATGACTGAGAAATTGTTAAAAACGGCGTTAAACCCCAATCAATTCAATCAATCAATCAATCACTGTTTGTCGGAAACTCTTTCAAAACGTATATGACCAATCTGCGAACGGTGTAGATTATGATCAGAGTGCGTTATTTCGCAAGTAGAGATGAATATTACTGAAGTAATTATATGACAAGCACTCTCTCTCTGCATGAGCCGTCCTGCGAGAAAACCAACAGTATGGACTCTGCGTAATGTATCGACACAGATCAGCCTGCGCAGGCCTATACATTCCGTCTCAGCGGGAGGCTGATCCTGGTCGGTACTTTACGCAGAGTCCATAATGTTGGTTTTCTCGCGGAACAGCTAATATATGAATGTATGCCAGTCACAAATGCACTAGTATTCGTCTGAAGCTAATTGCAATTGGTGTATTAGCCCGGTCCTACTAAATACTGCAAGGACTACAAGGACTACAAGGACTACAAGGACTACAATGACTACAAGGACGGCTGTAGTATTACAAGGAGATCACCCTGTATGGTGTGGGTGCAGTTCACCCTGTAGAGTGTAGGTACAGACCACCCTGTATAGTGTAGAGTGTAGATGCAGAAAATAAAATACAAGGACTACAAGGACATGCATCTACACTCTACAGGGTGATCTCCACCTACACCATACAGGGTGATCTGTACCTACACTCTACAGGGTAATCTGTCCTTGTCATACTACAGCCGTCCTTGCATGTCCTTGTAGTCCTTGTATTTTATTTTATTTTATTTTCCGCATCTACACTCTACAGGGTGGTCTGCACCCACACTATACAGGGTTATCTCCACCTCACCATACAGGGTGATATGTACCTACACTCTACATGGTAATCTGTCTTTGTCATACTACAGCCGTCCTTGTAGTCCTTGTAGTCATTGTAGTCCTTGTAGTCCTTGTAGTCCTTGTAGTCCTTGCAGTATTTAGTAGGACCCTATTAGCTTTACATAATTGCTATTCCGTTTGTTTTCGTATACGAAAGTGGTGTGATTTTCTAAACTGTCCGAATGTCCTTCCATTGTTTTTTCCCCAATGTATAACCGAATGCTTTCCGTTTGCTCTCCGAATGTTTTCAGTATGGTTTCAGAAATGCTTTCAGAATAGACCGAATACTTCCCGCATGTTGACTTCGAAACGTTTTCTTTCCGAACGCTTTCCGTATCCTTTCTGAATGCTTTCATAACACGGCGAATCGACCCAAAATAGATCGACCTCTTTCCGCATGCATTCTGAAAGCGTCATGTTCTATGTCCATTCGGGGTGTTCGGAAAGCATACGGAACCCAGCACCTCCTAATTTTCATTCCGAATGCACCAAGAACTAGACGCATGTTTCCCGATTGTTTTCCGTACATTCGAATGATTTAGATGGTAGATGAAAATTATTTTGAACATGCACAACATAATGTATTGTATTGTATGTTTAGAGATACTGAATGCCGTTCCGTATGCATCCGTACGGAGCCGAACACCCAGTATGCTCATAGAACACACCGAATGCTTCCCGAATATGATCCGTTCGCTCCCCCGAACACCCGAATTCCTATTCGGAAAGCAAACGGAATGGCATTCGGGCCAGTGTGATCGCACAAGTAAGAATTGGATCCAGTAGACCAAGTAGAAATGGTAGATATGAGCCGTTCCACGAGAAAATCAACTTTATGGACTGCGTAAAGTATCGACCCGGATTAGCCTAAGCATGCCGTGCGGGCCTATCCGGACAGAAACTTTTCACCTCCTGTTGATTTTCTGTTTCAGGAATCATTATTCTATACCTCTTACCCCCTGAGAAGAAATGTGTCGGCCCGGATTAGCCTACGCAAACTGCGCAGGCTAATCTGGGTCGATACATGACGCAGAGTCAATAATGTTGGTTTTCTCGTGGAACGGCTCATATAGAAAGAATGCTTGTCATATAATTACCACAGTGTTGATATTATCATTTGAATTAGGTTTTGTTTGTATGGTCTTTTACGCCGCTTTCAACATTTTTTTATTAATAATACAGCGTCTCCTGTGTAAGTAACCATTACTACTGGTCCATTACTACTGGTCCATTACTACTGGTCCATTACTACTGGTCCATTACTACTGGTCCATTACTACTGGGCCATTACTACTGGTCCATTACTACTGGTCCATTACTACTGGTCCATTACAACTGGTACATTTATCCTTACACCAGCTAGTCATTCGTAATGCTTAACCACTCACTACAATAAGGTCTTACTACAATTCTTCAATTCTTCAACATAAGCATCCTCGATACCCAGGCTATTCATAAAATATATGCATATCGTTTATGAATAGCCTGGGTACCGAGTTTGCAACACAATGCACTGGACCCAGTCTACATTCATTTTGAAATTTAATTCGAAGGCAGTTTGTGATATGATATTAATGACAAAAGATTGGAATACATCTTCCAAACGTTTTTCTATAAGATCGTAGAGGGCAAGCTCATTTCATCCCAATTTGTCTGGGTTTATTTTGCCGAATCTGCCGGGTCATAACAAATACTTTAACACGGTAGTTATTGCTTCCCCCCCTCCATTGCGCTCAGAATTGTTGGGTTAGCCTGACGACTGACTCTTCTGATGCTATATGATGAATGGACCAATACTATCGGTAATTTACCCAGGAAACGCCTTGATATAATTGGACAAAATTGTTGCAAGCAGTGTTAAACGCGAAACAATCACATTTTTAGTCGAAATCAATACTGGCATATCTACAATGTACGTCCAGTAAACAAGATCAACTGTGCCCCATTAGATGCCGCTTATATCAGGTTAACCCATCCTTCCCCACATACAACAAATCCGCTGCAGACAACTTTGAAAGTATCCGCAGGCAAACACACGGAAAAGCAGTCTAGATATGTTTGGTACAATTATTGAAATAGTTGAAAATATTATGACAAAAAGGAGAAATTGCTCGTTTTGAGCAATTTCTACTTTTGTCATAATGTTTTTAAAAGTCGTCTGCTGCAGAGGCTACAGAAAGCGTCTAATATGTGGGGAAAGGGTTACCAGTGTGGAATAAATAGATCGTAGTAGAATTCGTCTTCAATTCTCTATTGAAATATATATTCATGAACAACAAACATTTGTTATCATATTGCAAAGGTCGTCCGCTTCGATCAAAAACATCGAGGTTAAAACAAGGCATCTGAAACAGTAATATTAGTACAGTTGGAAGTCGAAAACGTGCAAAAAGAGCATTTAACGTTTTTCCTACAATGTTTTTATAAGAACCGCCTGCTTCATAAGATGCAGCTTATTTCTGTGGGAAAAGGTTAAACCAGTATGGGGAATTATTACATCGTAGAAGGATCCGTCTTCAATACTCGATCGGAACATAATTATTTTGTTATTAATAACATACAAATTTCCTAAACATCCAGTCTGTCCGTATGTGTGCAGAAAGATCTGTTTGTGATATGTGCACGTTTTGCCTTTAAAAAATGTATGGATTGATTCAAATTGTCCAAACGGGAGGGTTTATCCAATACAAATCGGGCTGTGCAGGGTCAATATCAATCTAAAGACGACGTTTGCACGGGTTTGTTCTATCTATGGGCCACAGAGACGGTGAGTCATGCTGTAGCTTTCAAATATTGAGTCTCGATAGACCATACTTTGGCAGTTAGCTGCCTTATTTATTTTTGCGTAGATCGCGTCGTCGTATAACGGGGGTGAAACTTTATTTCTCACTGTTATCTATATATTATATGAGTCAGTGTGTGAGAAAATGTGCACGTTTTCATGTATGCACAGTGTAGATTCAGACTCATCTTGTCCACGTGATTTTTTTCTTATTATAATTTACGGAAGTTGACGGAATTGTTGTAACAAGCGTGTGTTAGTAATAACGTAATCAGTGTAGATCAGAAACACACATATGTGGATGCACGGGCTGATCTGCATCGATACTGTTAACGAAAGCCGACTTTTAACCCTTTTTTTAACCCATACACTAGCTCAACTAGATAGCCTAAAAGAGTCGAAGTGATTGAAGCTTTCATATCAAATAGTTTATTGTTAACGTTTTGTAACAAACACACTCTTATTAATTTTAACCCTTTCCCCCATATAGACGCTTTCTGACGCCTCTGCAATAGACGGTTTTTTGAAAACATAGTGACAAAAGGAGAAATTGCTCAAAACGACTAATTTCTCCTTTTTGCCACAATGTTTTCCACTTTTAGTCATAGGTTATCCCTTGAATTATAGAGATTTTCTATTTTTTGACAAAACATGTTCTAAGTCGTCTGCTGCGGAATTGTGGTATGAGGGAAAGGGTTAAATGTCATCCGTATTAAGCGATCGCTGGTATAAACCCTTCCCAGCACGCAGACGCATCTTGACGCAGCTGCAGAAGACGAACCGTGACATCATTTGATAACATTGATTGATTAATTGGGGTTTAACGCCGTTTTTAACAATTTCTCAGTTATATCACGGCGGCCAGTTCACTTACTCATGCATTTCCTGGTTTTCTCACACCAGTACTCCACACACCAATCTTTCCAAGCAACTGGCTGCTTTTCCACATAGACTAAGCCCATTGGTGAAAGACGAATGACGCATGTCGCATTGGCTTTTGTCAATCGTCGGAAAGAAAGTAGGCCGAGCCGGGATTCGAACTCACAACCCCTGGATTGACAGCCCGCGTCGCTACCGACTGAGCTACCTGGGCTCGGCCATTTGATAAAAGGGAACATCTATTACAATGAATTATTTCTCTTTATACCCACTACGTTTTCTACTTTATTCAATACTTTCACTTTCATTTGGAAAGTGTATCTCTACTGATTTTAAAACGTCGACGGTTACAGTTTTGAGCCGTTCCACGACAAAAACCAACGTTGTGTAAAGAACAGATCAGGATCAGCCTAAGCATGCCGCGCAGGCTTACTCGGATAGACAATTTTCGCCTCCTGTGGATTTTCTGTTTCCCGAATCATTACTCTATACCTATATCCACCTGCGACGGAATTTGCCGGCCCGCATCAGCCTTCGCGGACTGCGCAGGGTAATCTGGATCGATACATTACGCATAGTCCATTATCTTGGTTTTTCTCGTGGAACGGTTCATGTGTTTTGAATACGGGAAAGGGCCGCTTGTTATACCAGCTGCCCAACTCAGTCTCACAATTATATACTTCCAACCCCTATTCTGATTTATTCCTATATACAAAATGATTCCTTCATTCCTGATTGTGTATATGTCCTTACATATATAACGGAGTTGTCTTTCCCAAAATATAAATATATGAAAAAGCGAACAAATGGACTCAAGATAAGCGCTCTGAGTATATATAGTTCGAAAATGCAGAATAAAGAGACACAACATTAGATACTCCAGTAATGTTATTAGCGCGTGGCACGATAATAATTTATATAATGCGACATGTTTCTAACGAGCACTTCGTATGAAGAGTGACATGTATATAATATGACCTGTTTCTAACGACCACTTCGTATGAAGAGTGACATGTAAATAATACGACCTGTTTCTAACGGCCACTTCGTATGAAGAGTGGCATGTATATAAAACGACCTGTTTCTAACGACAACTTCGTATGAAGTGTGACATGTATATAATACGCCCTGTTTCTAACGACCACTTCGTATGAAGAGTAACATGTATATAATACGACCTGTTTCTAACGGCCACTTCGTACGAAGAGTGACACGTATATAATACGACCTGTTTATAACGACCACTTCGTATGAAGAGTGACATGTATATAATACGCCTGTTTCTAACGGCCACTTCGTATGAAGAGTGACACGTATATAATACGACCTGTTTCTAACGACCACTTCGTATGAAGAGTGACATGTATATAATACGACCTGTTTCTAGCGACCACTTCGTATGAAGAGTGACATGTATATAATATATATGACCTGTTTCTAACGACCTCGTATGAAGAGTGACATGTATATAATACGACCTGTTTCTAACGGCCACTTCGTATGAAGAGTGGCATGTATATAATACGACCTGTTTCTAACGACAAGTTCGTATGAAGTGTGACATGTATATACTACGACCTGTTTATAACGACCTCTTCGTATGAAGAGTAGCATGTATATAATACGACCTGTTTCTAACGGCCACTTCGTATGAAGAGTGACACGTATATAATACGACCTGTTTCTAACGACCACTTCGTATGAAGAGTGACATGTATATAATACGACCTGTTTCTAACGACCGATTCGTATGAAGAGTGGCATGTGAGAAAAAACTATGGATTTATATTATAAGATATGTGATCTCTTCGCCTTTCTATAAACTCATCATGTTAATCCCCTGGCAGAATTAAGTAGGCGGTGGGATAGTGCGTGATGCATGTGTGATGCACGTGTGGTTAAGTTTAAATGACTATACTTACTCTTCGCTTAGACGAGTATTTTTGGTAATTATCATTAAGGTTTTAACATTGCCTTGTAATGTATGCACGAACGACTGTGTTTAGCTCTTAAGTTTTGCATTTAGTTACATATTTTAAATAGTATTCATGATATGTCTATAACATTTCTAATTGACTTATATATTAATGAAACTAATTGATTGCGGTCTTGTAACCGCAGTGTACTTTAGTTAATTGCCAGGCATGAACCAACAATTACGTCTAGATATGTCACATCCGCTTATATGTTGTTATCGCTTACAAAGTAAATTAGTAAAAAAAAATACAATCGATTTTCGTAAACTCTACAGCGGACCAATACAACTTGATGTTTGAAATCAATAAATAAATTATGAAATAAAACTGCATTTAAGCCTATACCCGGATACTGCTTATCATAAGTTATTATAAGTTGTGATGCTATAACTTCTAATTGGACTTAATGTCTTATAGTGTTTGAAGCTCAGACTGAGAAGTCTGAAGCAAAATGGTAGGTGTCCTTATGTCCTTATTACCTATTTGTTTCCAACTGCCATTGGTATGTTTACAATGGCCTTATTCTCTTATAGTGTTTGAAGCTCAATGGTAAGTGTCCTTATGTCCTTTATTACCTATTTGTTTCTAACTGCCATTGGTATGTTTACAATTTGCAACAGTTATATATATATATATATATATCTAAGATGTATATCAGCGGTTCTTTGCTAAAATTAACATTACTGTTTCTTACCTACTGCCTCGGTGGTGTGGTTGAAGAGCGTCCGCCTTTAGTGCGGGAAATCGCTGGTTCGATCCCGGGTCGGCTCATACCAAATACTTTAGAAAATGGTAATAATTGCTGCGCTCCTTTGCGCTCAGGGTTACGAGTATGGCATTACGACTGAAGGGCTGGTGTCAGAATAAATGTTCCAGTAGGACTGGTAACTTACCAAGGAAACGCCGTGATATAACTGAAAACATGTTGAAAGCGGCGTTAAACACCAAACAATAAAACGTCTTACGACCAGTGAAGAGTAAGATCAGGTTGCTTATCCGCTCAGTTTGCTATGATCTGAACTGTTCGCCAATAAAATGATAGAATGTTAGAGAAACGTCTGAAAAACAGCCAGTGTTTATTGGATTGGGATAAGCAGGAATGCTTAGGCAGCTCCTTTTCCACAGACGTAATGATTTAAGAATAGTTTTCCTAGGGTACCACTCATATCAGGTTTGAGCTTAGACTTTTAATGGAATAAATGAAAACTTAGGTAATATTGAATTGTAAAAATCTGGAAAGGAAAAGGGACGTGGGTGAGGATATGAACTTAAGCACCTGTAAGCCTAGATGCCAATATGTGTGACACTATTTTTAAAGATCAAAGACTTTATCGCAATTTGTCATGCATTGTTTTTAGGGTGTTATCAAAATAAATTAGAACTTTAATGAACTTATTATCATCGATCTACTGTGAAATAAATTGTTCGGCACGATTTAAACCTTTCTATCGTTTGGCAATTTATAGCATGGGGATTACACAGGTTGTCTTTAATATTCACATTTTGTGACAGCATTTTTATTGAAAAATATAACAAAACATACGGGAATTGTAACTATAATGCGTGTTGTTTAATTGTGGTTTACGCCTTTTTCCACATTGATTCCGTTATATGACGGTAACAGTTCACTTATTTATGACCAATGATCATTAATATTGCCGTGATGATGACCATGACCATTAATATTGCCGTGATGTGATGATGACCATGACCATTACTATTGCCGTGATGTGATGATGAGCATTAATATTGCCGTGATGTGATGATGACCATGACCATTAATATTGCCGTGATGTGATGATGACCATGACCATTACTATTGCCGTGATGTGATGATAACCATGACCAAGACTATAATCATGATTACTAATGTAATGCTCACCATGACTTTAACCATGATCATGACCATGACTACAATCGTGATGATGACCATGATTACTACTATGATGTCGACCATGACCATGACATTATATAACCATGATGACGATCATGACCAGGACCATGACCTTTACCGTGATAATGACCATGACTATAACCATGATTATGGATATAACCATGAATAAAAACCATGATGATGACCATGACAATGACTATAACCATGATGGTGAATATGACCATGACTATTACCGTGATGATGCCCATATCAATTACAGTGACGATGATGACTATGAACATTACCATGACTATAACCATGATGTTGTTGATGAGGATGATGACTATGACGATGACCATGATCATGACTTTTGCCATAATTATCATGACTATAAACATGATGCTGCTGACGAAGACTGTTACTATAAACATGACTATAATTATGACTATGACAATGCCTATAACTATGATGATGATGACCATGACCATGTTTATGATAAAGATGATGATGATGATTACGATGATGATGATGATGATGATGATGATGATGATGATGATGATGATGGTGATGATGGTGATGATGATGGTGATAATTACGATGATTACGATGATGATGAGGAGGAGGATAATGATGATGACTATTACCATCACTATGACCATAACAACGACGACGATGATGATGATGATTACGACGATGATGATGACTACGATGATGATGATTACGATGATGATTACGACGATGAAGTTTATGATGATGATTATGATGATTACGACGACGATGATGACTACGATTATGATGATGTTTACTACGATGCTGATGACTACGATGACGATGATGATTACGACGATGATAATGATGACTACGACGATGAAGATTATGATGATGATTATGATGATTACGACGACGATGATGACTACGATTATGATGATTACGATGATGATAATGTTTACTACGATGATGATGACTACGATGACGATGATGATTACGACGATGATGATGATGACTACGATGATGATGATGATGATGAGGATGATGAGGATGATGATGATGATGATGATGATGATGATGATGTAAAAGCTCCTAAAAGCATCGAGTTGCTTCCTCTTAAACTTATTTGCCGTGGTATTTTAGAGATTAAACTTGATGTTATCGTTTTGTAGATAGTGTAAAAAAGTGTAATTGTTTCCCTTTCTAGCAATATTTTTAAAAATGAGTGTCACGCAGGGCCTTCACATTCCTCTATATGTAATTAGAAAGGGCTAAACGGAATGGTAAGTGTACACTGTTTAAACAATTTAGAACTAGTTCAGTGCAAATGTAAACCCTTATTCCATTGAAATATTGCAAACGTTATCATCCGATCTCAGTTTTAAGAAGCTCTTACACTTTTATGATTTAGCCTTTATGAAATATTGAAAACTCATTAACAAACAATGTAGACCAAGAACCGGATACCCGTACATGCATGTCGGCAGTGTATGCATTTGCAGTTTCAAGGTCATGCATAACGTAAAACGTAAATGTTGTTTACATCAGTGTAAATTGGAATAAGGGTTATTTTTTATGAAAGAAAAATCACTGCTACATAAAAAGGTTCCGTCGTGTGCACATCTCAAGTTCAAGGTCGTAACATGCGGCGTTCTGTTTACATTGTATTGTTATGCTATTAAATAACCCCCTTCAAAACTTAAAAAAAAATACATGAGCGGGTCCCTGCGAAAAACTCGATCGTAATAATGCATGTGCGACCAGCGTTGATACATGATCGACCAGCAGTGCAAACCACACAGTCTGATCTGGTTTGCCCATTTAAAATTGAATGTTTTTAAGAAACTTATGTAAAGCAGTATCCATTTCGATCCGTATCATGAATGCGCAAGAAAATCTTTTTTTCTACGCGTGTAATAAGAACGTTTCAGGCTGGTTATTCGCGGAGCACCTATCATACATATGTTAACCCATTACTTCACATAGCTTTTCATTGGTCGTCTGCTTTACAATCATCAGTTGATTGATTGGGGTTTAACGCCGTTTTTAACAATTTCTCAGTTATATCACGGCGGCCAGTTCACCTACTCATGCATATCCTGGTTTTCTCACACCAGTACTCCACACAACAATCTTCCCAAGCAATTACAATCATCGGAATAACAATTTCACCAATATAGAAAACTGAAAGATATATATTGATAAAGAGTTTTAAAATATTACAATAAAGGGTGAAATTGCTCATTTTGAGCAATTTCACCTTTTATTGCAATGTTTTCAAAAAGTCATCTACAACAGCGAGGCGTCAAATGTCGTCGGTGTGAAGTAATGGGTTAAAGATACCTTTATCGTCCAGCGAATAGGGGGTGTCGATGCATTTACGAACAAGCGAAGACTCGGGTGAGACGGTGCAATTGTGACAGTCTCATCAGAGTCTTCACTGCCCCGCATGTCTAACGAAAAGACCCGGATGTAAAAGTCTCACAAAAAAATAAGCCAGAATTATAGTCCCACTCCAATTCGAAATGTTCCGAGTGTAATGAATCATGCATTATTCTGTGAACGACTACAGAGTGTTTTAAAAAGGGTTTATTTCTTTATTAATGTAAATTTTTATTGTCAACAAAACGTCTTGATACACAATACACATTTATCTTATTATTTTTTTTTTTTAAAAAACGGTCATAAAACGTGAGAACACTTGCCATTCATTAATTCAATATCGATGAAAGATTCCCCCATTGATGAATGTTCCCCCATTATTGTTTCTATAAATGTGGAATCTCTATCGCTTATCGTACACATAGCAACTTTTCCTGTATTATTCTCTTTTGTATATGATGTAGTTAATCAATTGTTAATTGTTGCCTGGGAAAAAACTATTGTATGTAATGGTGCGACGAAGCCAGAAAACTCATACTTAGGTTAATTTGCGGCCGTGATATAACTGAATAACTGTTGAAAAATAAATACCAAAATATCCATTTAATCGTTGTTATAATGTCCAACAATATTATATCTTCGTTTAACCCTTTTCTTTCATATAGACGCTTTCTGACACCTCTGCAGCATACGACTTTTTTGGAAACATAGTGACAAAAGAAGAAATTGCTCAAAACGAGCAATTTCTTCTATTGCCACAATGTTTTCCACTTTTTAGTCATAGGTTATCAATTCAAATATAGAGATTTTTCTATTTCATGACAAAATCTGTTCAAATGCATCTCCTGCAGAATTGTTGTATGTGGAAAAGAGTTTAAGACTTCGGCAGAAGCCCAAAAAAGTTGCCCGGCTCATTTGAAGGGTTAGGTATTGAAAAGTCTGAGCGATGATTGTGTGTCTCTCTTGTCTACACGTCCTTTATGAACCCACAAGCAGTGATTTCCCGTACGTACACGTATACACTCAGTTTTTGTAACTTCATTATATTAAATTTCAATAATGTTTTGATGAAGAAATAGATGTTGTTGACTTCGTTCTACTTTCCAAATTTAGCTCTTTAAATAAAGCAATTACACGAAAATTGACACCTTTATTCGTACTAACTAATTCAAGTTCCCTTTTCATTGGAAAAATTATTCACGTAATGTGATGTTTTGCTGTTGTCTACTTTTTAAGACATACCAGGTAACAGTAGCTGGGCAATTTGATACAGAGTTGAAAATATATTGGGAAAAGGAGCCACTATTCATAATAGACAATTTCTCCAATGCCTCCTTTTTAAAAACCCTAAGAACTACAATGGCGTTGACAATAGTTAGATCATTTACCATGTTAATATTGAACTAGCTTAACCCTTTCCCACCTGCAGACGCATTTTAACGCGATAGCAGCAGACGACTTTTGAAAACATTGTGGCCAAAGGTAAAATTGCTCATGATGAGCAATTTCACCTTTGGCGACAATGTTTTCCACTTAAAGTCATTGGTTATCCATTCAATAATAGAGATTTTCCATTTTTTGACAAAATATGTTCAAAGTCGTCTGCTGCAGATTTGTCGTATGTGGGAAAGGATTAAGGTTGTACATGTTGTACTTTAAACAATATGACAATTTAAATGTCCGCTTTGTAAACAAATGTGGTAAAACGTGGTGTTTACACCTGATCATTTGAAATTAAATTAAGGATGATAATTTGCTTAATATGAGAAATTAATCCTTTACTGTACAATATAATCATTCCGTACCGCAAACCTCAATTACCACTATTTTTAAATCAGATATTGCATTGTTTTTGTCACTTGCAAAACGCACATTGACGCATCTGCAGCAGACGACGTTTTTGAAAAAAACAGTCTGCCAAAAGGAGATATTGCTCGTTATAAACAAATTTCTTCTGTTCTCAGAATGTTTTCAACTCCAGTCAATAATCAATCCTACATACACAGAGATGTATCTATACTGTTTGCATAGATACTTCCCAAGAGCCGTCCGCTATATAGACTCGTTTTGCCCGCGTTTTGTGAAAGGATAAAAGGAGACAGCTCTTAGGGATCCCATCGTGTGAAAGGATGAGCAATAAGTGTATCGCTGTTGTTATTACCTGGACCACTTGTTGTATCGGTACAGACAGGGCCCAAAAAACAAACGTTAACGTAAAAAGTGTTTTCATGTAAAATTCGCAGACGAAAAACCTCCAACCTGTTAGTAAACTCTGTAACAATAATAATGATTTAACCCTGTACACGTTTCTCAGACATTCATTTCTCATACGTCTGGGAGGTTTAAAAACGCGCATTGGAAACGTTCATGCGTTCGTACGCGCAGTAAGGGCCATTATTTCTGTACCATTTGACGGATATTTAACAATGTGTATATTTAGGTATAAATTAAAGCGTGGGAAATTGTCTGTTCCCCAATTTGATCAAAATATAAATCCGCTATTTTCCCATCACATTTATACTAAAGGGTCGTCTTGTGTCTGCTAGCCTTGCTCAAAGTCGGATTATTTGGCATTCCGTTCACGCATGCGCAGTGGTTTGATGAGTAGTGTAATTTGGCCGATGTTTTGTAGAGCTGGGAGGTTTATCGACGATAATAACAGCTATTGTGTCTGCCTCGTATATAGTTTACGTTAGTAAAACTACGTGGTTGTCGAGTGACTGGCTAGTCCATCATATCGCTATACGATACAGTGGTGGTGCACGCACGTTATCTATACTGTAGTTTTTTTGGGGGAAATTATTCTATCTTTTTTTTTTTTTTTTACATCGGAGGTGTTATTTCCTCGCTGTTTTTACATAGAAATTCAGACCAAAAAATGGGTTTTATTTAAAATAGGTAAAATTTTATTTCTGTGTAACCTTTTCTCTCTATGGGAGCCTGTGGTATTATATATACTGATACTCTAAACAAATGCACTTATGAAGTTGAAATTCCCTTCTCTAAATACCTTCCTTGATTGATATAGAAAGTAACCAAGGGTTATTGTCTGACCGCTGACTTTTACACATCTAATCTAAATCATGTTGATCCACTGACTGCCTTATCGGGAAAGGGTTATATTTATGTGTTATTTAAATTGTTGTACTGTATTGTATTGTATTGTATTGTAAATGTCACATTCATCTCTATAGTCTGTAGCATGTTGTATTCGTTTATTATCATTGTAAAATATGTAAGGTATTTAAGGACATTTTTAAAGGATTTGTGTCACAGAATATAATATTTCATGAATCTAATTTCGTTATATATGATATATGTATTGTCACCTGGAGAGAATGTGAGGATATTTGTCATGAATGTGAGGATATTTGTCATAAATGCGGGATATTTACTTAGCATGTTAAAAGGATTTCCTCTACAGGAAAGTCGAGCAAGCAGTGAAGACTCAGAACAACCTGTACGAACACATCTGAAGAGAATCCATTCTATTCGCATATGAGCCGTCCCGCGAGAAAACCAACATTGTGGACTCTGCGTTAAGTATCGACCCGGATCAGCCTTAGCCCGCTGCGTAGGCTTACCCGGATATACACTTTTCGCCTCCTGTTGATTTGTTGTTTCATGAATCATTACTCTATACCTATATCCCCTTGAGACGGAACGTGTCGGCCCGAATCAGTCTGCGCGGACTGCGCAGGCTGATCTGGATCGATACATTACGCAGAGGCACTAATGTTGGTTTTCTCGCGGGACGGCTCATTTATAGATAATTCTCTAATTCATTGCTGAAAGATTTGATGAGATTACATGTATGTACAGGCTGATCTGAATCTACACGTGTCAGTGAGTGAGTAAGGTCGGGTTTCACGACGCACGACTTAAAAATCTCATGCATCTATTCAATCCAGGATGAGATTTGAACCATGTGGGGGTATACCACTTGACTTGACCGTTTTTACATGATGTGATATTTTAGTGGTTTATATTTCAACTTCGGATAGTTATAATCATATAGTGTATTGGAATATTGGAATATATACTTTTGGATCAGTGTTAAAACATCCCGGGAAAAAGGATAAATTGCTCCATTTGAGAAAGAGTTAGGTTGTTTTTCAGCACCCTCTAAGTTTTAAGATAATCGCATATTTTTTTCTAAGTTTTCTGAGAGTTCTGAGAATATAAATAAACTCTGAGTATTGGGGGTCCTTTCAGACGTTTTCACTTGAATAGAATTTGAAAGACGCATTAAATGTAATGGGTCAAATCCTGCCATTGAATGGATCCGTGCGTGTAATTTCACGTTGTCTGTTTAATAAATCAGAGATAGTTTTGTTAGACGTGATGAGTAACACGAATAATCGTTCGATTTGTCAATTATATAAATGGAATTTAATTGTTTGTAATACATATTACTTAAAAACGTTTATTACAGTTTTGATTGACTTAATGCACGTATTTAAACCCTTTCTTGCATGCAGACGTATTATGATGCATCTGCAGCAGACGACTTTTGCAAATCACTCATAAGAACACATTTTTCATTTCCGGAGATTTTCCGGACAAAACAAATTGTCTCTTTTATTCCACAGAATTATAATTAGAGAGTCTAGGACATCACAATTCTAAGGCGTTCAAAGCTTGTAAAGTCGGGAAGTGGTTTATCCCTGGTGTATGCACCCAATATAAGTATGACGAACCAAATATTTACTTTATTAATAAATCTTATGCAATCCGTTTTAAAAACGTACGAGGAAAACACGTGGCATTTCTAAATTATAATAATAACAAATAAAATCATTGATAATAATAATACTAATAAAGATGGTGATTAAAAATTAGATCTTAAAATGTTACAGGAAAAGAAGATAAAGCGTAATTTTCTCCCGTCCCTAAATCTCTTTGAAAATGTGTGTCAATGAGGAAAAGGGCTAATTTATTGCTAGTACTACACTGATAACGTCTTTAAGCCAATGTTTGTTGTCATTTTACTTAACATATAATCATTATTGACACGATGACTCGTTAGGGGTTCAAACCGCTGACCCCTAAGTCGTAAAACATATCTATCTTTACGTCATTTGTATACACTATGTGCCATTTTGTATACATGTGTCTTTAATTGTAAAACCCAAGATTGTGATCTTTTTGTTCGAACACGTGTGACTTGTAGCTGTCAAAGCGGGTAACCACAATCAGATATAGTATATACGCCCCAAACAAGTCGAGTACTCTAAGAGATAAAAATCGTTATTTAAAACCTATGCCATGGATTCTATAATAGAATCCACCAGACGCATCAGATGAATACCCACAACACAGAGTTTTTGATTTAGAAATGAGATATTGGAAGTTACGATATGGTTGTCTCGACCGTTTTGGGAACAATGCAAACCCGTTGTTATAATATAAATACCACATTGTTACATATAAATAAATGATACAAACCTTTAACGTAGGAAAAATGGGCGAAACACATTCTCGATCTTCATTCCAACAATTAGATGCGACGGCTTACGAAGCGCGTTGATCCTCCGGCGGTGACGACCGGGATCCCGACTGATCGTACATACACCCTTTCCCACATTACAACACATATGCCGTAGACTTTACGACTTCTAGTCAGAAATATGGAAACTCTATATGGCTGACTTTTAAAAATGACTTAACATCTATGTTGCAAAAAATAGCAATTGTTCATTGTGAGCTATTTCCGCCCCGTTCTCACATTGTTTTCAAAGTCGTCGACTGCGGAACTATCTAAATACGGCTGCATGTGAGGTAATGTGTATGCCTAGTGGAATCATTTTTGTATGTTAAGTCTCGTAAACAAAGCACTTCGTATATTATTGTGTCATTGATATAGAGATAGTATATTTGACTCACGCGTGTCTGAGTTTCAATCCTTAGCCTGCCTAATTCCCGCAACATATCATTGGTTTAATTTGATAAATGAATAGCGAACAATGTAGACCCAGATTAGACTGGTCTATATGTATCGCAAATGCGTTCGCAGGGTTCATTATTAAGACGCATACAACGAGATAAGGTTATACAAGAACCACATTCACGTCGTTATTCGGATACATTTTGGAATTTGATACCATCGTATGTAAGCAAGACTGCATTTTGTCATCGCAATTCATTATCCGCTTACAAATCATAAATACATGAATAAATAAATAAATCAATCAATCAATAATCAATTAATCAATCAATCAATCAATCAATCAATATATCAACCAATATATCAATCAATTAATTAATTAATCAATCAATACATCAACCAATACAACAATCAATCAATCAATCAATTAATCAATCAATCACCCAATTAATCAATCAATATATCAATCAATAAATAAATCAATCAATCAATCAACAAATCAATTAATCATTCTATAAATCAATCAACCAATTAATCAATGTATCAATCAACCGATCAATTTAACAATCGATCATATTAATCAATCAATAAGTTAATCAATCGATCAATCAGAAGCCCTATTTCTTTTAGTTTAAATATCCCTTGGTGTGCTTCCTAGACAAGTGTAATTTAATATCTTGATATACGGTGCTCGAAATATTTCCTAGACATCTGCTACGAAGGGATTCAAAATTAATTAATAGACTGGTAGGAATAATTGTTATGTAAGCAGTGTACACGCATTATTGTTATTTGAAATTCACAAAGAAAGATAATGTCTTTAATATTGAACTGTAAAAAAAAGAGTTTCCTATCTTTGTGGAAATCGAACAAAATGTCTTCATGAAGAGGCGTTAAAAGTTCCAATATTCTAGTAATCACGCGTTTATATGTTGAATTTTCCAATTTCGAAAATCTGCCAATACGGAAAAGAGAGCTATAAACATAAATTGCGCAGAACATTTAGTTGTTCCAATTTGGTACATTCAGAACTATATTTGGTACACAGTCAGTTCTTATCGCGTGGTCTGTTAAGTCGGTAAAAACTAGAAGGACGGCTTGAGTATGTACTTAACACTTTACAGTCTAGTAAATACATACTTTGCCGTGAATGACTCCAGATATTATTTGAAAAATTATTATTACATTATTTAGCGGACACTATCCTTTCCTCACCTTCTCGGAAACCTTATAAAACATTGTGGGGATATAGGAAATTACCCATAAGGAGCACTATTCATTTTCATTACAATGCATTTTACATCTACATGACCCGGTTTCTATTTTTTTTACTGTAGATGTTCTATTTAAATTGCGAAAGTCTGTAAATGAATGGATAATTAGATCTACCAAATGGAGACAATCTTTCTTGCGATGAGCAAGTTGACCGATTTATATGGAGGCATTTAGCAATAATCTGTTATGAAACTTTACTATGACTTTCGACCTGCCCGACCTATAGACGTTAGTGTGTGTAGAGTAGTAGTAAGCAGGGTGATTTACTAAAGAAGGAATACTCAAGGATATTTAAAGAGGGTGTGTCTATGAGCGGCTATCCTTTACCCCGTACTTACTGTTTTAGTCGTAGTAAAAATGCCGACATTTGGCAAAATGACGGGGGAAAAAGCAGCGAGTGACTGCAAGAACCAACGGGAAATTGTTCGCAACTCAAGCCCATTTCCTTATGATAAAACATATCTCCTGTCAATATGGATTTCCAATTGAATAAATCACTTCGAAAATTAGAAGACCCCCAAACTATGACTCACCCTGTCATACAGGGAGTTCATTTGTTGTCAAATATATCGCTTTTCTTCAATGGGATTTTCTATCAAATGTTGATTCATGCAGTTTTGCAAACATCTTCAATCAGGTTTTTATTTTATGTTTTACAGACAAAAATCAGGCCTTGTATCAAAGGGATTAGTGCTCGAGCCTCCTTCACCCAGGCGAAAGGACACCACTAAAGGGACTCAGATCAGCGGACGATCAGCGGACGTGTACAAACAGTGTGGGATAAGTCGTAAATCTAAGATGAATAACGTCTGTCTTGATACGCGACCTCAATAAAAGTAAACGATTTTTTTTTTCAATGAACACCGAGATATGTAAATTATACGTGTGACAAACTAGGTTTGATGAATAATGCCGTATTAAATCGGTCGTTACTCTACAGTGTATTTATCTTAAACCGTAGTTGATAGTAAGTAAGACGGGATTTGTGAATGATAAAATGAACAACGCAGACAGTTAGAACTGCGATATTTAAATTTATCAAGGATATATTTATTAAACAAAATAAAGGAACAAATGTTTAATGCCATTGGACAGATGTCACGTGACAACAGCAGAATGTGAATACGAGGCTGGATGTTCTGCATACAAAGTTTTGCGGAGGGATATTTCTGAACACACTTTATGAAACGATTACTGGATTTATTCTTCTTTTACTCGGACATGCAGATACATTTAACTTAATACATTTTATGCCAGTAAAGGACTTTTTTTCAATTAAGAAATTGATTCGAATATTAACGAATTTCTAAATGAATTGTTAAAAATATTTAATCATATAACCAGCCGAATAGTCTAGTATCTTTATTTAAACAATACATGATAAATTATTTTAGACTATGAGATTGTCAGATATTTAATTACAATAAGTTCCGTGATTACACTAGTCGGGAATAATTATTTAATTACTATGGCAACTTTTTGATACAAATTTACGCGACCATGGAATATTCATGATATCAATTTTAAGACTATGGCACTTCCATGCTAGAATATTTAAGACTATGGCAAATGTTGGGTGGAATCTGTAGGACTATGGCCTATGTATGGTGTTATTCTATAACAGCCGTATGTTTTGTGAGTATGTTGGTTCGGCCAGCGGGCTCCGAAAGGTATTTCAACAAGTATAGAGAGCACAGGGACCAACGGAAGTTGCAACATATGGGGGCTTTATCCGTCCATAACAAGAGGGAGGCAGAGGTAAATACAATCATTTTGTTTTTCTTCAGTTTGAGTTTTGTTTGTTTGATCACAGTTTGGGTTTTGTTTGTTTGATCACAGTGTGAGTTTTGTTTGTTTGATCACCAGTGTGTGTTTTCTTTGTTTGATCGATTGGGGTTTGACAACGCTTTCAACGGTATTTCAGTTCTATCATGGAGGTCAGTTCACTTAATCCCCTTCCCTCATTCGACAATTATACAGCAGACGATTTTGAACATATTTTGTCAAAAAAATAGAAACTCTCTATAATTGAATGGATAACCTATGACTAAAAGTGGAAAACATTGTTGAAGAAGGAGAAATTGCTCGTTTTGAGCAATTTCTTTTTTGTCACTATGTTTTCAAAAAGTCCGTCTTCTGCAGAGGCGTCAGAAAGCGTCTATATGAAGGAAGGGGTTAACACCTGTTTCCTGCCTTTCTCGCCCCAGAACTTCACTCCACACAACATTAATTTCGTGCAATGGGCTAACTTCCCACATGGACTATTCTATAAATTGGTGGAAGAACTCACGACCTATTGATTGATAGCCCTCGTCGTTACCGACTGAGCTATTGCGGTTAGAAAATGTTTCGAGTTCGAGCATCAATATAGGAAAAAATTGGCTTTCGGACATGTCCGACGAAATGAGATGGTGATCGACCTGTGCAAAGCGTGCAGTCTGTCTACCGTCCACACTGTTCCCCATCAAGCTGATGAACCAATACGGAATGTTCGTGTAAAGAATCGAAACACTTATCACACTGTTTGGATGCATGTGCAGATCTCGAACTATTTAACACTTGAAGACGCATTTTCACACCTCTGCAGAAGGCGACTTTATAATGAGCAATTTTTTTCATTTTGCCACAATGTTTTCAAGTTTATTCAATACTTAAACACTGGTTTATGAAAACTTTTCACATGTTTGCCAAGATGGTTTCAACGTCGGCGGCTGCAGATTTGCTGTATATGGGATAGGGTTATCGAGCGATTGTCTGCATACCCAATCTCGTATGCCGTAGATGTCATCGTTTTACTCTTACATTTTTATCAATAAACTATCCATGCAAAATCCGAACCTTTGGAGGTTTTGAGTTCGTTGATGATTTATACAGTATAACACGCAGGTAGTCACCTGTTGTCGTGACCTCTTGTAGTGACCTTTTTGTCGTAACCTCTTGTAGTGACCTCTTGTCTTGAGACTTGTCGTGAACTCTTGTATTGACCTTTGTCGTGACATCTTGTCTCGACCTATTGCAGTGACCTCTTGTCTTGATACTTGTTGTGATCTCTTGTGGTGAACTCTTGTCTTGAGACTTGTCGTGACCTCTTGTCGTGAACTCTTGTATTGACCTTTTGTCGTGACCTCTCTTGTCGTGAACTCTTGTAGTGACCTCTTGTCATGAACTCTTGTAGTGACCTCGTGTCATAAACTCTTGTAATGGTCTCTTGTTGTAACCTTATTTAGTGCCCTCTTGACGTGACCTCTTTTCGTGACCTCTTGTCGTGACCTCTTGTCGTGATCTCTTGTCGTGACCTCTTGTCGTGACCTCTTGTAGCGACCTCTTGTCGTTACCTCTTGTTGTGACCTCGTGTCGTGACCTCTTGTCGTGACCTTTTGTCGAGACCTCTTGTCGTGACCTCTTGTCGTGACCTCTTGTCGTGACCTCTTGTCGTGACCTCTTGTCGTGACCTCTTGTCGTAACCTCTTGTCGTGACCTCTTGTAGCGACCTCTTGTCGTGACCTCTTGTCGCGACCTCTTATCGTGACCTCTTGTCGTGACCTATTTTCGTGACCTCTTGTCGAGACCTCTCTTGTTGTGATATATTTTGCCCGTTCTCATCGAACGTGGCTCTTTACTTAATTGTTTATGAAGAAGTTTAACTCGCTGGTTGACCTGCAGCTATTTGGGAATTCCTCATTGGGAATGTTTCTATTAAAATGGACTTGTTCAAGCATAATGTTAAGACTATCGCATAATAATGGAGCTGTGCTCCCCGCTGGAATTGAAAATGATATTGTCTTATTGTAAACAGTGAACATTGAGATGAGGTTATACATATACATAGTCCGATCAGATAATTCAATTGAATAGTCATTGTTGTATATATCAATTGAATCTGTCTTGTCCCTATTTGTAATGCATCAACAGGAATAAAAGAACATCTGGTTTCCTCACATTGCGTTACTGCCTTTGACAGGGATTACCCTGTATAAGATGATACCCAATTAACACGCCAATGAAATTCCAGGGTATTCCCATTCTTGCATGTAAATGGTACAGCTGTGTGTGTGTGTTTTTAGCAGGGTCTTTATTAAGAAGAGGGGGAAAGTTTTTAGGTATAATGTTGTATAAACCCTTTCCCACAAACAGCAAATTTTTGAAAACAACATGGCAAAACTATGGAGAAAATCTCTGTGATAAAAGAAGAAAATGGCCATTAAAATTAATTTCTCCTTTCGCCACACTGTTTTCAAAAGTCGTCTGATGCAGAGGCGTCAGAAAGCATCTCTGTGTGGGATAGGGTTAAGCATTATACGTCATTGTCAAAAAAAGTCAGCAGCGCCTAAATTAATTTTTTTTTTTTTGGCTAACATAATATTGTAATGAATGTACTTGAAATTTAAGGCAGAGATATGATTTATTTACACTCACCGAAGTTATTAAGAAAACCGTTTTGTTTGCTTCTTTCAATAACGATAATAATTTCCGATGTTTGATAAGAGTCACTGTGACAAGCGTCATTCGTCTTCCACCAATGGGTTTACAGTGGAAAAGCAGCCAGTTGTTTGGAAAGATTGTTGTGTGGAATAAAGTTGGTGTGAGAAAGTCAGGAAACGCATGCGAAGGTGAACTGGCCGCCGTGATATGACTGAAAAATAGTTGAAAACGGCGTTAAGCCCTAATGAATCAATTGTGTGTGTGTCTGTCTGTATTATGATGTATATATGTCTGTCTGTCTGTCTGTCTGTCTGTCTGTATTATGATGTATATATGTCTGTCTGTCTGTCTGTATTATGATGTATATATGTCTGCCTGTCTGTATTATGATGTATATATGTCTGTCTGTCTGTATTATTATGTATATATGTCTGTCTGTCTGTATTATGATGTATATATGTCTGTCTGTCTGTCTGTCTGTCTGTCTGTCTGTCTGTCTGTCTGTCTGTCTGTATTATTATGTATATATGTCTGTCTGTCTGTATTATGATGTATATATGTCTGTCTGTCTGTATTATGATGTATATATGTCTGTCTGTCTGTATTATTATGTATATATGTCTGTCTGTCTGTATTATGATGTATATATGTCTGTCTGTCTGTATTATGATGTATATATGTCTGTCTGTCTGTCTGTATTATGATGTATATATGTCTGTCTGTCTGTATTATGATGTATATATGTCTGTCTGTCTGTCTGTCTGTATTATTATGTATATATGTCTGTCTGTCTGTATTATGATGTATATATGTCTGGCTGTCTGTATTATGATGTATATATGTCTGTCTGTCTGTATTATGATGTATATATGTCTGTCTGTCTGTCTGTATTATGATGCATATATGTCTGTCTGTCTGTCTGTATTATGATGCATATATGTCTGTCTGTCTGTATTATGATGCATATATGTATGTCTGTCTGTATTATGATGCATATATGTCTATCTGTCTGTATTATGATGCATATATGTATGTCTGTCTGTATTATGATGCATATATGTCTATCCGTCGGGATCGCCATGGATATATATTACCTTCCCGGTAAACCTATCTTTATAGAACGTCCGTCTAGTGAGCGGGAGACCAAAGTTCGATCCCAATTTCCGGGTGATATCATAGACTTAATAACGGTGTGAGGGTAAATAATACCGATATCACTGGTAATACCGATATCACTCGATATCACTGGTTATACCGATATCACTGGTAATACCGATATCACTCGATATCACTGGTTATACCGATATCACTGGTTATACCGATATCACTGGTTATACCGATATCACTCGATATCACTGGTTATACCGATATCACTGGTAATACCGATATCACTCGATATCACTGGTTATACCGATATCACTGGTAATACCGATATCACTGGTAATACCGATATCACTCGATATCACTGGTTATACCGATATCACTCGATATCACTGGTTATACCGATATCACTGGTAATACCGATATCACTGGTTATACCGATATCACTGGCAATACCGATATCACTGGTAATACCGATATCACTGGTAATACCGATATCACTGGCAATACCGATATCACTGGCAATACCGATATCACTGGTCATACCAATATCACTGGTAATACCGATATCACTGGTAATACCGATATCACTGGTCATACCAATATCACTGGTAATACCTATAGCACTGGTAATACCGATATCACTGGTAATTCACACAGGAAACGCCGTTATATAACGGAAACATTGTATATAAACGATGTAAAACACCGCACAAAAAATCGTTCTCGTCTGTCAGATGGTATTGGTGATATTGGTGGATCGCTTACAGACTGTCTGCTATAGGACCCCTCCCAGACAAATCTTCCTGAAATAATTACACCAAGTCCGTTCGTTACAAGTTATACTCACTGCGTGTATTTGTTTTCCAATGTGCTGTTCGCCATGAATTGACCCACATTCCGTTAGATCGAAGATGTAATTACTCGTCCACGCTATGGGGGAACTGTTGGGCAATAAATCAGAGCGATTTGTGTGTCTGTTAAGTCGTATTTCGATAACTAGGTCGTATTGAGTGCATGTTTCCCACCAAACTGCTTCTATATTATAAAAACCCATATTTCACATGTTTTCTGTGGATAAATCTCAACTGCTTAGAAGTTTAGGAAGACGCCCAATTTTTTGAATTTCATTCAATGGCCTATATCGTTACATTATAGGTAAAACATAGAGAGAACATTGAAAGCATATTCGTGTCTTGGATACTAGGTGTTTTCCACCTCCTCAAGTATTCATATAATATTGCCCGAAAACTCTTACGAAAAGCCGATAGAAGATTAATCATTCACTGATGCAGAACACATTTGACGCCTTTGAAAAACAATATTGGAGAAGGAGTAAATGATCTAAAAGGCATGTTATCCCTTTTTCCAAAAATTGTTTAAGTTCTGTAGGAGAATAATACTTTAAACGTCCTAGTTTGTTATACTTTTAGATGATTTTGAAAGCAGACTCTTTAAATATGAGCCGTCCCGCGAGAAAACCAACATTGTGGACTCTGCGTAAAGTATCGACCCGGATCATCCTAAGCATGCCGCGCTGGCTTTTCCGGATAGACACATTTCGCCTCCTGTGGATTTTCTGTTTCAGGAATCATTACTCTATACCTTTATCCCACTGAAACGGAATATGTCGGCTCGGATCAGTCTGCGCGGACTGCGCAGGCTGATCTGGGTCGATATATTACGCAGAAGCCATAATGTTGGGTTTCTCGCGGGCCGGCTCATATCATATCGTCTAAGCACTCTCCCTCTTACAACAACTCTGAAGCGGGCGACCGTATACAGATAGACTTTATTCAGGAAAAAAGGGCAGTGTTTTTTTTACCAACATACCACATAAATATAACACTTTAGCTTTAACAAAGTCAAATAGCAGACTAATGGTAAAAAAAAATGAGCAATAAAAAATGTATGGAAATAATCTAGAACATTTATATATTTCCGCTTCGTTTGAACGACAAACGGCTTCTTTCTAGTCGAAATATATAACATACGTATAGAAGAATGTGTAATAAATGGATAGAGTTGATCACATTGTTTTTGGCCTGTCTGTCTGTCTGTCTGTCTGTCTGTCTGTCTCTTTGTCTGTCTGTCGAAAAAAAAAATAACCTTGACCACTACTTTTGAACCATAACAGGTACGGCTACCATATTTCACATGTGTATTCCTTGTGACATGACCTTTCTGTCAGTACCAAAATGTTTGACCTTGCGACCTTGACCTTTGACCTAGATGTTGCCATTCGGGGGCATCAGTGTTTCACAAACACATCTTGTTTCACAATGTTTTTAGAAGTCGTCTTCTGCAGAGGAATTGAGATCAGTAGGGACCCCGTTGCTGGATTGCCAAGCATTAACCCTTGTTGACCTCGTTAACCATTTTCCCACATACAACATATCTGCATCAGACGGCTTTGAAATCGTCTAGGCTAAAAGCACAGAAAATCTCATTAAATGAAATAACAATAATTGAATAGAGTTGAAAACATGGTGATAAAAGTAGAAATTGCTCGTTTTGAGCAATTTCTTTTTTTTGTCGACATGTTTTCAAAAAGGCCGTCTGCTGCAGAGGCGTCAGAAAGCGTCTATACGAGGGAAAGGGTTAATTGAAAAGTTCAAGATTCGTGTAAAGTCTGAAAACATATCTCAACACTTTTCCCCACATACAACAAATCTGCAGCAGACGAGTTTTAAAACATCTGAACAATAATATGGAAAGCATCTCTAAATAAAGACTTATTGAAAAGAGGCTGAAAACATTGTGGCAAAAGGAGACATTTTGTTATCATATTGAGCATTTTTTTTTAATTTTGCACAATGTTATCAAAAAAAGTTGTCTGCTGCAGAGGTGTCGGAAAGCGTGTGAATGTGTGAAAGGGTTCATACACCTATCTCTGATTCAAGTCACGTTTGAGCAATGTCTTCCTTTGCCCATGATGTTTTCAAAAGAGCCGTCAAAAATGCGTCGGTATTGGGTTGAATATTAAGAGCGGTAATAACAAAAAGAGATAAAATGTTCGTGAATTTGTCTGCTAATTAATGTGATCAATGTTCTATCTGCTGGTATTTGTTGTTTTAATGAGTTTTTGCTACAGACGCATTTTCTGTGATTGTTTCGTACTTAATGCATCGGGATCACTTTTCTTATATAGTTAGTGCATTGCCTAGTTTGCAAAATGTTGTTGTACTCCAATACCGTTTATATGTTACCCAAACGGGGACGCAAAATGAACCCTTGCTACTCAAAACCAACAGTATGGCCTCTGCGTAATGTATCGACCCAGATCAGCCTGCGCAGGCCGGGTAGACTGATCCGGGCCGACAAATTCCGTCTCAGGGGGATAGAGGTATAGAGTAATCATTCCCTGAAACAGATAATCCACAGGAGGCGAAAGGTGTCTATCCGGGTAGGCCTGCGCGGCATACTTAGGCTGATCCGAGTCGATACTTTACGCAGAGTCCACACTGTTGGTTTACTCGTGGGACGGCTCATATCAATATATCTGCGTAATGTATCGACCAGATCAGCCTGCGCTATCCGCGCAGACTGATCCGGCCGACACATTCCGTCTAAGGGGGGATAGATAGAGTAGTGATTCCTGAAACAGATAATCCACAGGAGGCGAAAAGTGTCTATCCGGGTAAGCCTGGGCGGCATGCCACAATGTTTGTTTTCTCGCGGGACGACTCAAATGTCTTTCTTTCGTGGACCAAAACTTGTTATCAGTTTGTTCTGTGGTTAATACATTTTCTCAATGAAACACTTTTCTCTTTAAATAAAATGGGATCGATTTGAATTACGTTTATACACAGGATTTTACGATAACTGATTTAAAAAAAGATATGACATAACGATGTGCTCGATCCTGAAATAAATATACTGTATCCGTTCAGAATAATTGCCTGTTTTACTTTCTGCATTTTTTATTAGAATTTACTTGATTTGAACGGTTTCGTTTCGAATAAATGTCGTTATGTAAACACGACCCTTTACGGGATAGCGATATATAATATAGTCTATATACTTATCGTCTTACACACAACGATTACAAAGAAGCACTCAAATGGGTTATGTCAATTTAAAATAATTAAAATTTAAATTTGACTAACAACAATACATCAATCATGTTCTGATACATGAAGGGATACTGAACACATAATGCAACGCTGACCCAGTTTCAGTCCGTAGTATATAATTTGTGTTTGTTTTCTATTTGATCACTGACATTAGAAAGCTGGCCTGACGTGATGAGTCAGCTGGGGAAAGCTAGTCAATATACGTATAATGAATGGCTTAACCCTTTCCCTCATACATCTAGACACAAATATGGAAAACATCTATAAATGAATGTTCAAATATTTAATAGATTTGAAACTATTGTTGTAAGAGGAGAAATTGTACTCTCTGAGCAATATCCCCGTTTGTAACATTGTTTTTAAAAAATCTTCTGTTGAAGAAGCATCCGCTGAATCGTCCGTATGTTGGAAAGGACTCAATCAGATTTGATAAATCTACTGTTGATAATCTTAGGCCGTTCCCTTTTATTGACAATATATTAAATTCTGAGTCAGCAGAGCCACGGTATCTCAGTCGGTAACTGTTAATCCAGGGGTTGTGAGTTTGAACCCCAGCTCTGACATTTGTCTCCGACGTTTGTTAAAAGTCACTATGACAAGCGTCATTCATCTTGTCACCAATGGGCTACTGGTGTAAGAAAGTCAGGAGACACATGAGTATGTGAACTGGCCGCCGTGATATGACTGAAAAAATGTTGAAATCGGCGTTAAACACTAATCAACTAATCAAGAATTCCAGATCAAAATCATGACCAGATGTTATATCATTTTCCTTCAATGTTTTCAATACAGACAATATGTAAATAAAATACCAGATAACGATATAATGCATATATCGAATAAGACAAAGATTGCGACCGAACAGTTTGATCAATGTTTGCATTTTTGTTTAAACCATACTTTATTTATATTTGTAATAACAGATACATATAGATAAAACGCATATCAAATATAACATTAGCTTATTTGAGTCGCTCTCTTCTTGCGTCCTGTAGGTAAACAAATAAGGGTTTCCCAGTTACATGAGCGTCTCCCGTTGTTCGGAACTTTCAAATAAACTCAATTTTCACACCTCGTGACTCATTTTAACATATTGTCTCCGTTTAACCCTTTCTCTCATATAGACGCTTTCTGACGCCTCTGCAGCAGACGGCTTTTTAAAAACATAGTGACAAAAGAAGAAATTGCACAAAACGTGCAATTTCTCCTTTTGCCACAATGTTTTCCACTTTCTGTCATAGGTTATCCATTCAATTATGGAGATTTTTTTATGTTTTGACAAAATACGTTCAAGGTCGTCTGCTGCAGAATTGTCGTATGAGGGAAAGGGTTAAGAAAGAAAGAGTCGAGACAAACTATTAGATACAACTACATTGTTTATACCCTACAAAGTTGTCAAAAGTCGTCTGCGTTATTAGAGTCGTACGCATGTGAGGGAAAGAGTTCACCATTTTTCCTCATACTGACACTTTCTGACGCATCTGCAGCAGACGGCTTTTTGAAAACATAGTGACAAAAGAAGAAATTGAACAAAACGTGCAATTTCTCATTTTGCCACAATGTTTTCCATTTTTAGTCATAGGTTATCCATTAAATTATAGAGAGTTTTCTATTTTTTGACAATACATGTTCAAAGTCGTCTGCTGCAGAATTGTCGTATGACTGAAATTATGTTTTTCCACTCTTAGTCATAGGTTATCCATTCAATTATAGAGATTTTCTACTTTTTTGACAAAATATGTTCAAAGTTTTCTGCTGCAGAATTGTCGTATGAGGGAAAAGGGTTACGTGTTACCTTATAAGGGGTGAGTGTTGAGAGATGAAAGGCGGGTATATTGTTTGTTATCAGACGACGTGCCGTGATGTATCTACGTTAGAATCTTAATCTCTAACTCTGTTTCACACCGTCACCTCATTTATATGTCTATATAGAGATCCGCATACACTTAACCCTAACGCTGCCAAATGCAATTAAAGGCTTCTGCAAGCAATGCAGTTCCACGTGAGACGGCTCACAACAAGCCGTGTCTCCGGACATCTGCATTGTTTGCATCCTAAAAACATTAAATTATTTACCTAACTGAAAATGGAGTGGGTCCAATTTTTCAACATGGAAGAGTCGACGTTGTTGTGGAGTTTGGCAGTGAAAGAGCCAACCCATTCAGGCATACAGAAGTGGACAACTTCTTAAAGAACACCGACATTATAAGGAAAATCTTCCAAAAAGTGAAAGATATTTATCAAAAAAAAAAAAAAGTGGAAAAACAATGTTGCTAATGGAGTTGTTGCTCACCATCGGCTATGATTATCTCCTTTTGCAACACTGTTTTTTAATAATAAAAAAACGTTTGCATGAGGTAGAGAATCTAAGAATTGAAAGAATTTTAGACTCATTGAACTCGGGAGATATTTGACCAAATGAATACAGAACCACTCACTACACATGACTTTTTTCTATTTTAAAAATAGTTTTACACTATCAAGAGAAATTGGCGATGTGGAGGAGTCTTTGCTATTAAATTGAATAAATGAGTTGCTTTTGGTTGTGTTGTGTGATACGGCATGCGTAAATGTTGGTTAACCCTTTCCCCACATGCTCTGCTGCAGGCGACTTTTGAAAACATTGTGGAAAAGGTGAAATTGCTCATGATGAGCAATTTCACCATTTGCCACAATGTTTTCAGCTCTATTTAATGATCAAACTTGTATGTGGGGGGGAAAGTGTTAAAAGTGGTGCACGGCGAGATAAATGTTAACGATACAAAATATTTTTTCTCAGGAAGAATTTCGTATGTCGGAACAGACGTCGATACGTAAAGGGTTAATCTTTCTACTCGCGGGGGTCGGGCCACGAATAACATGGCTAGTCAATGAAAACAGCCGTTTGTTGTAATGCATGCCCTATTATATGTATCACGTACAAGCAATGCAATTTACTATTCGTCAGAGTGGCGTGGCCATCCTGCTTCAATAAATTACGTGATTGCAGACAGTGTCGGCTCTTGTGATTTATTGTCCATATACCAACTTACGTAAGCATTTTTTTTTTCAGAAAAAATACACCATGGTGACTGAAGCGGCCATTTACTAATACCCTCTCGTTTTTTCTTTTAAATCCGCGGTTTGTAGGCGCTGCAGCAGACGACTTTTGAAATCATTGTGGAAAGCGAAGTCATGGTGTGAAAAGATTAATCGACATATTATCCATGAAGTTTTCCAATGAGTCAAAGCAGATTAGCATGTACCGAGACACAGTGTGAGCTCTTTTAGGTTGTCGGTCCTCCATTTAGAACGCCTCTGAGTTTTCGTTTTTCTTTGTATTATTAATCTTTCTCTTAAAGCACAGCAGTACGTTGTGCAAGACATTAAACGAAACATTTTGAGAAAAAAAAAATGATCGCAATTAGATATCCCCTCTCTGATTATGCCAAAAATGTACAGATTTCTTACGGCTTTTTTTGAAAACATAGTGACAAAAGAAGAAATTGCTCAAAACGAACAATTTCTCCGTTTGCCACAATGTTTTTACAATTTTGGTCATAGGTTATCCATTCAATTATGGAGACTTACCATTTTTTGACAAGATATGTTCAAAGTCGTCTGCTGCAGAACTCGTCGTATGAGGGAAAGGGTTAAGCTGCACAAAGTTCGTTATTCATCAGAAGATTCATTGGTTAACAATGCAAATGGAGTCTATAAATAGACTTTACAGTTTAACTGTTAGATCTTAATCTACACATGTCGGTTGTAACACACGGTTGCGGTTTCCCCAAAAAAGTAATTCATATATGTGTACATATGCACTGCCCACTCTTTACATTGTATTGCTGTGACAAATCGTAATGAATCAGGAGATTACATAAAACATTATATGTCTTTTGTCTGTAAGACGGAGATCTTTATTGATCCAACGCTGATAGCCCAGTCAAAACCGCCGCCACGACCCCAAAGCAGCAAGCTTTAATGGCTTCTGATAACTTCTGCTTAGAATTCTAAGCAGAAGTTATCAGAAGCCATCAAGCTGATGTCTCTCTGAATTTCAAACAGTATGATGCCCCGTGTTGGAAAAAAAGTCGATGTCATGCCCTATGTTGTGGGTACTCAAAAGAATCGTCTCACTGAGACGATTCTTTCGAGTACCCACAACATAGGGTTTAGAGGGGTCGACAGTGCTTTAATGTCAATTAGACACATTTTCTTAGAGAAAGTCCCATACGTTTTTTCTCACTCCCATTTTTGTCTTCTGTATAATTTTTACATTTTGTATAGTCGCCCACAACGCATAAATATCCTTTGATATATTCACCTTTTTTTCTTCCCATTGATGTAAGTTGTTAGGTCACACCATGTCGTCTGTTGCGGAGATTAATCGCTTACGTATGTTTTGTAGAGGCGTCTGCTTTTAAAGCGGATGAAAATTGTCACATCTGGAAACGTAGACGCATATTTTCGACACCGGATTAGAAATGTGTCGGCAGTACGAGAATATGCTCGTTTACAGCATGATCTTGTCTTCACACACTATATACAAAGGCGTTCGCGGTCGAGTTGTACTCGTTTTCGGGAAGTAATTAATCCAGTCCCTCATGTAGACGCAGTTTGACGCATATGGAAACAGACGATTATTGAAATAATTGTTACATTCTATAAATATACTTACAGTTGTAAAGATTTGGTATAGATTTGCATATATTTTTGTCATATATTTAAACCACATCCGTTTATGACATGTTTGCTAATCAGAAACGTTGGTGTTGATAAAGGACTGGTCTAAGTGAATGATATGCCCTCAAAAACTGTGCATGGGATGACACACGGGGTAGAACCCATCCCGAATACTGGCAAGACTAGACGACACGCGGGGTAGAACCGGTCCTGAATACTTGTAAGACTAGATGACACACTGGGTAGACCCAGTCCTGAATACGTGTAAGAATAGATGACAAGCTAGATAGAACCAGTCCAGAATACTGGTAAAACGAGACAACACACGGGGTAGAACCAGTCCTGAATACGTGTAAGATTAGATGACATGCTAGATAGAACCATTCCAGAATACTGGTTAGACCTTATAACACTCTGGGTAGACCCAGGCCTGCATACTTGTAAGACTAGATGACACGATAGATAGAACCAGTCCTGAATACTGGTAAGACTAGATGACACACGGGTTAGAACTAAACTACTGGTAAGACTAGATGACACACGGGGTTGAACCAGTCCTGAATACTGGTCATACTAGATGACACACGAGGGAGAACCAGAATACTTGTAAGACTAGATGACACACGGGGAAGGACCAGTCCTGAATCCTGGTAAAACTAGATGACACACGGGGGAGAACCAGAATACTGGTAAGACTAGATTACACACGGGGGAGAACCAGAATACTGGTAAGATTAGATGACACACGGGGTAGAACCAGAATACTGGTAAAACTAGATGACACACGGGGTAGAACCAGAATACTGGTAAGACTAGATGACACACAAGATAGAACCAGAATACTGGTAAGACTAGATGACACACGGGATAGAATCAGAATACTGGTAAAACTAGATGACACACGGGGTAGAACCAGAATACTGGTAAGACTAGATGACACACGGGATAGAACCAGAATACTGGTAAGACTAGATGACGCACGGGGTAGAACCAGATTACTGGTAAGACTAGATGACACACACGGTAGAACCAGAATACTGGTAAGACTAGATGACACACGGGATAAAACCAGAATACTGGTAAGACTATATGACACACAGGGTATAATCCGAACGTAACTGAGTTTACAATGAACGCGAACTTGCTGTGTGTAGGCTGATCATGGCCCAATTGGTTTGCTTACATTAGCTCTACTTGTATATATGGATACTGTCTTAATTGTGCAATCCTTTGGTCAGTCACAAGTTAATGATTCAAATAATTCAATTGAAAGTATAATATGCTTGATCTTTAAAAATCTGAAATAAGAATTGATGAAATAACCTTGAAATATTCTTGAATTTAATTTCAAATCTCAAATAAAGATCGAACTATGTTAACAAAGTTTCCATATTTTGTTTTTCAAAAATTTATTTTATTGCCTTATGGGGTAATTGGCAATGAGATAACATACACAATAAAGCTCTGTTAGTTGGGAACATTTCTCACGTGCATTGAAAATAAATTACAGAGCGAAACACGATCTGACTGACGCGATTATTTAATTAAACAACTTTAAACCGACTTGATAAAAAAGAGAGTAGAAAAACAAATTACAATTTAAACAGTTTGTCCGAAACCTCACTGAGATGCACTGTATTATGTATGTCATTTTAGACCTTTTGCCCTTTCCCTCATACGACAATTCTGCAGCAGACGACTTTGAACATATATTGTCAATAAATAGAAAACTCTCTATAATTTAATGGATAACCTAAAAAATGACTAAAAATGGAAAACATTGTGGCAAAAGGAGAAATTGCTCGTTTTGAGCAATTTCTTCTTTTGTCACTATATGTTCAAAAATCCGTCTGCTGCAAAGGCGTCAGAAAGCCTCTATATGAGGGAAAGGTTTAACTCTTGCTTTTAGAACCGTATGATGAAAATGTAATACAGAATTAATAGATTCAGTTCTTTATACAGAGAAGTTATTATCTACATTTAATCTTTTTCACACATACACACAATTCAAAAGAGGACTTTGATAAAATCAAGGCAAAAACTTTGGAAACTATTTATAAACGATTTAGCCTATTTATTGAACTATTAAAGTTGAAAACAATATGACAGAGAGCGAAATTGCTTATTATGAGCACATTTTCATTTACCAACATTTTTTTTTTCTCAGAAGTCGTCTTCTACAGATGTGTCGAAATGTTTTAACCCTTTCCCACATACAACTAATTTGCAGCAGACGACATTAAACATATTTTGTCAAAAAATGGAAAATCTCTATACTTGAATGGATAACCAATGACTATAAGTGGAAAACATTGTGGCCAAAGGTGAAATTGCTCATCATGACCAATTTCACCTTTGGCCACAATGTTTTCAAAAGTCGTCTGCTGATATTGCGTTAAAATGCGTCTGCAGGTGGGAAAGGGTTAAGTTAATTGTCGTGTTTTTAAATCGATATAAACATTTTTGGAAACAAAATTTCCTTTTTTAGAAAGTTCCCTTTTAGGAACATATTGTTTGTTACTCGGCGAGAATCGTAGTACGCGGAGCTTATTTTACCCTTAACCTGTTTTACATGCTTTTATTATTTCCGCCATACAGACGCATTCTGACGCATCTGCAGCAGACGAATTAAAAAAAAAAATTGTGACAAAAGGACAAATTGCTCATATTCTCCATTGCTTGAGATTGTTGTATGGAGTACTGGTGTGAGAAAATCAGGAAATGCATGAGTAGGTGAACTGGCCGCCGTGATATAACTAAGAAATTGTCAATCAATCAATCAATCATATTCTCTAACTATATTCATTCACTACACTTTCATATTTATACAGGGACTCGTAACAAATTTGCGATGTGTTTTCAACGTCGTCTTCTGCGGATTTGTTGTATATGGGAAAGAGTTAACCCCCCCCCCCCCCCCCCCCCCCCCCCCCCCCCCCCCCCCCCCACATACAAGTTTGATCATTAAATAGAGTTGAAAACATTGTGGCAAATGGTGAAATTGCTCATCATGAGCAATTTCACCTTTGCCACAATGTTTTCAAAAGTCGCCTGCAGCAGAGTATGTGGGGAAAGGGTTAACCAACAGTTACGCATGCCGTATCACACAGCACAACCAAAAGCACATCTGCGAACAATTCAAACCAATTCAAACCAAGATTAACCTCCACAATCGCACAGTCTAATCCTGGTCTACACTGTTCGCTACTCATTTATTCAATTTAATAGCAAAGACTCCTCCACATCACCCTGTATGCAACAACTTGTCAGAACCGAGCGATGAGATAGATGTCTCTTGTTGGTTAAAGTAAGGGTAACTAAAATATAGCAAGTTTTTTTTCGTTCAAAGTTTTAGTCAGCGTATTTCTAATCAGCAATACAGCGAAACATTGATGAGTTGCATAAATCCTTCAGCGCCGAATTGCCCAAAGTAGACTTTTCTAAGTTCAAAATCGGGGCGATTTCACTTTTCGTCTTTATAAGAGTTTTGGAATATTTTGATAACTAAAATTCTGAATTTATGTGAAACATGCTCTGAGACATGGCTAACTCATCCGAATCTGCATTGTTTGCAAAAACCTCAATATTGCCATTGGTGCTGAAAGAGATTAATTATCGTCGTTTACAAGAAACAGATAAAGTTCTTTATTCCTTTACAGCTTTGTTTGATTCTGCCATTTAATTTACAAGAAACAGATACAGTTCTATATTCCTTTACAGCTTTGCTTGATTCTGCCATTTGATTTACAAGAAACAGATACAGTTCTTTATTCCTTTACAGCTTTGCTTGATTCTGCCATTTTATTTACAAGAAACAGATAAAGTTCTATATTCCTATACAGCTTTGTTTGATTCTGCCATTGGATTGAAGAAGAAACAGATTAAGTTCTATATTCCTATACAGCTTTGTTTGATTCTGCCATTTGATTTACAAGAAACAGATAAATTTCTATATTCCTATACAGCTTTGTTTGATTCTGCCATTGGATTGTAGAAGAAACAGATAAAGTTATATATTCCTATACAGCTTTGTTTGATTCTGCCATTGGATTGCAGAAGAAACAGATAAATTTCTATATTCCTATACAGCTTTGTTTGATTCTGCCATTGGATTGTAGAAGAAACAGATAAAGTTCTATATTCCTATACAGCTTTGTTTGATTCTGCCATTGGATTGCAGAAGAAACAGATAAAGTTCTATATTCCTATACAGCTTTGTTTGATTCTGCCATTGGATTGCAGAAGAAACAGATAAAGTTCTATATTCCTATACAGCTTTTTGTTTGTTTGATTTTGCCATTGGATTGTAGAAGAAACAGATAAAGTTCTCTATTCCTATACAGCTTTGTTTGATTCTGCCATTTGATTGTAAAAGAAATCTGCTTCTGTGGTAAACAATAATCGTCGTTTATAAGAGACAGATAAAGTTCTTTATTCCTATACAGCTTTGTTTGATTCTGCCATTTGATTTACAAGAAACAGATAAAGTTATTTGATTGTAGAAAAAAAATCTGATTCGGTGGTAAACATGTTAGAGTGTAAGCTTTGGGAGCGAGAGGTCGCGGATTTCAACCCCAGTCGGGTCACGCCAAAGAAAATCAAACAATTCCCTCCATGGCGTTTAGGATTGTGAGATTAGCACTACGACTGACTCGCTGGTGTCATTATAAACGGCCATGTAGTACTGGTAACATACCAGGGAAACCCCCGTGCTATAACCGAACAGGTTTGGGACAGCGGCGTAAAACAATATAACAAAAGCAGCTGATTGTAGATATTTCACTTGTAGCACAATCATGAATTTACCAGGATGATCTTTTTTTTATTGATTGGTTTTATCAAAGGGCAATGCCAAGGTTGCAGTTAAACCAATAGCATGTGTGTTTTATTACCTATATCATTTTCATTGAGATTGTAAGAGATCATCTTCATGTCTGTTATAAGGGTTAATCCCTTCTCACTTTTGAGTCTTATTCAACCCTTTCCCACACACAACAAATATACAGCAAGCGAATTTGAAAATATATAGGCAAATCTATGCAAAACCCTTTCAGCGCCAAAGGCAATATTGAGCTTTTTGCAAACAATACAGTTTCAGGTGAATCAGCTCGTAACGAGCTGTCTCACCTGAAATCAGCATTGTTTGCCTTTTAGTTATCAAAATAGACCAACACTTTTATCACATGAGAAATGCAGACGCCCGATTTTGAACATGGAAGAGTCTGCTTTAAACAATTCGGCGCTGAAAGAGTTAATATAAACAACAGCATATTTATTCAATTCAGTTAAATGTTTTGCGCCAAAGTGAGTTATTGTTAATAACGTGTAATTGCTCCTTTTGCCACAGTGTTTACCAAATCTATGTGATGCAAATGCGTCAAAATGCGCCTGGAAGTAGGAAAGGTATAGACGAAGCATGTACACAATAGAACACACACAGCTTATATGAGCCGTTCCAAGAGAAAACCAACATTATGTAATGTATCGACCAGATCAGCCTGCGCAGTTCCTACATGCTAATCCCGACCGACACATTCCGTCTCAGGGGGGATAGAGATATAGAGTAATGATTCCAGAAACAGACAATCCACAGGAGGCGAAATTGTTTGAAGTGTCTGTTCGGGTTAGCATACGCGGCATGCTTAGGCTGATCCGGGTCGATACTTTACGCTGAGTCCACATAGTTGTTTTTTCTCGTGGAAGGGCTCATATACAATGTAAATGTCAAACAGGGTAAAGTACAAGTGTTAAAAGAAGAAATGGCTCTGCTACATGAGGATGTTTTGATTTTCCAAATACCATTTTCAAAGGTCCTCTGCAACATAGTCATCAAATGTAGTCAAGATAAAGGGTTAAACACTGCCTGTTGGATAAACGTTGAAATTCGTTTCGATTAGGGAAAGGTTTAACCTGTTTGAATTCCCACGTTAAATATACGATGACTAATTTATAAAACTCTGGCCTTCATTCATTTAAAGTGATAACATTGTCATACTGAATATGGCATGTCTTACTGTCTGCCTCTGATGTCGACCAGGTGGTGGTGAGGCTAGAGCCTCCACAATGAGATTAGAGATCCAGGGTTCGATCCCCTTTTGGATAAGAAGCAATATTTTTTTGAATATTATTCTCGATTTTTTTTCTCCAGTTTTTAAGATTGAATGATGTCCATACGACTGATGCACCTTTGTCAATATTAACTTACAGTTACGACTAGCAGTATACAAAATAATGGATTAATTGGAGTTTAAGGTATTTGCAATAGAATCTCAGTTATATCTCGGCGATCAGTTCACCTAACGAACGACGTGTTCCATGGGTTTCTTCTCACTCAAACTCAACACAACATTCGTCCAATGTAATACATATACGGTACATCTAACTCTTAGCTCGAAACAGACGACATTTGACGCCTTTTGCAATAACTGTCGAAAACATGAGAAATTGAAATAAATCCAGCAATTTCGCTTTGCAAAATGATTTCTTCTCTTTACCAAAACCAAACCTCAAAATGTAGAATGTCATTTGCTTTTCCCTCGATGTTTTCAAAGCAGACGACTTTAAAAGTCCAACACGAGTTAACAGTAACGTCTGTATAAAAACCGCCCATACATGCGTACATCTGTCTGCATGTTAACACGTTAACTGCATGTTGAGGACCTGATTCAACACTGATGCATCTACATGTTGTAACCAATAATAGTAAATGCATTTTGGAAGTAAGCTAGTGACATAAAGGCTACGCCACACGATACTGAGCTCAAGAGATTTTTGAATAATAAATGTAATTAAAATAAAATAGCATAAATGCATAAATGCACGATCCTTCCTTTGTCATATCCGTTGTCGAGAGGTATCCAATATGCTTATAGCAGAAGATTGTGAACAATTACGATCCGGATCAGACTGCACGGTGGACCAATCCAAGTTTGATATTTGTAATTTGCAAATTTCCTAATATCGGTTTTCATAGAACGTGGCGCATGTCGCGGATCCGGTGTAATGGGATGCGACAGTGAGGTGTACGTATCGACGGAAGTAGGGGGCGCTGTAACATGGCACATCTGTCAACGTGAAACAAACATTTGGTTTGATTTAACACAATCGTACATTCGCATCAGCGACTTTTTCATTCTGAACCTGTGATAAGTGACGGGACGGTTACCGGGGACATCGCGCCATATCTAAAACCTGCGTTCAAGGGATTGCATTGATCTAATCATTAACCCTTTCCAACGTACAACAAATCTCCAGCAGACGACTTTGAAATTGAATACATCTATATGCCAAACTATGGAAAACATTGTAAAACATTAAAATACAATTATTAAATAAAGTTAAAAACATTGTGGCATAAGGCGTCTGCTGCAGAGGCGTCAGAAAGCGTCGTTATGTGAGAAATGTTGTTTATCGTTTCGGGGTGTTTAACCACTGAGTATTTGCTTTGATAATTTGTTTTGTGTGTTACGCCGATTTTATCATTATTAAGGCCATTTCACGGGGATTCTTTTGGTGAATTACCAGTGGTAAGCTTTTCTTGACACCCGTATATCAGCTAAAATGCCACCACCTCAACCCTGATCGCCGAAGTGGAAGCCACTACAACAGTCTTTATAAGCGTTTGGTATGCCCCCCCCCCCCCCCCAGCTGTTTTGAAGTTTAATTGGCAAAATGTGTGGGCTCCGATAAGTAGACTGGTCTAGAGATTGTTAATTATATGATGTTTCTATTCCTGTCAGTTCCATCGTCGATTGTGCTTTTCGGCAGCTTTCCACATTGACGAACACTTAGTAACTACGTATTAATCACTCGTCCTTATCTACTGGATACATTCTGACATTCGGGCCGAGAACCGGTAGCTCGGTCGGTAGTTTCTTGGGCTGTCAAATTATGGGTTTTGAGTTCGAGCCCAAATTCGGCCAATATTTTCCGAGGTTTAACCCAAAGTCAATTCGATAAGCGTTATGGGTCTTACACCAAAGACTGTTGTGTGGAGTACTGTTATGAGAACACAAGTAAACAGATGAATATGTGAACTGGCCACCATAATATGAATACAAATATGTTGAAAACGCCGTTAAACCCAATCAATCAATCAATCAATCAATCAATCAATTAATCGATCAATCAAGCAATCAATCAACTTTACGTCTGGTCCATTGTATTCCAGCACATTTAATAATATCCGTGGAGACTGGTTCTGTCGTCGGTGCAGAATAATACCAATAGTTACAAAGAAGGGGTTTAGTCTTATATATTGGTCCGACCGAATACATGTATTATAACTTTAAAGGGACTGAACACCATAATGGTCCAAAATCGTTATATTTTATACTTATTCTAATTAATCCACAATACGTCGATATATATGTAACGGAATGTTGTGTACAAGTCTTGTTTTTCATTATTTCATAGGAAATAAGCAGTTAAAAAAACGTCCGCTCCGTGGAATTTCCTCTTGCTCATTTGAATTTGTGGATTCAATTCGGCATTCTCTAACACTATCGACTCATTACATTCATGTATGCGTGAGTGTAAGGAACGACAACTCTGCGAAGGAGATTGTCAATTCGGTTTTAGTGATCACGTGATAAATATACAGCGATATTTTTAGATTTACTGGGTTACTAACCCAGTAGATTTTACAATGCAAAATAACGAAAAATCTCCGCAATATTAATAGTGTACATATATTGTAGTACATCAGTCAGCAAATCTCAATGCCTGACATGCAAAAACATCAAGGTAATAGCAATTTGTAACAATTTTCTTTTTTTTTCGCTTTTTTCTCATATGGGATTTAGTCCCTTTAAAATAGACGAACTGTTCAGCACGGGTGAACGTTTGGTTATGCCGATTTGAGTACTATAATATAATCCATTGACATAATATGTTTTGAGTTTTTCTTATTGGAATTGTATACTGATGGGTCTTTTATAGAAATAACAATCTGGAATAAAGGAAACATAGTTTGTATCCTTCTAGATGACTAGAGAATGCAATCTCAGATTAATGGACGGAAAGCGTACAGTGGTTAAGGAAATTATCGTCCCCGTCAAGCAAAATGGCGTCTGGTTGAAACATGCGAACAATGAAGATTTGCTTGTGAGTGCAGAAGTACAGTCTGATCAGAATGTTTATTGTCCGACTACATTTAAAATCATTCTACTTCAAACATAAAGCTGGAATTGTAGTCCCAATGGTTCCACTTCCATACTTCCAGCACATATTTTGCGTAAAACGAGGAATTCTCATAGCTTAAGATAAGGTGACTAGTTCATCTTCCAAAATCCTTCAATGACCCTCAAACCGTATGTTGTGGGTACTTACAAGTATCGTCTGACTGAAACGATCCGTTTGAGTGCCCACAGTATTGGGTTTTGTTGACTCATAAAATAGTTATTGTTGGGAAAAGCCCAGTTTACTCCTCTTTATCTAATCCTCAGGAGGTATAAATGCGATAGGACCTTTTTCGACCTGACGTAGCTGATATGTACTCATGACTAATGGAACAATGTAGCCACCTTCGTATTGTAGGAGCTATGAATTCCGAGCAATGTTGAGTGCTTATCCTTATCCCTTCAGTACAAGTTAACATCGTACAGATATAGCTTGTAAAGCGCGCTTATTGCAATTAGGGAGGTTGGAGCTTTCGAAAAATGCTAAAAAGTACTTGTCACATGAACCATCCGAAGAGATATATACACTTGAGTTTTATTAGGCACTTGCATTCGAAATGCGGTGAAGACACCCTCAAGCGTACATTATACTGAAATACCTTTTTCCAAGAATATAATAAGCCTCGCCTCGCGATTTGGAATCGCGTCGCCTGTCTGCACGGTCTCACCAGAGCCTATACAGTTCGCCAATGCATTATATAGATTTAAATGCATATTCTTACATTCTTAATATAGACTTGTACATGTAACCATGCTTATATTTATAACTAAAATGCAACTTTAACCCTTTCGATTGTTATGGCATTGAAATGTTGTTGCATACAATGCAGTTTCGTAGCGAGCTGTCAGTTTTCTTGAAATCTGAATTGTTTGACTCTTAGACATTAAATGTTTACAAAACTTGCTGTTGAACGAAACATGGAGTAGTCCAATTCTCAACATGGAAGAGTCGATTTTGTGAAATTCGGCAGTGAAAGAGTTAAAAAAAAGATGCTACACAGGAGAGGCAAGAAGACCTCAAATCGCAATACGCCAATTTCTTTTTATATTGGATTGAAAAGTTGTTTGTTTTGTAAGATGTTTTACACGACTATGTGTTCAGTTATATCACTTCTTAGTTACTTTTAGAATTACAACTGCTGCAGACGGCTTTTTGAAAACATAGTGACAAAAGAAGAAATTGCTCAAAACGAGCAATTTCTCCTTTTGCCACAATGTTTTCCACCTTAAGTCATAGGTTATCCATTCAATTATGGAGATTTTCTATTTTTTGACAACATTTGTTTAAAGTCGTCTGCTGCAGAATTCTCGTATGAGGGAAAGGGGTTAAACGGGAGGTTTTTTTTAGAAATTGCGCAAATGTAGACATCGTTGTCGGGAACCAAGCGTAGGGTTTCCGTAACAAGAGCTCTTACACATTGTGTCAATGTATGGACGTTTAAAACTACCGTGGAATTTCCTCTTGCTCATTTGAATTTGTGGATTCAATTCGGCATTCTCTAACACTATCGACTCATTACATTCATGTATGCGTGAGTGTAAGGAACAACAACTCTGGGAAGGAGGTTGTCAATTCGGTTGTAGTGATCACGTGATAAATATACAGCGATATTTTTAGATTTACTGGGTTACTAACCCAGTAGATTTTACAATGCAAAATAACAAAAAATCTCCGCAATATTAATAGTGTGCATATATTGTAGTACACCAGTCAGCAAATATCAATGCCTTACATGCAAAAACATCAAGGTAATAGCAATTTTTAACAATTTTCTTTTTTTTTTCGATTTTTTCTCATATGGGATTCAGTCCCTTTAAACTGAATTGAATTCACACTATTTATCAGGAGATTTTTCATGCTAGATGCCACTACATATGTAGTTGGCAAAGATTGTGTGCACCAATCCGAGAGATAAGCTCTACTATGGCTTTTTGTGAATATGCATAAGTTCAGATCAGACTGTAAATCTGTCTTATCCGAATCTACACGAGTTGACATGGTATTCTAATTTGCAAGTAATATGTGAAGAATGTCAGATCGTGCGTTTGTACAGCCAATGTGTACCTGTCGCGGTCTGATCTTGTACACAGTTGGAGAGAGATCACATGTAAGCGGTCCGGTAAGCGCAGTCGGTAAGAATACTTGCCCTGAATACCACAAATCTGCAACAGACGACTTTGAAACATTAAGTGAAATAATAAATGAAATGAATAGAAAGTAAAATAATTGAATATAGTCGAAAACATAATGGGAAAGGGAGGAAAGGCTTCAATATGAGCAATTTCTCCTTTTTGCCCACAATGTATTCGATGTATACACACTGTATTAGAAAGTCGTCTGGTGCAATGGCGTCAGAAAGTGTTTGTATGTGAGAAAGTGTTGAACGACGAGCCTGTTTGTTCGAGAGAAGAGGTGATGAATATGAAGTATATAAGTATGACTACCCGGGGATAATGGATATAAGTAGAGATAATGCTAAGTCATTTCTAATTTGTCTCTGTAATTATACACAGTTCTCACAAACCTGTTCTCTTCCACTTTATAATACCCTTTCCCCCTTTTCCCCTTTCCCCCCCCCCCCCCCCCCCTCCCCATACACACACATTCAGTCTCAAAACTGGCGCATATGCAGCAGACGATTCTGTGCTACACTGTTTTCAACTATATTAATATATTATTCTTTCATTAATAAACAGTGCTCATATTTTCGTTAAGATATTTTCGAAGTCGTCCTGAGCAAATGTGTTGTATGAGTGCAAGGGCTTTCAAGCCCTAAAGTAACGTTTTTCAGCTTTCGTTTACCCTTTCCCCCCAAATAGACGCTTTCTGACGTTCTGAAGTAGACGGTTTTTGAAAACATGGCGACAAAAGAAGAAATTGCTCAAATCGAGCAATTTCTCCTTTTGTCACCATGATTTCAACTCTATTCAATTAATTTTACTTTCATTTAAAGGGAGTTCCAAATTTTCTTTGGGTATGTTTTTTCAAAGTCTTCTGCTGCAGATTTGTTGTATGTGGGAAAGGGACGTCTGTTTAATTTAGCATTTCCGCCCTTTCCCACATACAACAAATCTGAAGCATAAAGACTTTTGAAATCATCTTGACCAAAGTATGGTAATGCATTGTAAAATATATGTGATTTTGTTTTATTGAATGGACTTGAAAAGGTTTGTGGACAAATGAAATATTGCTGCAGAGTCGTAAGAAATCGTCTATATGTGGGAAAGGGTGCGTTAGATTCGTCAAACTCCGTCTTTATTTGTTTTTAGTAAATTCTGCACACCGATTGTCTCTTCTTTAATATGAATCTATTAGATGTGCGCAACCGACATATCTCCACCATTTAAATCATAGTCCTGGTATTGCGCCTTAAAACAACATACAATTAACGAGTCGTTCCACGACAAAAACCAACATTATGGACAATTTCATCGATTAAACAACCCTTGTTGTTTCTGACGACAGGTGGCGCTTTTGCAGCTGACGCTATTTTGAAAACAAGCAGAACTTGCACTAAAAGAAAAAGTATATATTATTGAGTCGCTCCACGAGAAAAAAAAAAAAAAAGGAACTCTCCTTAAAGTATCGACCCATATCAGCCTAAGCATGCAGCGCAGACAAATACGGGTAGATACTTTTTGCCTCATGTGTTTGTTTCTGTTTCAGGAATCATTCCTCTATACCTCTATGAGGTTGATCTGAGTTGATATATTTACGCAGAGTCCACAATGTTTGTTTTCTCGTGTAACAGCTCAATAATATGTACTATTTCTGTTCGTTCAAGTTCTCCTTGTTTTCAAAATAGTGTCAGCTGCAAAGGAGTCACATGTCTTCAGAAAACAGCAAGGGTTTAATTGATGACATGTTTCCTGTAACGAAACAGTACAGTGCATTTTTACTGCAAATGCCTGATTTTGAAACATTGTGACAACAGGACACATTCCTATAATAAGTTTGAGAGATTTCCCGGCGTTTTGCCTCGATGATCTTTTCCAAAAGCCGTCTGTTGCAACTGTATTCTTAGTGGGAAAAGGTTGATGGATGCCAACTACTTTTATTTAATAATACCCCAGACATGACAGCGTCATAGTTTTATGTCATAAACAAATTGTTTGTCGGTGAATCACTGGAACATCAAGCCAAGAAAAAAAAGTGTCATAGAGCGCTTGTTTGTCTTTCATCGAAAAACAATTTAGTCATTTTGTTATATCTGTTTCACTTTCATACAGTGACTAACAGACGTTTCATCTTAGTAGTATGTAACGACAACCCCCTCCCCCGTTTCGTGCATGCAACATGTCTGCAGTAGACGACTGTTACAGTTCATCTATGGGAACATATGAAACATTTATAAATGAAATAATACTTAACTCTTTCAGCGCCGAATTGTTTAATGTAGACTCTTCCATGTTTAAACTTGGGCGTCTCCATTTCTCTTGTAATAGGGGTTTGGAATATTGTAATAACTTAAACGCAAACAATGCTGATTTCAGGTGGGACAGCTCGTTACGAGCTGACTCACCTGAATCTGCATTGTTTGCAAAAAACCTCGTTATCGCCTTTGGCGCTGAAAGAGTTAACAGATAAAGTTAAAATCAAACTTGCAAACTATTGTTTGTTTGTATGGTGGTTTTATATCACGGCGTTTCCCTGGGTAATTTATCAGTACGACTGGTCCCATTTATCCAGACACCAGCCAGTCAGTCGTAATGCTAAACCCTGAGCGCCAAGCAGAACAGCCATAACTACCATTTTTAAATAATTGGTATGACCCGACCGGGGATCGAACCCATAACCTCCCTCAACCGAGATATTGGAAACAGATAATATCGTATAAAGCTGGTGCATCATAATACGTCTGCTTGTGGGAAAAGTTTAAATCAATCAGGCCCGCAGGACTGTTTACTGTAATTCACAGCGGATACGGGTCGCGTCATGGACTATGCCGAGCCAAGGACGCTCTGTCGGTAGCGATGGCGGGATGTCACTAAATTTACTTGCGAGTTCGAACCCTAGCTCGGCCAGCAATATTTCCGACGTTTGTCAAAAGACAATGCGACACGCGTTATTCGTCCTCCACCATTGGCTAACAGTCAATATGTTTGAATGCAGTCAGTTGCATGGACATACGGTTGTGTGGAGTAATGGTGTGAGAAAACCAGGAAACACAATGCTATGTGAACTAGCGGTCGCGATAAGATTGAAACAAATGTTGAAACGGCGTTAAATCCCCAGCTATCAATCGTCATGGGCTTATTTCACTCTTAAAATGACCGATTTACAACTTTTGAAAAGAACCTCTGCCGAGTGTTGGTCCTTATCAACTCGGAACGAAGTGAAGGAACGCGGACTGCCTCGTAAATCCGTTACGGTCCTGCAAACTATTATTACCGCAAACCGATTCACGTTACGGTCCTGCGAACTATTATTACCGCAAATCGATTCACGTTATGGTCCTGCGAACTATTATTACCGCAAATCGATTCACGTTATGGTCCTGCGAACTATTATTACCGCAAATCTATTCCCGTTATGGTCCTGCGAACTATTATTACCGCAAACCGATTCACGTTACGGTCCTGCGAACTATTATTACCGCAAATCGATTCCCGTTATGGTCCTGCGAACTATTATTACCGCAAACCGATTCACGTAACGGTCCTGCGAAATATTATTACCGCAAACCGATTCACGTTACGGTCCTGCGAACTATTATTACCGCAAACCGATTCACGTTACGGTCCTGCGAACTTTTATTACCGCAAACCGATTCACGTTACCGTCCTGCGAACTATTATTACCGCAAACCGATTCACGTTACGGTCCTGCGAGCTATTATTACCGCAAACCGATTCACGTTACGGTCCTGCGAACTATTATTACCGCAAACTGATTCACATATGTTGGGTATGTACTCGTACGAACGACGTCAGGGTCTATATAGGGTTTAATGGTTGATCCGGGTTCACACTCATACGTTGACTCCTCTCCTGGTATAGTCGTTAACAAAAATTAGCGCAATTTTTTAAACATTTTTTACCCTTTCAGCGCCGAATTGTTTAAAGTAGACTCTTCCATGTTCAAACTCGGACGACTCTATTTTCATGTTATAGGATTTTTGGAATAGTTTTATAACTCACAGCTAAACAGTGCAGATTTCAGGTGAGACAGCTCGTTACGAGCTGACTCACCTGAATCTGTATTGTTTGCAAAAAGCTCAATATTGCTTTTGGCGATGAAAGAGTTAGGTGAAATTCATGGTTATTTTAATGAAAAATGATACATGCTAATTTCAAATTAGGTTTAGACTGCATCTGCATAGATGTGACGACAGAGCAAGCTTTGTCTTTGCTGTTTTCTAGATTTGTATAAAGCATCATACACTTAGGAAATATATCTCATGTTGAGTGATATACCGGCTCGTATATCACGATTGGGAGTTCAGGTGTGTAGTGATTAATTTATACACACCTGAACGACACATCGTGATATACGAGCCGGTATATCACTCAAAATGAGATCTATTTCAATTCTAGCACTTGTTTATAACTTAAAGGGATACAAATTAAAGGGGGAACTAGGTTTTGACATGACGTTGTTTTCCTTGATAAAATCACGTGTAGGCTATTCTATCTTTACTCCCCATTGTATTTGTTTTGGCAATATTGGATTTGATCAACTAACAAAACATTTTGAAATCAGTTTTATTAACAGTCTATGGACATTTTATTTTTATTATACCTTTTTCAATTGTTCTTAAACTCATCATGGGTAATTTGTTACTGTCTCATTCTAACCCAACGTAGTAACGCATGCGCTCTGAAAACGTTGTATGAAAAATACTCGGGGGGGGGGGGGGGGGGGGGGGGGGGGGAATTTCAACAGCCAAAAATAGTTCCGGAAATTTAGAGTAGATCACGCTCAAATCCTTCTTTGTGTATAGAAGAGAAATTGTCAATAGTGTTAGAATTGTCGTTAACATATGAGCCGTGTCCGGTGATTTGTTGTTAAATTGGGGTTTTACGCCGTTTTCAACATTACTTCAGTTATATCACGTCGACATTTCACTTAGTCATGATCCCTGGGTAAACGAACCAATACTAGGCTAGGAACTGTGCCTTGTCGAAAAGCACTCCTCAAGTACCGTGCGGCGCGACTGGGGATCGAGCCCGGTACATCCGGTTCTAAATCCTCGACGTTTACCACTCGAACACGGTGGATCCCTCGCATCAGGCGGAAATGGTCTAGTTGCAACGGAAGTTAGTTAATGTACACTGCTATAACCAAACTGAAAGGATTTTGAGAACAGTGCAAGACCACCCAGCACACATGCACGGTCTGATCAGGCTTTGCTCGCCAATTAGTAAAAAAGGACTTCAAGAAACTTCTGTAAAGCAGCATCCAGTTGGTTCATTGGCATAAATACGTAGGCATCTCTTTTTACACGACTGTAATACTTAGTTGTGGCTGGTTTTCCTGGAGCACAGCTCTTATGAGCCTATGCAAAACCCAGCACACGTGCACAGTCTGATCTAGCGTTGCACTGCTCGCCAAATAGTTAAAGAAGACTCCAAGAAACTTCTGTAATGCAGCATCCATTTTGTAAATGCGCAAGCTGGTCTTTTACCACGACTGTAATACTCAGTTGTGGTTGGTTTTCCTGACACAAAGCTCATATTCGCCTATGCAAAGCCTTTATACTTTCAGTCTATACACAGGATAGACAAAGTGGTAACTTCTGCTAATAAACTAGAAGCGCAGCCCGAACATGTTCACGTAGAGGCCCCTTTTATTGACGCCAACGAGGAGACTGTGTATATGCGTGCCACCAAGTCTTTGATTTTCTGTTATGAAATAAGACACGCCCCTTTTCGCCTGACGTGATTAGCTGAAACAACTGTAACACAATGTTCTATCGTTCACATGGTTCCTGTTTCCGACAACCAGAAATCGCTTATCAGAAGTATAAAGACAACCTTTACGCCCACTACCGTGATATAACACGTGGTTCCCTGTTTAGAACTGGGTCAACTCACCGGGAACTATATCCGACTGCAATATTTTTTTTGTTAGCCGAGCCAGGCGAAATCGGCTTATGTGCTGATGCGTATGCAAGCAGAAAAGATCCAGGTGGCTTGTATTATCACAGGCCCGCATTACGTGATTATATATATGTAATACTTAATATTAAAATAGCATCTGACTTAAAATATAAAAGTCTCGTGGCTGCACGATTAAAACGATATTATTTTCATTTTTTGTTTAATTGCTATCGTAATTGTTTTCACGTAAGCCTTGTCCGTATTGGATAAACGATCATTTTGACTTGGAGCAACATTTTGATTAAAGTTGTTTTTTCGGCGATAGCTGATTAACGTTGTTTTTTCGACGATAGCTGATTAACGTTGTTTTTTCGGCAATAGCTGATTAACGTTTTTTTTTTTACTGAGACGCTAATTCACCGGAATTTCGTTAATATTTACTCGTAGTTTCATCTACATTAAAGTTTGTATTGAATAACCTCTAAAATATGTTATGAATAGTGTTTTTTGACGAAGACGTTGATTCACCAGAATAACGATTATATTTACGCGTAGTTACATGTACGTAAACGTTAGTATTGCATAACCTCTAAAATATGTTATGAATAGTGTTTTAGACTGAGACGCTAATTCACCGGAATAACCTTAATCTTTACTCGTAATTACATTTACATCAAAGTTAGTAGTGAAAAACCACCGGAATATGTTATAAATAGTGTGCAACACCATCAAAGTAATGTCCAAATAATCAATATATGTGTGTTTGTTGATTTGATGATGCACGCGGATATGATAAATCAGTATTAAACCCTTTCCCTCGAATAGACGCTTTCTGACGCCTCTGCAGCAGACAGCTTTTTGAAAACATTGTTACAAAAGAAGAAATTGCTCAAAACGAGAAATTTCTCCTTTTGCAACAATGTTTTCCACTTTTAGTCATAGGTTATCCATTCAATTATAGAGATTTT